>JAJGOT010000410.1:330000-725000 GCA_022457155.1 Cladopsammia gracilis | reverse complement strand
CTATGCACAAGAATTCCTTTTTGTTGTTGCTGTTGTATGTACTACGGTACTACGCAACCATGGCCTACCTATGCACAAAATTCCTTTTGTTGTTACTGTTGTGTGTACTATGGTACTACGCAACTATGGCCTACCTATGCACAAGAGTTCCTTTTTGTTGTTGCTGTTGTATGTACTACGGTACTACGCCACTACAGTCTACATATGCAGAAGAGTTCCGTTTTGTTGCTTTTGTGTTCTAAGGGATCAAAATGTTCGAAATTGAAAACAAACAATAGTTACACTATGAAAATGCTATTACAATACGACGTGTACTATGGAAATTTTTTCAAAACTGCAATCATATTTATCGCCGGGTGTAAACCCCGGCTACTAAAGTAAACTTAAGGCAAGCTCCTTTCCATAATTATGAAAACACGATATATTAGCCAGGACAGCGTTCCTTCACTTGATTAATTAAAAAAAACATTTATTTTGACTCCATCATTCAGCCCCTGTAAATAAAATAATATTCATTGTTATGATTTACTTAGTACAATGTTCACAAAAGTATTCATTAGATGTTTAAAGAGGGTTTTCAACGTGAGCAGACAAGAAAATACAAAGCAGACACTCTTTTCCACTTGTTCGTCTGCAACTAAACTCTCCATAAGGCGGACACCTCTCTAAGATGGACAGCTAGAGCTGGTCCATTACTGTCCAGCTTAAAGAAAGTTCACCAATATACACAAGTAGAACAAAATAGTAAGATGGTAACGTTCTATTGTATTTTAGTAATAACATGGGATTCTAATTAATGCCCGTAGAATTATAAGGTTATATTCTTCAGACATTATCATAACAGTAAACTTTCAAACAAGTTCCAAATACATGCAACAAACACTATTTATTTAATGTTTTTTTTATATCCCAGATTAAATACCAAAGAAAATTCTACTCACATTGTTATTATTGGTTTTCTTCAAATTCAAACGTGACATCATCACCAATCAGCACAAATGGGGCCCAGTACTTCGGGGCAAAGAACTTGTCTGACTCTCGAAGTGATTTCATGGCCCGGTGAAGAGCAAAACTGGCGCTTCCTCCACTTCTCAGGTGTTGGTAGAAACTTTTCATGAACTCCATGGTCGCTTCGTCATCAATTGCCCAGAGTGACACCAGAACAGAACGCGCACCAGCACGCAAGAAGGCCCGTGCCATACCGACCACACCCTCAGACTTAACCTGCCCTCGACCGCTATGACAGCAACTAAGCACAACAAGCCTTGCTCTTAACTGAACAGCTTGCAAATCAGAAATTTTTAAAATGTAGTCCTCTTCTTTAGGAATCTTGGATGTCCAGCCGGGGTTTGGGGCCAAAGCAATTTCACCAGTTTCCTTTCGTCCGTGGGCTGCAATGTGAACTAAAGCAACTGACGCTACTCTTTCAAGCACCTTATGTTTGGTTGCTTCCCTTCCTGTAAGTGGTAGGATATTTAGAATTTCTCCGATCATCTCTACTTCTTCTTTGGCTTTCGGAAGCTGGCTGTAAATGGGCTTACCCCACTTGTTGGTAACTTTCTCCAGACATGGATCACCCACCAGCAGCGCCTTACTCTTACAATGGTGTTCCTCAGGTGCATCTGTGATCAGTTTTAAGCTTGTCAACGACGGAACAGTGCGTATCCTGATAGATTCACTTAATGCGGTCCAAGGAGCCAAGCACAAGGGACCATCCGGGACAATGATTAATTCGTCGCCATGAAGCAAGTCTGCAATGGGACCAATAACTGTATCATACAATGGCTGTAAACAGTCGATGGTGTCATGCGATGACTCTGTTAGTACATCATCGTCTCTCGGATTGGATGGCGGGTCATCACTTAGGTCATCTAATGATCGATTCTCACATGTAACCTTAACACTAGCTCCAATCTTGTTCAAAGCCCTATTTAGTAAGACGGTAACAGGGCATTCCTCTGCACCTTCACTCTCCACTTTCACTTGTCTAAATACAATCTCGTTTCCCTTGCCGAGTAACCACATATTGATTGTGTCTCTTTTAATTGCCAGAAAAGCTGTCTGTGTGGAAAGAGATCCATCGGAGATTGTTTCTTTAGTCTCGACTGCCTCAGGAGAAAACATTGCAAAGCCATAAACGATTTTTAAGTCATCAAGCAAAGCCTGAGCTCGTCCTTGCTCGGCAGCAACTAAAGCCTCGTCCGTCTTTTGAAGCTTTATTAGAGTTTGCCACAAAAGCGTGTACGAATCCCGATAATGATCACGGAAATTTATTTTACATTCATCTTTAGGTAGTAAAATAGCTCTCAGAGTGTCAAACAAGTCAACGCTGGATTGATAGTAACTTAAAGCCTTATGTAAAGAACCCAATTGTTCAAAATTAAGTCCTACATTATAACATGCAACTCCTTCCCCGACCCTCTCGCCCACTTCCTTGGAAATGCTCAGGTGTTCCTTGTGGTACTCTAATGCTTGTTGAAAGTAACCAAGTGAATAATAAACGCTGCCGAGATTGCAGTAGGCCACTCCTTCCCCGGCCCTGTCGCCCACTTCCTTGGAAATGCTCAGATGTTGCTTGTGGTACTCTAATGCTAGTTGAAAGTCACCAAGTGATCGATAAACGCTGCCGAGATTGCCGTAGGCTGCTCCTTCCCCGGCCCTGTCGCCCACTTCCTTGGAAATGCTCAGGTGTTGCTTGCGGCACTCTAATGCTTGTTCAAAGTCACCAAGTGATTGATAAACGTTGCCGAGATTGCCGTAGGCACAACCTTCCCCGGCCCTGTCGCCCACTTCCTTGGAAATGCTCAGCTCTTGCTTGTGGTACCCTAATGCTTGTTGAAAGTCACCAAGTGATTGATAAACGTTGCCGAGATTGCCGTAGGCTGCTCCTTCCCCGGCCCTCTCGCCCACTTCCTTGGAAATGCTCAGGTGTTGCTTGTGGTACTCTAATGCTTGTTGAAAGTCACCAAGTGATCGATAAACGTTGCCAAGATTGCCGTAGGTACGTCTTTCCCCGGCCCTATCGCCCACTTCCTTGGAAATGCTCAGGTGTTGCTTGTGGTACTCTATTGCTTGTTGAAAGTCACCAAGTGAATAATAAACATTGCCGAGATTGCCGTAGGCAACTCCTTCCCCGGCCCTATTGCCCACTTCCTTGGAAATGCTCAGGTCTTGCTTGTGGTACTCTAATGCTTGTCGAAAGTCACCAAGTGATCGATAAACGTTGCCGAGATTGCCGTAGGCACAACCTTCCCCGGCCCTGTCGCCCACTTCCTTGGAAATGCTCAGGTGTTGCTTGTGGCACTCTAATGCTTGTTGAAAGTCACCACGTGATCGATAAGCATTGCCGAGATTGCCGTAGGCACAACGTTCCCCGGCCCTGTCGCCCAGTTCCTTGGAAATGCTCAGGTCTTGCTTGTGGTACTGTAAAGCATGTTGAAAGTCACCAAGTGATTGATAAACGTTGCCGAGATTGAAGTACGCAATACCTTCCTCGGCCCTGACGCCCATTTCCTTGGAAATGCTCAGGTGTTGCTTGTGGTACTGTAATGCTTGTTGAAAGTCACCAAGTGATTGATAAACGTTACCGAGATTGCCATATGCTTGTCTTTCCCCGGCCCTGTCGCCCACTTCCTTGAAAATGCTCAGGTGTTGCTTATGGTACTCTAATGCTTGTTGAAAGTCACCAAGTGATTGATAAACGATGCCGAGATTACCGTAGGCTGTTCCTTCCCCGGCCATGTCGCCCACTTCCTTGGAAATGCTCAGGTGTTGCTTATGGTACTCTAATGCTTGTTGAAAGTCACCAAGTGATCGACAAACGATGCCGAGATTACCGTAGGCTGTTCCTTCCCCGGCCATGTCGCCCACTTCCTTGGAAATGCTCAGGTGTTGCTTATGGTACTCTAATGCTTGTTGAAAGTCACCAAGTGAGTGATAAACGTTGCCGAGATTGCAGTAGGCCTTTCCTTCCCCGGCCCTATTGCCCACTTCCTTGGAAATGCTCAGGTATTTATTGTGGTACTCTAATGCTTGTTGAAAGTCACCAAGTGAACAACAAACGTTGCCGAGATTGCAATAGGCCTTTCTTTCCTCGGCCCTGTCGCCCACTTCCTTGGAAATGCTCAGGTATTCCTTGTGGTACTCTAATGCTTGTTGAAAGTCACCAAGTGATCGACAAACGATGCCGAGATTACCGTAGGCCTTTCCTTCCCCGGCCCTATTGCCCACTTCCTTGGAAATGCTCAGGTATTGCTTGTGGTACTCTAATGCTTGTTGAAAGTCACCAAGTGAACAACAAACGTTGCCGAGATTGCAATAGGCCTTTCTTTCCTCGTCCCTGTCGCCCACTTCCTTGGAAATGCTCAGGTATTCCTTGTGGTACTCTAATGCTTGTTGAAAGTCACCAAGTGATCGATAAACGTTGCCGAGATTGCCGTAGGCTGTTCCTTCCCCGGCCCTATCGCCCACTTCTTTGGAAATGCTCAGGTGTTGCTTGTGGTACTCTAATGCTTGTTGAAAGTCACCAAGTGATCGATAAACGTTGCCGAGATTGCCGTAGGCTGTTCCTTCCCCGGCCCTATCGCCCACTTCTTTGGAAATGCTCAGGTGTTGCTTGTGGTACTCTAATGCTTGTTGAAAGTCACCAAGTGATCGATAAACGTTGCCGAGATTGCCGTAGGCACGTCCTTCCCCGGCCCTGTCGCCCACTTCCTTGGAAATGCTCAGGTGCTGCTTGTGGCACTCTAATGCTTGTTGAAAGTCACCAAGTGATTGATAAACGTTGCCGAGATTGCCGTAGGCTGTTCCTTCCCCGGCCCTATCGCCCACTTTCTTGGAAATGCTCAGGTGTTGCTTGTGGTACTCTAATGCTTGTTGAAAGTCACCAAGTGATCGATAAACGTTGCCGAGATTGCCGTAGGCACGTCCTTCCCTGGCCCTGTCGCCCACTTCCTTGGAAATGCTCAGGTCTTGCTTGTGGTACTCTAATGCTTGTTGAAAGTCACCAAGTGATTGATAAACGTTGCCGAGATTGCCGTAGGCACGTCCTTCCCCGGCCCTGTCGCCCACTTCCTTGGAAATGCTTAGGTGTTGCTTGTGGTACTCTAATGCTTGTTTAAAGTCACCAAGTGATTGATAAACGTTGCCGAGATTGCCGTAGGCACGTCCTTCCCCGGCCCTGTCGCCCACTTCCTTGGAAATACTCAGTTGTTGCTTGTGGTGCTCTATTGCTTGCTGGTAAGTCATTTGCGATACAGTCTTTCGATGATGATGTCTCTTGTCAAGTGCGGTCCTAGTGGAGAGGAATTTTCAATACCATATTGTATGCTTACTTGCATTTTTTAAGGATTTATTTTTTCAGGAGGGGTTTAACGAAGCTAGACTAGTAAGAAAGCTGTTTCTCTTTTAATTTCACATCATTATTTGGATAAAAATTATATTTACACTGCGGATTAATTCAATTCTGCGAGTATTGCCCAATTGCAACCACTTTGGGGTTAAGAAGACCGTCAGTTCTTCGAGTGATCTTACAGCTAGAAATTTAAGCAAGACGAGCTATCTCGCCTCACAGTCGAGGAACGTGTAAAATACTTGTAGAAAAGGGATTGCCAACAACTGAAAAGAGTTAGTGTGGACGCTTGTGATGTCGGAATCAGTAGAAAATTGCAAATCTTCTGAGGTTTCAAGAGAAGTTCCTGAAGTTGTAAAGGAGGATATATCCAAGGAAATTACCTCTATTAGGTGAAAAACTTAAGTATCGCAAGTGAATTTGGATGCATTAATTTTTCAGTACGCTGAGAAAACGTCACATAATTGAAACAAAATTAAATATTAAAAGTTTCAGACTGAAAAATAATATTCGTCGATCCTGCCAGTAGAATCGCCTTTAATGCGACGGATTTAGAATGGGCAATAAATAATATTAAACATAAATTCATTTTTATCCCAATTCCACAAACCATTGCACAAATTCAGTGAAAAGTTGTGGTACGGTATTCGAGAGATACCTCTATCTGTTGTTTTGAATAATGTTTCTCTTGATCTCTTGATGTAATATGGCGAATTGTAAGCTTGGAAAGAATAAAGAGAGGAAAGGGACCATATGTAACGAGCGCGAATCGAACCCATTCCTTCCGATCACCGGACAGAAGCTTAATCCATTGAGCCAAAGAGGACTCATGGAGAGCTGTGGCATTTTACTAGATTCAGATGTCACAGGCGTCCCGCATAATACCAGGTTCAGCACTGTCGAAGCGTCATGTGAGGTGATAGATAATATGTCACCTGCTGAACCTAACAGTATGCGGGACGCCTGTCATATTTGAACCTAGTAAAATACCTCAGCCGGGAGATTTGGTGACCCGTACAGGAGACCGGGAGATTCGTTTCGTATTCTGGAGACTCCGGGAGACTGTTCATACGTTTTTGCCCTCTTGAAGTCATGCATATTAAATCGGGCTGCTATAAATAGCCGTCCAATTTTATAAAATGCGCTGTTTTGATGGTAAGATTTTTTTGCTTCTTATTAAATAGCCAAAGTACGTTCTTATGTTTCTCGAAGGTTCTGATTGTAAGTCCTTTGATAAGGGTAGTAGGTTCACATTGAACCTATTCGATTGATCAAGCAAACCGTTTTTATATAAAACCTTTTTTGTTTACATAAAGTCTGCTTTTAAGGTGTATGATAATGTAGGATACACAAAAAAAAGGTCAAGAGTTAACTATTCTATTAAGAACACTACATCAAAGATAAATGGAATACATCAAAACAATCTGGAATGAGAAATTATCGCGTTTTTGCGAAAATATCTGAAATTGGCGATACCTTCTGAAATCTCAGAAAGTTTCTAGTAATCAACCAATCAGAATCAACCAAGCATTGAACCGTGAAAACGGCTAATATTGTCACGGCAACCAGAAAGTATCTGAATTTTCAGAAAGTTTCTCAAAAACCAGAGAAGCTTTCTGTGAATGTACCAATAGAAACTAGAGTTTGAATTATAAACAAATTAGATCGGGATATGTAATTTACAACGTAGCACGTATTCAACTGAATAATTAAAATAACTCATAAACTCTTGCAAAACGTTCCTCGGTTTAGCGCAACTAGTTTGGAATGTATTCCTCGAAGTGTTTTTCATATCTCAAGCTACATTCCTTCTACTTGCTATTGTTTAGATTGCGAACGCTTTTGAACGTAAAGAAAGGAATTTTCAGTAGTATGATCCCAATCGTGGAGCCATTTCAGAAATGTTTGCTTACTATCGCTGATAAGTTAAACCTGTGTTACGAAGACAATGCAGTCTGTGTATCGATCTGTGTATCGATTTGTTGCCGTCTTTTGATGTCTTCCCATTTACCGTCACCATTAAAAGGAAATAACCGAAATGTCGAAAAGAAGTACTCCTTTCCGCTTTCGGTTCTTCGCTTAATATAGCAAATTAAAGAACCAACGAGATGTTTTCAACTCTGTAATAATAATTTCCGGCCATTAGGCAAAACGTAAACGTTCGTTCGATCTTATTTTCAATAATTAAAACAAGTTCATCACATTCATAATCCTTAAATGCATAGAACTAAAATATAATCATCAACGATAAATGGATTTCTTCACCTGATTCCTCGGCAAGAAACTGTTCACTCGCGCATCGCGTAGCTGCGTGGAGAAACATAACAATAATAACACAATGACTCGATGGGAACGTGTTTGATACAAATTTGGCACTAAACAAACAGCAAATGCGTCGAGTTTAATCCAAGGGTGCTTTTAATTTCGACAGTAACGACGCTGTGTTTTTCAGACATTTTCGTCGGGAAACATGTTAAAAACCTTTGAATACAGTCACCCCGCAAGGAGCCTGCAAGAAAGCACGAGCAGTTCTTTTGTTTCCGGATAAATATTAACAGAGGCCGAAATCAAGTCAAAAAACTGAAGAAATTATTTGCTGTTGTTTCTCATTTGACAGTAGAAATTCTCGCTAATAATGTAAGCTTGTATTAGCTCTGCTTCTGTTTCATTAGCTCCCAAGTTAACGCCGCTCATGTTCCATTTAGGACCCCCATTTAGTTTCGAAAAAGGCGGCGATCTGGCCTGCAAAATTGCAAAATGTTTACAGAGTATATCACAAATACAAAGAAAAGCAGCGAGATGTACTTAACTACAAGGGTATGAAAGATGACTGATCAGAAAGCTAATGACAAGATGAACCACTTGAGTTTACTGAGCTTTAGTGCAAGATGTATTAAACAGTTTAGAAAGTTTCTGTTATTAAACGTAGAAAGTTTCTGCTGAAGAATGCAGTGGTGTGTATGATTCATGATTTGATTTTAGCAATGTGAAAAATAATAATAATAATAATAATAATAATAATAATAATAATAATAATGCCACCCAGCTCATTGACTTTATCATGATCAACCGATGAGAACTTCTGATCAACCAAGCATTCAACCCAGTTCAACCTATGATAACAGAAACTTTCTCTGAGTTAGCCAATAGGAACTCAGAGCCTGACAAACTAATTTCCATCGGGTCAAAAGAACAAATTACTGCACATTTGTTGAAAGATGTTGTTTACATACCTGCACAGCAACTTATAGCGGCTGGAACTGCCGTGAACAAAATTCACCCAAGAACTGTTAAAAAACAAATTTATTACAATATTGCAGTTTTCACTCTTGCATCAAGCGTTTAATCTGTTGTACAATGTTCGCTTTGTTGTTCTCTAGTTCGCAGGTTAATTCAGCTTAGTGACCTCAGTGAGTCCACAATTTGTTTCAAGTAAACATGACACTTTCTTCGGATGATCGAAATCTAGACTGCTGTCAATGCTGTTCTCGACTAATTCCTCAAAAATGAGTTTTCATGCACAAGAGTACATTTCCACAGTTAGAAGCATAAAGTAATCGATTCCGTAAAAATTTTCTCCAATTAGAGAGAACTTGTTTATATAAAACGCACAGATGATAAGGCTTTTATGAACAAGACCCGCATTAAAGAATCACTATCATTTCCGGAGCGTTTAATTAGATTACACATCACGGACAATTTACGGTACCTGAGAAAGTTAATGGAATAGCTTTTTATGTATTCTACAGAAAGTGCTCGTTTCTTAAAAATCCAAAAACTTTTTCGGACCCAAATGGCTATAAATACTGTTACATGCAGAATGTTTACAAACATACATGTTAGTAGGAACAAGAGTTTGAACAAGAACTCCACGAATATTAAAATCGAGCTTCAAGGGTTTAGATTGTTATTAAGTTTGTCTTGTTATTTGTTTCAAATATGAGTGAGCGCGCCAAAGTTCTATGACTATGGCTTGTTGAGATCGAAATTTTGTGACGCTACAATGTTAGTGCTGCAGGAATGTGTTTGCCATTTTCTACTATTTTTCTTCGATTCTTTTTCAACTTCTATTTTTGTATCTCGATCAATAATTGTTGTTTGTTATCTTGTATTTTTGAGTGTTCGATAAGAAGGTCTTAAAATCCGGTGTTCGACTTTACAGCTTATATGACGGCACTTGTAGTTTGGTCCGTCAGATATGAAAACAAACATGAGTACTTTGGAGTCTCGTGAATCGTATAACAATTTTAATAGTAGTATTCGATCTGAAATTAATACAAAATGATACATTAACCCGCATTATTCGAACTAAACGGCAAAAGAGAAATAACACGATGCAAAACCTTGGCTTTAAAAAACATGAACACAAAGTCAACAATACTCGGAGTTGCGTTTGTTCAAAATCAATTACAACTACAACACTTCACGCAAATCAATAACGATAACTTACTTCGTGACGGGATTCCAGAAGTATCTTTAGGGTTTAAAACTGGAGAGCTAAATTGTAATACTGCTGAAAAGCAACAATCCTAAACTGACGGTTTTTTCTAACAAATCAAGGACAAAAGCTCATTCAAAACACTGACACATTGTAATCACTAATAATCAAACGTGATAATTCCTTTGCGATACAATCATAATAAAAAGCGGTGACATGTCCGACATTAATTATTTTTCGCTTTCTTTGGTATTTATACTGTAGAGTTTTTGTCACTTTACATAATTATTGTGTCAATAATTTGATCCTTCTTTGTCCTGTAAATCAGAAAATTGATTTAAGCGACTCTTGTCAGTTCAAAAATATATTACACTTGAAAGAGGGACTGACTGTTGCTCACAGTCGGCTCGACTTCTCATTGCTTTGCACGAAAAGGCTGCATATGTGTCACTTTGTAGTTGATCTTGACTTCCGCCTTATCTTCAGCTGCAGTTGACGTTTATTCTTTTTGCCCTGGTCGTTCTGCCAAGTGTCCTGCGTTTTCCTTGTCTTGTATAAAATGAAACATAACGTATAGCATACTGTTATACTCGGAATCTTTTCGGAATTTTCATGCTCACTATGTTGCCAAATGAAATGATGTCACTTTTATTGGTAACATTCACCTTTTTAACCGATTTCCCCTTCTCACTCTCCCTTGCCGCTGGTTTCCTTTTCGATCCTACCTGAATCTGCAATTGACAAAAATATAACATCAGAACACTTTCCTATCGTGTCCAGCTAAACAAGCAGTTTGTGTAGAAAGGAAATTTAAAATCTTGGCGCGATCTGATAAAGCATTGTTTTCACATAAGTGGAAGCAGTGAAAACGTGCCCGGCATACTGCATAAGCATAAGCATAAGCATAAGCGAAATCATAACAGCACTAGTATCCAGTGAAAACGTGCCCGACATAAGCATAAGCATAACATCAATTTCACTTGATGACGCAAATTAATTCGTATGCTTCCGTTTGTGTTAAAATGCTTATGTCGCTCTCAGTGGTGAAAACCATGCTTAAAGGAACTGGACATTTATGTTTGGAAATTACTTCCGTTGAGAAGAATATTCCGGACCAATGCATGTTGCCGTGATCTAGGTCGATTTTATATCACAACATAACTGCATGTTGTACGAATCTATGTTTTCTTTACCAGAAACGCTGCAGATTATGTTCACTGTTTCTTTTTTCGCAGCCTTCTTTATAGTCTGTAAAAGCAGTAAAATTAAAGCCGGCGAGCTGAGGGGGAGGCATATACTTGAAGTTAAGTATGTCGTGATATCTTTACAATGATATCTGAGGATAAACGCATAAAAATAAACAGATGCAGTTTACTTCGTACCTGTGGGAAGTGATTTTGTTTGTTTAATAGTTTGTTTAATTGCTCTTCCATGTGTTGTTCTTCAACGTCCATGGGTCCAACATTCTCCAATTCAGTGGACAATAAATGTTTCTTAAGACTTAAGAAAGGCCAGTCAGTAGCTTTTATCTTCTGGAGGGTATTTGGCGAAGCTTCCTCCCATATTGGTATGAATTTCTCTTGGAATTTAATAAACCAATTCCACCACGCAATTTGGTTAGTGCTCATCCGACATGCGCTTTTGGATAGCTTGGACTTCATATCCTCCGCCGAAGGGATCCTTTTAGAATGAGGGCGGATGATCGGAGGGATGCCTTTGGGAACAGATTTCAAGATGTAAAGAGGCCCATCTTGGGGTAGCCATTCTTCTTCCTTGGCCCACTGTTTGTACCACATACCTACTTTTCCTGAATCATCCTTAGCGAATTTAAAAGAATGTGGATACACATGGCCCTTGATATCGTCAATATGAGGTGCAAGCCATTCAGTGATGTCGTACAAAAAATGAATAAGATTTGACCCTGGAGAAGGACTGTAACAACCCTTAATTAACTGCTGCAGCTCAGGAATGGTCATGACAGAATGCCGCTGAAGCGAATCGGCTATCCTGCTGAACATATGTGTTAAATACCCACATAAAAGGAGAGAAAGTTAATATATTTCATCAGCAAGATGGTGTTTGTAGTACAAAAACTTGACTCATTCTTTTTTTGCAATACTGCAATATTTAAAAAAAATACTGCAATATAATCAAACCATCGGTAAAATCCCTGAAATGAGTTAAACGTTACTCACTTGATCAATATCTTCATGAGTGTGTCCAACCATCAAGTATGAAAGAAAGACCTAAAAAAGAGTGGATATGTTTTTTTTTTCGCTGCTAATTTGTTAGGTTAAGCGATTGATGTTTGTCACGAAAATGGTTTCAGTTTAAGACGTCATTGATATTGATAATCGATGACTACACAATAACATACCTCTTTAAAAATTCCTTCATGGACAAGATATGCTGCAAAGGCCATAATATATTTATTTTTACATTCTCGGTAACAGTTGTCTTGTTGAAGGAACAAAGTCGGAGGTAGTCTTCCATCCTAAACGTAAGCGATAAACATAACGTCAATTTTACACGATGCGGAACCGATCCTATAGCTGCAATTAACCCAAGTAATGCACCGGTAATTGCCGCAATAAAGGTTTGAAAGGTAACGAGTTTCGGCCCGTCTAAAGCCTCGAATGTTTTTTTTTTCAGGCTTTGATCACAATTATTGAAACTGATTAATTGGTCTAATGATGGGTTCATTATTCCATGACCGTTTAATCCCATTATCGCAGTCAATTGTTAGTTATCAACTTTGAAGCCAACACAAATTGACTTTATTATAAGTGTCACTGAAGTGTGCAATAATTATTATTTACATACATTTTATTTCTGAGCCATAACTGCCTAAATCAGTACTGACTCACTGTAGCACAAACGAGACAAACGATTTTTTTCTTCAGTTATCAGTACTTTGCTCTTTCTCGTCAATGAATGCATTGCATGCTGAGGATTCTGACCGTGGTTTGGTGTGCTGTGTGTTTCATACCTTGGCTAATTTCAAGAAGACTTTCAACAGAATATTCAACGTCAGATTGCTATCGTGGGGCCAGCGAAGGAGATCTAGGAAGGTAAACACTCTTTGGTGCCCATGAGAAATAACTCCTGTTATGTGTGTTTTCAAAAAGTGCAGTTCGTCTACCTGAAGTGATAAGCGACATTAACATTGGAGTTAGTTAAAATTGGCATCTGGTTTGACTGATGTGACTGAGTAGTTTACCTTGGAGGTTTGTGTTGCATGTGGCAAATTGGTTTTAGACTGGTCCATTCCATCCATGATAATTGATAAGTACTTTTTTGGTTCACTTTCCGACATGAGACAGCGGCGGTAGTATTCTTTCCTTTCGGCACTAAGGGAACATTTAAAAATGTATAGTAAAGACAAAAATAATATGATAAGGCAGACGCCATTGAGTTTAGACAAAGTAAAAGAATTAAATTACTAGACTGCCGTTATAGATTTAATGACAAACGGAATCTGGTAATTAAACCCCAGTGTAAACGCAAACACTCATGATCATCTGCACTTACATCTGTTGCCGTAGGTGAATACGTTTTCTTTCCATCAAAGACAAACGGGTTGTCTTGCTGTCTGTTTACTGACAATACTCGGACAAAAGGACACAGACGCCACATTTGGTGAAACGACTTTGCTATGAAAAAGGTTTTTCCTGTTAGTATCAGCGTTTCAAATTACGGAATATTTGTGTCGCTCTAGTGTATACTGGAAACATGAGGTTCTCCCCTAAAAATTGATTTCCTTGCAGTTCGCATTTTCGCCCAAATCAAACTGTTATTTTTTTATAACAAGCTAGCAAGCTATCTGTTGTTGTTTAAGGGATATTCAGTAGGCCTATCTCACCCCTTAACCAAGCTTCTGCTCTCATCCGGCGGCAAGAAGGTCGTGCCGGTGCACTTTTTGCGCTGACAGGGGATGTTCTTCCATTCTTGAAGTCCTTAAGCAAGTTGTAAAACCTAAAACAGTCAAACACAAACAAGAGCGGTTGTTGGTGTTACCGATTTAGAAAAAGGAGACGGCAGATCAGTGAACCATTTCTGTGATACGAGGCTGGGATTGGCTAAAAAATTTAAGAATGCGCTAAGTAAGAACAAACCTTCGCTGCGATTTTGCTAGCTGATGAACGTCTTTACTTTGCCCTCGTATTTTCGCAATTAGCTAACTGATTACAAGTGTAATCATTTGGTCACGGGAAAAATAAACAATGCAGGTCGTTTTCCATTGTGAAATAGCAAACACGTATGACAAACCCATCAAAATACAACCTACATCAAAGAGATTCAACAGAAAACAGAATAATTATTTATATAATAACACCCAATTCACTCACTCTTCGGTATCAATTTATCGTTCACAATTTACCTTCCATTGGAAATATTTAGTGTTGTTAACCAAGCTTTTCGGCAAACGACATTTCCGGTGCTGTTAAGTACAAATTGCATGCTACCATCACGTCGTAGGCAGAGGTCAGAATACTGGAGAATGTATGCACGTTGTGCTTCCTGATCTTTTTTCCAAAACTTTTTTCTAAGGGTTGTGAACTCCTCTTTTTTAATAACATCAGTTAAGCAATTTTTTTGACAGCATGATTTCCTCATATCTGCAGCGATACTCTCTATGGCTTCCGCTCTAGATTTAAGAGTGGTTCTTCGCTTAACATCCTTAACGACTCCATGATGGTTCTAAAACAGAACAAGGTATTTATTTTATTTGTTATTATAGTTTCTGGAATAAATATATTATGGCAAGGGGCCGTCAGGAAACCATTGGGCTTGTGACAAGAGGCCCGTTTTTCCTTTTATGTTTGCCCTTTTTTTAGTTTGAGCCAGGTAGTGTCTCAGATATAATGTCACGGTATTTTTTATACCTGGTACTCTCGATGGCTATTTGGAATTCAGCCAGCGAGGTTTTAAAAAATGCGCGTTACTAAAAGTCCACATGCAGTACACTTTGAATACGGTCGGGAATAAGGACATACCTCTTTATCAATATAGGTATCGCTATCAGAAGTAAACTCTGCCGCATCGCTAGCGTCACTACAGTAACTGTCATCTTCAAACGTTTCATTGGATTCATCCAGGTCCTCCTAAACATATAACAAGGTACACTTGTTACTTGCCATTGCTGAGAGTTTTGCGTTTGTTTTATTAATGCTGCACTGATATATCTGGAATTAAAAGTGTTGGCTGTTGGATGTGCCACGTTGTTGTACTGAATTTAAGTGAGAGTAACAATGTTAACAAGACAAATGAACACTTTTGTAGGTAAGGTTTGGAAACGTACCACGTCTTCTTCGCTGGAAATTCTTTTCCCACCACCTCTAACTCGAATAGAGACTACAACACAGCTCTCAACTGGCGCAACATCTCTTTCCACCATCTGATAAAAAAGCACTAAGCTGAATATAAACGCAAGCGTTGAACCCTAGGGAGCTTTCAAAAACAATCAGAAATTGTAATACTAAATACATTTCTATCAGAGAGTTTGTGTTTGCGGACAACCTATAAAAGAATGAGTGAAAGTAATCTTTGGAGTTTTGATATATAAAGCAGATACAAATATATAAATAAATAAATTTTTCTGGGTTTGGTGGAAATCGGGTCGCGTGATTTTTCCCACACGGTTTATTTTTATATGAATATAATTAAGTGTCACAATTACCCACCATTCCATTTTGCCATTGCAGGCTAAAAAGAAAGAGTCTACTTCCAATTTGTAACCAATTGATATCATCCTCAATATGTTGTAACTTGAAGACTCTAATCCACATGCTCTAAGCCTGCCGTTCGGTAAGCGAAGAAAGAACTGTTTCCCGCCAGAAGTCCGTTGATAGTTTATTTTGGCGCCAAAGCTAAGCTCCGGCTGGAGAGCAAGAAACAAATGCAATTTAGTGTTTTGACGTTTTAAAAATGAAACTCGTAATGAAACTCGACCAGCTTACCGTAAGAAGCGAATGTAAATGCCGCAGTATTCTCTTGAAGGTAGTGGCAAAACTTGTTCCGTGAAAACCATTTATTGATTGTTTGTAAGAGAAGGTCAGCTTTTCGGGTGGTATGTAGTCCATTAAGTCTTTCATTTTTCTCAGGAAAAGTTCGTCTTCTCCTTCAATAATTGCCCACCAACCGTTCCCAGGGGTGTCTGGACCATCGTCGTCATCTCCATCATCCCCGCCAGCACCAGCGCTCACAGACTTCCAAAGCATGCTTTTATCGCCATATTTTACTGTTAACAAAGATTCCGATCTATTTTCTGCCGCGTAAATTAAGTCAGGCAACTGCCGGACAAAAAAACCGATATGATTAAAAGCCAAGAATACCACCATTTGTGGTAGCAACCAAAGAGGAAAAAACATCGTCAAACTCCGCGATGTGTCGTCACTGTTTGAGGTCGCCCAAACAATATTTGATTTAAGCGCTCAAATACTTGTTATTATTTCTCTGTAATGTCATTGGTTACATCTCAGAAACTTTCGCTGATCTCAGAAACTTTCTTAGAAAATAAGCGCCAAATAAATTTATTTAGGCGCGCATAATTAGACACGTGTGCCCGTGTGTACGCATATTACAAGGTCCCCGCGTTTATAAGAGCTTTAAGAGTTTACATGGGACAACTTGAGTGGCATGAGATGTCACGTGGAAAATTATTATCCATCACATGCACCGTAACTTCTGTTCACTAACCAGACACAAAGCTCGGATACAATTTGAGCAAGTAAGTAAGGAAACGAATCTAGGTGGTGTTGATGAATACTATATAATTAAGAGTTTTGCGCAAAGCTACATAATTAATTGAGATGGTTTGGCTTAAAGCTGACGCAAGTGATAAGAATGCGCTCATACATAACTGCGCGTCATGCGAGGATATTTTCGCATATGTTCTGCGTCACACGCAACATGCCATGCTGCCAAATCGTTGAATGAAAGAGAAAGATTATCTATAAACTTTGTTACGCCGGATAACTGCGTCCAAATTTTAAAATATTCTGAGTCGTTCAACTTACTCCAAGTTAACACCTTTGTCTGCTGTAGAACATTATTTACAATTCTTTGCAAATGTTTACTAATTGGTCTTGAACGAGAAAGTGCGCTTTTTGAAATCCAACACCGAAACGTGGGGCATCTTTTGTTTTAGACCGGCGTTTAATTATCGAATGTTAGCTTTACTAGGAGAGTGATTCTATGCTTGACCCTGACAAGGCGAATTCGTAACGTAAGATTTTTTGAAGGGCCTCTTCGCTGTAAAAATCGAGAATGGCTTATCACTATCAGTATGATAATATTTCCGATGCGTTGGGTGTATTTTCGCCCATACCTGAATCGCTCCCTGATCTGGACGCCATTTCAACTCCTCCATCACCTTGCATTCCCATGCATCCGGCAAGAACTGAATCCCCAACACCCGGGTTGTCTTTTGTTGCTGGTTCAGAGCCGCCGCCGTTTATTCCAACCGTAATTGGGATGAGGCGACACCTATTTGGACTTCATGGTGAAGAGGACATCTATGGTGATTTACCGAAGCTAATCAATAAAAAGCTCAGTTTGTGGCGTACATCGTATAAAGTACGAGACGACACGGTAAGTAGGTACATTTTGGAATGTTTAGATTGTGGGTCTTTACTTTTTAGCTTATTTCGGCACTGATGCCTTTTTTTTGTTCCATGTGCAGTGTTACGACAACTACTTTCGTGTTGCGAGATTAAGAAAGTCGTGCTTTTCTTTGGCAATGTCCATCGCTGGAAAGGTGGAGAGGGGTGAACTCAAAGCGGGGAAACGAGTTAAGAAGCTGAGACAGAGTCTTTTCGACTTTTTAAAAGGACTGAGTAGCGACGATCAGGAGAGTGTCATGGAAGACGTTATCGCTGGGAGAAAATTCATTGGCGAATTAAATTGTGAAAAAAGAGTACGTATAGCAAGTTTATATTGTCAGTTATTTGGTCTTCGTTAATTTTAAAATCATTACCTAATTTTCTACAGAAGTCAAAGAAAACGGCCTCGGCAAGTTACCAACGAGGGGAAGAGGAAACAGAGGATACAAACGAGGTGAAGGATTTTCTAGAGGGTATTTTGTCATTAGAGTTACGTGAATTTTTATGTTAAATAATTTGTTTCATTGCTTAAAACACAGGTTAAGGAGCAACTTAAACAGGCAATGGAAGACATAGCCAGTTTACGAGAGAAGTTAAAGAAGGTAACGTATTCCTCTTAAAATTCAAACAGTAAGCATGTTCCTCACTATTAGCTTATTTCTGCATCTCGGATTGAAATTTTTTTTCAAGGCTTTGGATGACAAAAGAAAATTGGAACAAAAAATGGAAGAGCGTGAAAAAGAAGTACAGAGGATCTTAAACGAGAAACAAAAGGTTAAATTCTAACTGAACGATAGTATATCTTTTGTGAGTGTTTTGATTTCCCTTCAGTTTGTGTGAGAAAGAACAAATACACGAACTTAATAACTGCAAATGACGAATTTCGTTTCCGTTGACATTATTTTCAGTGGCATTATGGAGATTTGATTTACTAATTTTTTTGGCAAATTACGCAAGCTTTGGCATAAGTGTGACTGCTCTCTTCTGCTCTCATAGTGGGATTTTGTAAACAAATTCTTAATGTTAAGCAATGTTTATCCTCAGTTCAAACTTGTTGACAACGATAATAAGTGTCTTAGAAAATGACTTAGCTGTGTGAGCCATATTAAAAAGCGCGAAAACGAAATTAGAACTTTGTACGTCAGTACGGACAGATTTTGAACAAGCCGGTAGAAAAATACGCTAGTCAGCATGCAGTACATTAAATTGTTTCAATATAATATTCTGCATCACAGTAACTTTAAATGTTTTTTTAGTCCTTAGAATTTTTCCAGAAACGGGGCCAATATTACAAGGAAGAAATAAACAGTTTAAAGGAGCGTTTATTGGAAAATGCCGCGACGGCTGATGCCCCTAAGGTAACGGCCGTTTTGCTTCAAATTTTCTTTGATAGCCACTCGTTATTTCCTTTGTAGGTTTTACTGCTTCAGTTAACAAAGTAAATCGATTTTGTTTCAGATGCAAAATAAACAACCTGTAAAGGATACCAGAAAAGAAACGGTAATATTGACATTTTTAACACTGATAGCACTTCAGTGATCGCCTGACGTATTAGTTTCTACCGCCGTGATAGCAAAGAATCAATTTCGCTTTAAATGTTGCCGTGCTGCATCTCTTTTCGGTAGGTAACCAGAGCTACTAGCGGATGGGATGGCTCTGATGGCGATAACAGCGGGAGTGAAGAGGCGGATCACGATAGCAGTGGCTTCGACCAAGTCATATTTGACCTTAAGGTAATATTAACATTTAGCATAAATTTTATGGTGCCATCGAATGGCGGGGAAATATCGTTATCTTTTAATTATTTTCTTTTTCTAAACCACGCAGCAGACGGGACTTGGGTCTAAAAGAAAAAGAAAAGTTCACTCATCTGACTCTGAAGTAAGTAATGCATGTGTTTGGAATTTTATTGTTTATGATTTTTTAGTATATTGTGCACCTAGTGCATGATTAGATACACCTCGATTTGTGAAAAATTTACCTGAGCATTTACTTTGCAGAGTGACCATGAGCCCCTTCACGAAATGCGTGAGAGGATGCGAGCACTCGCTGCCACACAACCAAAGGTCGATGAGATTGTTGCGGTAATCGACCGCCGCTATACAGATTGCCCCCAACTGGGTAAAGTAACGGCAGTCAGCGATGGCTACGTTGAAATCGACTGGCTTGTTCAATCGTACAGGAAAGAATTCAAGCCATATTTAGTTCGTGGCAAAGTTGTTAGTGCCTCAATTCCCTTGACTGATGTCCTTATGAAGGACATCAAGCTTGTCAAGGGTAATAAGTTAGATAAGTCTACGCAAAGTGAGTTAAAACTAAAGTACAAAAAAGCGAAGTAAACTTGCAGATCCTTGTACCCACCCGGGTGTGCCTAACGACATACTACCTTATTACAGGGAATTATCGCTCCATGAAATTATAAACGCGACTTCAAAAATTCGCCTTGATTTAAGTCTCGTGTTATTTTCTGCGATCTTAATTAAACTGGGAGCTTTAATTTCCGCAAGATTAATTTCTATCATTTTGCCCCAAATTCCGAATCATATCCTTAGCTATACCTACTAAAAGAACAGTTTTCTTTGTTTAACACATTTCACACTGTACAATAATTCAAGTTCATTCTGGCCCTCGAAGTGCCCTTTGCCGCATGATTGACTGTCAGTTCCAACAATTACCTCTGGAATACTAACATTTTCTTCCTCAATAGTATACGAGACCTCCGCACTCGCGTTAATTTTCTTTATTTGGAAATTGAACCTTTTCGTTCGTGTCAATTTCCTATATTCTAGACTACTTTTTCTTTCAATTCGCGTTAATTTAAGTCGCGTTAATTTCGAATAAACACAAGTGTTTAATTTTATATAATAAGGTACACACTGGATCTCAGTCAAAAGGACCACTTGGATTAAGGAGATGCGTTTGCTGTTCTCTATTTTCATTTTTAAAATCTTTACATTCTTTCCCGCGAAGAACTAGGTACCTTTGCACGGCCTTAGGCAAATCTTTCATCAAAATTAACTTACGAAATTTCCCACACCATAGGGCGCCGGCTTATACTCGAGGGGACCTAGAATGAGTGCTTTATTGTCCAAAGATATAATAGTCCTGTATGCTTATGGTATATTTTGTATTCACTAGAATAAGGAGCCGAAGATAAGCATAAGCGGAAGCAAAAGAAAAGGGAAAAAATTTTAATTCTTATGCTTGCGCTTATACTTATGCTTATGTCTAGCATTCTTCATTCACCAAGGACAGGACGGAGAATTGGTTTAATTCACTGAAACATCTGTTTGTTCGTTTCATGTTATTCTATTACAAAATTAGCTCAGCGAAAGTAGTAAGAAGTACTTTATTTAAGAATACTTTTGCTGTTAGTGTCGGCATATGGGGAACATCAAAGAGACCAACAAGTAGCTACAACGGAATCGATCGATGAGGAGAAAACTTCTACAATACCGCAAAAACAAAACATGCAACGAAAGATAAATAAATCATTAGTTCTTTTCTGTTAAGTACAAAATGATTGACAACGGCGTTCGTTTCTCAAAACTCCTGAAGACATTTCGAGCCAGAAAGCTATTTTTCTTAAAATTAAGTTTCTAACTAATGGCAGTGTACAAAAACAAAACTTCATTTTGGTTACTAAACATTCTGCATATAACAGTATTTATAGCCATTTGGGTCCAAAAACGTTTTAATAATAATTGGATTTTTGAGAAACGCGCGCTTTAACTTTCTCAGGTACCGTAAATTTTCCGGGATGTGTAATCTAATTAAACGCTCTTGGAAATGATAGTAATTGTTTAATCCGGGTCTTCTTCTAAAAAAAGCCTTACTCATCTGTGCGTTTATAAACAAGTTCTTTCTAGTTGGAGAAAATTTTTACAGACACCATTATTTTATGCTTCAAACAATGGAAATGTACTCTTGCGCATGAAAACTCATTTTTGAGGAATTAAGTCGAGAACAGCACTGACAGAAGTCTAGATTTTGATCATCCGATGAAAGTGTCATGTTCACTTGAAACAAATTGTGGACTCACTGAGGTCACTAAGCTGAATCAAGCTGCGAATTAGAGAAGAACAAAGCGAACAAAGTAAAACAGATTAAACGCTTGCATTGATGCAAGAGTAAAAACTGTAACAACATTGTAATAAATTTGCATGTTTTTTTAACAGTTCCTGAGTGAATTTTATTCACGGCAGTTCCAGGCACTTGTTTTGTTGTACAGGTATGTAAACAACATCTTTCAGCAATCATGCAGAAATTTTTTTCTTTTGTCGAAACGGCAGTTAAATCTGTCAAGCTCAGAGTTCCTATTGGCTAATTCAGAGAAAGTTTCTCTACAATTGAGATACTTTATGATAATTCAGATAGTTTTTGGTTGCCGTGACAATATGAGCTGTTATCACATGTTGAATGTTCTGATCAGTTGATAAAGTCAATGAGGTGTCCTTATTTTTTTCACATTGCTACAATCAAATCATGAATTACATAATTGCATTCTTCAGCAGAAACTTTCTACATTTAATACCAGAGACATTCTAAACTGTTTAAAACATATTGCACTAAAGCTCCGTAAACTGGCAAAGTAACTGTCAAGTGCCTCAAATGGTTCATCATGTCATTAGCTTGCTGATCAGTCATCTTTCATACCCTTGTAGTTAAGTACATCTCGCTGCTTTTCTTTGTATGTGTGAAAGACTCTGTAAACATTTTGCAATTTTGCAGGCCAGATCGCCGCCTTTTTCGAAACCAAATGGAATCTGAGCGGCGTTTACTTGGAGCTAATGAAACAGAAGCAGAGCTAATACAAGCTTACATTATTAGCGAGAATTTCTACTGTCAAATGAGAAACAACAGCAAAAAATTTCTTCAGTGTTTTGACTTGATTTCGGCCTCTGTTAATATTTATCCGGAAACAAAAGAACTGCTCGTGCTTTCTTGAAAGCTCCTTGCGGGGTGACTGTATTCGAAGGTTTTTAATATGTTTCCCGACGAAAATGTCTGAAAAACACAGCGTTGTTACTGTCGAAATTAAAAGCACCCTTGGATTAAACTCCACGCATTTCCTGTTTGTTTAGCGCCAAATTTGTATCAAACACGTTCCCATCGAGTCATTGTGTTATTATTGTTATGTTTCTCGACGCAGCTACGCGATGCGCGAGTGAACAGTTTTTTGCCGAGGAATCAGGTGAAGAAATCCAGTTATCGTGGATGATTATATTTTAGTTCTATGCATTCAAGGATTAATTATTGAAAATAAGATTGAACGAACGTTTACGTTTTGCATAATGGCCCGAAATTATTATTACAGAGTTAAAAACATCTCGTTGGTTCTTTAATGTGCTATATTAAGCGAAGAACCGAAAGCGGAAAGGAGTACTTCTTTTCGACATTTCCGCGGTTATTTCCTTTTAATGGTGACGGTAAATGGGAAGACATCAAAAGAGGGCAACAAATCGATACACAGATCGATACACAGACTGCATTGTATTCGTAACACAGGTTTAACTTATCAGCGATAGTACTGAAGCAAACATTTCTGAAATGGCTCCACGATTGGGATCATACTACTGATAAATACTTAGCGTTCCCAATCCAAACAATAGCAAGTAGAAGGAATGTAGCTTGAGATATGAAAAACACTTCGAGGAATACATTCCAAACTAGTTGCGCTAAACCGAGGAACGTTTCGCAAGAGTTTATGAGTTGTTTAAATTATTCAGTTGAATACGTGCTACGTTGTAAATTACATATGCCGATCTAATTTGTTTATAATTCAAACTCTAGTTCCTATTGGTACATTCACAGAAAGTTTCTCTGCTTTTTTAGAAACTTTCTGAAAATTCAGATACTTTCTGGTTGCCGTGACAATATCAGCCGTTTTCACGGTTCAATGCTTGGTTGATTCTGAATGGTTGATTACTAGAAACTTTCTGAGATTTCAGAAAGTATCGCCAATTTCAGATATTTTCGCAAAAACGCGATAATTTCTCATTCCAGATTGTTTTGATGTATTCCATTTATCTTTGAAGTACTGTTCGTGTTTAATGAATATCAGGAGAAGGATTTCACATTCGTTTATGACAAGCGATGTTTAAATCCTGTGGAAACTGGGTTGGACACGCTTCCGTACGGGTTTTAACCCCAGAAGACCGGGGGTTTCATAGAGTGGTGATAGAGTGTCTTGAACGGCGGAAAAAATTGGCAGAAGGATTTAGCGGTTTCAGCAGATCGGTGACAGAAAAAATCGTTGGGTGCCCCAGAGTGCCCCCCACAACTACTAATCCCACTGAGACCTTGCGGAATCATGCTGTTTTGCATTTGAAATAAACGGAATATTACTCTGGAAAATTGACAATTGCTTTGATTAAGAAAACTTCACAAGGTGAAAAATAGATATTATTGACCTGTCTCTCGGGGATATGTGATATGTTCTCCTCGCGGTGTGCCAGAGGGCATATCACATATCCCCTGGCTCCAGGTTAAGAACCATAATTATTTTACACATAGTTCATTTTCTTTGCTCTTCTCAGGAAAATATATCACATAACCCTGTTAGTTGAAGTGTCTGAATTGCTGGGTGCGATTTTGATTATAACAGGAGAAAGGTGGGGCTGAGAACATCGGAGAACAATATATATATTCCCATCGTTATGATAATCCTCTCGCCTTTACAGTCCACTAATAATAAAACCACAAACGGACATCAGTCAATATTTTTAGTTCACATAAAGAGACGACTTTATCAAACTTTTTCCTGCGTAATTAATTCGGTCGCGACCAAACGGTGTAATTTTGATAACATTATTCAATAGTTTCGTACATCGATTTAGGCAACGAGTCCTTAATAAAGTTTCACCTCTCGAAGGACGCATGAACCTGAGTATTCTTTTTAGCTTACCTTGGACGAAACAAAGTCGACATCCACTCCATTAATCTTCCAAACATCACGACGGGCAGTTGGGCCATGGCAAGACCACGAGCAAACATGCCAACCTCTGGAGATTAAAAATAGGGGGATTTTTTCTGTATTATAAAAGTGACAGGCCAAACACGACTCCCGCTAGTATAAAGAAGCCTTTAGAATAGCTTTCCCAAGAAGGTCTACGAGATATTTGTTCCCCTAAGATCACCAAAATAGAGAGAGACAAGTGCTCGATATGTATTGTATGACTCTTTGATCTTTGGGATATAAAAGCAGACATTATGGTCAGACATAATGTCATTTATGTCGGGGAAAGTTGCACACGTGATAATCCGTTGGGGCGGTGTGCACCAGGTACGGTGAGTTCCATTAAATCTAGCCAATGAAGTTAGAGGGCGGTGTCAAGCTCGGATATAGGCATGGTTTTACAAGTTATTCCTCCTTCTTTCCTTCGCCATCAGAGCAGCCAGATCTCGTTCCGAGAAAAATCTTTCATCTTATTATAATCAGGCAAGTAGTAACGTTCAGTATTTTTATATGGTTTAATGGAGCCAATACGTGTTTTGATTCTAGGCCATTCTTTTATCCATCGTTTAAAACGCTTTCTGAAAGGCAACTTTCTTAATCTAGTCGCCGAAACATTAACCATACCTGGCGATCTGCTCTTAAAGTGGCATGGGATAGGAGGTAGAACAGTAGAGAAAACTATTGATTTCGATCTTGAAGTAGTTAGGTCGTTCGCTCCCAACGTAGCTATTCTTCAATTGAGCACGAATGACCTTCATTATATGTCAGCTGTCGCAACTGGCTCGGCGATTGAGGACCTAACTCGCTTGTTGTACGACTCTTATGGAGTTCAATTGGTTTGTGTATGCCAAACGATTTTTAAGAAGGATGATGTTTCTTTTAACAACCAAGTGAAGCTGTTAAATAAGTATCTAAACGCGGTATTAGACCCAATCCCGTATGTTATCTACTGGCGCCATTTTGGCTTCTGGAATTGCAAATCCCGCTTTCTGGCTCTCTGGATTTTGTGACTATGCACTTTATTGTTCATTGAACTTGGCATTTATTGTTAATTTCTGCTGCTGTATTTGTCGCACGTACTTTTACGTACTGATTTCTCAATTTTAACGGCTGTGCGACGTCTGGAACTGCCTCTCCATGTATGACCTTGTAATGTCTGACCTTGTAATGATTATGGGGTCATAGCTTTTCACAATATTCAATTGTCTGTCAGTTTGGTGTCAGTCTGTAGCTTTTTATCGGAAGTTATCTTATTTAATTTTTATAACTTTTATTCGGTAAGTAATGCCTCCTAGAAAGCGTGCAGCGGCCAAAGCACCAACGCCACCAGCCAATCGTCCCACGACTAGAGCTAAACGAGCCAGGATTTCAGAGATGGGTGAGGTGGTGCCCGCGGATACAGCTCCTCCCGCTCCAGGCGCAGGCATGGTGTCATTAGATGTGAGTGCGCTAACAGCAACTATTTCAGCTGTAGTATCCCAATCCGTCCAGAGTGCATTCTCCTCTGAAAATGTCGCCGCTATGCTAGACAACAACGCGGTCACACAGACAAGGGTTTCGCAAGACCACACTGGACCTGTTGAAAGGGCTGTATCCGATGTGGTTATCGATATAACCGCCAATATAACCGCCAATATTAATGTTACTCAACCGCAACAGAATTTTACTAGTATTTCTGTCGCTTTAAAATCGAGGGTTAGCTCCAAAATCCAAGCGAAAATTTGGGCTAATGAGTATATTGATTTTGGGACCTTAGTGTCTTCGTCGCCTCAAAACGAAGGCAAATACTCTTTGGCCATGTCGCTATCTGGCGAAGCTTCGAACCATCCCCAATTGACGCTTGAGCCATATCACGGATCCAAGCGAATTCAATCTATCAACCAATGGGTGTCGGCTTTTAGCATTTTCGTTTCTGTTTATGCGGAGAGATACAAAGACGAAACTCCACATTTAATGAAATATGGTGATGTGGTGCGTGATTTGGCTTTGAAAGCGGGTGATTGGCTGTGGTACGATGAACAGTTTCGGTATATAAGGCAGTCGGCGCCTGATCAGTACCCTTGGGTTCAAATTCATTGGGAATTGTGGCTACGGGCGTCAACTACTTTTCGCAAATTACAACCGCCCACCAACAAACCCCTTACGCAATACCGTCAGCGATTTCGTTCCCAATCGGGTCCCCAACTCTTTCCTAAAGAAACTTGCTGGGCTTTTCAAGCCGGTAGACATTGCGCAGGGTGCCGATACGAACACATGTGTTTTAAATGTGATGCAAAGCACCCGGGAAGCCAATGTTCCGCTCAGCAAAACCAATCCCGTGTCGTTGGGGGTGTTAAAGGCACACGAGGCGGACCTCAAATCCCGAGTTCTTCTCAGCCAGCCGGTCACACCAGTAAGAGTGGATCGTCTTGAATTTTTTACTCCAGGGGTATGACGAAGTTTTAAAACAATATCTTGTCGATGGTTTCCGATACGGTTTTCGAGTTAATTTTGTTGGTGAGCGGTTCGCTTTCGAATCCTCTAGTCTTAAAAGTGCTTTAGATCAGCCAGACATAACTAGTGTTAAGTTACACAAGAAATGCGATGCGGGTAGAATTGTTGGGCCTTTCACAACCCCACCCTTTCCGAATTTTCGTGTCTCCCCACTGGGCATTGTACCCAAAAAAGACCCTTCGGAGTTTCGTTTAATTCACCACTTTTCCTTTCCCCAAGGTTCTTCCGTAAATGATTTTATCCCTGACTATTTTTCGACCGTCAAATATGCATCTGTTATGGATGCGACAAAGTCCATTCGGCATTTGATTGTTTTATGGCAAAAACCGATATGAAATCAGCTTTCCGCATAATTCCAATTCACCCTGCTGACTATTCCTTGTTAGGCATGAAATGGAATAACATGTACTATTTTGACCGTTGTTTGTGTATGGGTCTCAGTAGTTCGTGTCAAATTTTCGAAAAGCTCTCCACAGCGCTGGAATGGTTGTCTATCGACCATTTCGGTGCATGCGCAGTTTTACATATATTGGATGATTTCCTGTTCATAGCACCAACCAAAGCACAATGCGAGCACGACTTGGGTAATTTTATGTATATGTGTAACTATCTGGGCATTCCTCTCGCTCCCGAAAAAACGGTCGGTCCCGCTACGGTTTTACAATTTGCGGGAATAACTCTTGATTCTGTGACTTTGGAGACGCGCCTACCAGAGGATAAACTTCTTAAATACCGCTTGATGTTAAGAAACTTCCTGTCCCGCCGCTCCGTCTGTTTAAAAGAATTACAGTCCTTGGTAGGTTTATTGAATTTTACATGTCTTGTTGTTGTCCCGGGACGTGCGTTTCTACGTCGTTTGATCGATCTCACCAAAGGCGTAAAAAAGCCTTATCTTCACATTCGCCTCTCGAAGGGCGCTAAATTACATATTACGATGTGGTTCCGTTTTTTTAGAGGATTTTAATGGGGATCATTTTTCTTTGATGATATCTGGGAAACTTCGCAAACCCTTCAGCTTTATACGGATGCGGCTGGTTCAATAGGTTACGGCGCGGTTTTTGGTCGATTTTGGTTTCACGGACTATGGCCGGAGCAGTGGAAACATTATACCATAGCGGTTCTAGAGCTTTTTCCAATCGTAATAGCGGTTCACATTTGGGAGTCAATCATGGCAGATAAACGTATCATACTTTTCGCTGACAATGCCGCCGTTGTTGACATTATCAATAACCAGACATCTGAACACCAGAGTATCATCCCGGGGGGGGGGTACTCCCTTATAAGGGCTTAATGGGGACGTGCGGCCAGCCTGGGTATGTTTTTCGGGATTTTTGTCTTAAACAGGGTATCGATTTTATATTTTTTTTCTTAATCAGGGTATCGATTTTATCAATTGTTGTCTTAAACAGGGTATCTTTACTTGGACGATAAACAGCCTGCGCGTATGTTCTACGAACTGAACTACAGCTTTTTTTTTTTCGGGTTAAATGTCTTAAACAGGGTATCAAAAATCGGAATTCTGTCTTAAACAGGGTAGGAAAATCAGCGATTTTTGTCATAAACAGGGTTAGGGTATGAAGGCCCGGGCCGCACCTCCCCACCCAAGGATATATCGAGTACCCCCCCCCCCGGGAGGGGTATCATGGTGCTATTAAGGATTTAGTCTTGAGTTGCCTTAGACACAACATTTTATTTCAAGCTCGTCATATTCCCGGGTTAATCAATTCTCGTGCCGATTACATTTCAAGTTCCCAGGTCACAGAGTTCAAGAAATTAACGGCCGGAAGCTGACGAGTTTCCAACTCCAGTACCTAATGCCGAATTTGAGCGGTCTACTAAGTTCAGCGTTAACAGATAACTCGCGGCAGTTATACCAGCGCGCATGGGTTCTTTTTCGTTAATTTTACGCCCAGTTTTATGGTTCCGCAGATCCCCCTTTGCCTTTACCTACACATTGCATTCCTCTCTTTATTTCTTATCTGTCTTTCGTAAATTCGCTTATTCCACGATTACTTCGTATCTTTCCGCTATTTCATATGTACACAAAATGCAAGGTTTTCATGATCCTACCAAATCATTCTTGATTAAAAAGTTATTAACCGCTTTAAGTCGTCAAAAGTCATACGACATTCGTCTTAATTCCTGTGACAGCCGATTTTGCACGAACTAGTCCGCTCTTTTAGTTTCACTAACTCTTCGGCATTTCAGGGCTCTCTTTTGTCGGCTATGTTTCTCGTAGCCTTTTACGGCCTTTTTCGCGTCGGTGAACTGGCCACCAAGAGCACCCGACTAGCGCCTTCTGTTGTTCAGTACAATAATGTAACCTTTTTGTATCCAGATGGCTAAGATTACTATTACCGAAAATAAACATAATTCTAGTAATAGGCCCTTTGAGATTTTCCTTGCACGGCAAGTTTCATCCTCCTTTTGCCCAGTGACAGTACTCCTAGAATATTGTATGGTTCGCGGAAATAGTGCTGGCCGGCTTTTTTGTCACGCTAATCACACTCCATTTCTGTTCATCAATTCAATGTCGCACTCCAGCAGTGTTTCTCCTATTGTGGTTTTGATATTAGCCGGTACAAAAGTCATAGTTTTTGCATCGGAGGTGCTTGCCATGCTGCTGATCAAGGCTATTCTGACGCGCAAATACGTGCTCCTGGTCGTTGGAAAACCGACGCATTTAAAGTTTACTTACGTTCAGAAATTCTTCAAGCGACCTGATTTCATGTCTATTCTTTTTGTTTGTTTAAAGGGGTGCTGTACGTGCTAAGTAGGTCAGACAATGGGCTGCTACTTGGTGGGTATCAATACCTTTTTAACTTTTTGCTTAGCCGTTAATGTTAATAATGTGACAGTACCTATTTTGAGGCTGTTCGGTAGTCATTGTAGATGATTTTACGCTATGCTGTGCCTGTAAAGTAGGTCAGTCATTGGGCGGCTGCTTGGGGACATTGAGCATCTAAATATTTGTTTGTACCGTTAGGTCAGTAATGTTATTTCGGGGCATGCGGTGTAAGTCAGACAAGGGCTGTTACATTGCTGTATCCATAATCGGATTATAGTAATTTTAGTACAACCGTAACATGGTTTTACGAGCTATTATCCTCGCGGGCGTTCAATGACTGTACAGACATGGGCTGTGGTTATTGCCGTTCACAACTTTGGTTTATAATAGTTTAACTTATTTTTATGCCTCCAGGTTTCCTCCCAGGGCTTCAGCCACAGTGGTATAGCTTGTGGCGGATTTTTGTCGCCCCGTTTTTATTCAAGAGCTTAATCTGTTTTAGTATTAACGCTGTGTTGAAAATTTTAGCTCATTGATTCCATTAAACCTGCCACAAACGTGGCCAAATTTATCCAACACAGTTGTTTACTTTCTGGGTTTATCGTTCGTCGGCAAACTACCGAGAATGTAAAGCAGAGCTCGCGCTTAAGGGTTGGTCTGTACAATTTAAGATAGAACTTGCGTCGAGATAAAAGCAGACATTATGGTCAGACATTATGTCATTTATGTCGGGGCAAGTTGTACACGTGATAATCCGTTGGGGCGGTGTGCACCAGGTACGGTGAGTTCCATTAAATCTAGCCAATGAAGTTAGAGGGCGGTGTCAAGCTCGGATATTGGCATGGTTTTACAAGTTATTCCTTCTTCTTTCCTTCGCCATCAGAGCAGCCAGATCTCGTTCCGAGATATAAATCTCTTTAACGACAGGAGGTCAGTTTATGCTACAAGCAATTGCAAAAAGAGTTGAGGCATTGTGTACTGTAGTGCATATTTCGAGGATAACATGGTTTTCAACAAGTCCACACCCCTCCCCCTTATCAATGTTGTACCAGATCAAAAATGCCATTCAAACTAACGGTCATCAACATTGGAAGGGGGGTCAGTAACACATTGCATTGATTTGATTTGTGTTACGCGGTCGCTTTTATACGGAATGAACACTATTTTTGGAAAGTGTCTCAACCCTTTTGCAACTGCTTGTCTGAGTCACATATCGTGATACAGCAGTGGATTTGCCTTTCGGAAATGAATCATAGTTGATTTGAAAAAAAAACAGCTTTTTATGCCACTGCGACTAGGCGTTTAAGAAAAGAAAGTCCAAAACGTGCCTTTTCGACATTTCTCTACGGCCTTAATTAGCGCTAATATCAACAAAAAGGAGTGTTGTTCTAAAAGTTGCCGTAGTTGCTCATTATTATCAATATACGCGACCAAATAAGAAACTGCCTTCGAGAAAACACGCGTGAGTGGCGGGCGATATTGAATTTGACGGGCTGCAAACGCATTTACGGCCCTGTTTCTGATTGGTTCACGGTTCATCATCCGATGAATATTAACCAATCAGGTTACGTTTATTGACGCGGGAAAACCATTCAGGTGCGAACAGCGAACAACTTGCAACGTTTGCCGTTTGAAGATTTTATAGTTTTAAAATGGAAGAACTCCCAAATTTTCAGCTTTTTTCTAGTCACAACTCGGACTCAGACAACGAGCAGTTGGACTGTTGAGCAAAAAGCTCAAGCGAAAAACACCAAGAGAGCAACTGAGTGGGGAGTAAAAAAGTTCGAGAAATGGTGTGAGAAAAGAAAAATTACAGTGGATCTCAAAACAGTAAGTGCAACGGACTTGAGTGAAATTCTGCGAAAGTTCTTCGCTGAAGTGAAAACAGAGAAAGGCCAAGCATTATCTCCAAGTGCATTGACTGGAATTAGAGCGGCCATTCATCGCCATCTAACCTGTGCTCCACTCAGCCGAAGCATAAACATTTTGCAAGACAGCGAATTCATGTCTGCCAACAAAATGTTTGAAGCGAAGGCCAAGCTATATACGAAAGAAAACGATGCGAAACCAAAACACAAATCATCCATTCAGTCAGGAGACATGCAGAAATTGAATCGATACTTCATGGAAGGGCAGAACACGGACGGCGTTTGGAAAGATGCGGAGAAGCTAGTTGAGTTTATTTGGTTTTCGTTGTGTTTTCATTTTTCTCGTTGCGGCAGAGAGGGATGGCGGGAGCTTTATTATACAAAACAGTCATTTGAAATAAAAACTGATGACACTGAAGCGATTTGGCCTTGTGTATTGATAATAATGATAATCACATGACTTTTGGAGGGCATATAGTTTATTTGTGTCCCTCGTAGCATCATTTGCACCCTCGCTCCGCTCGGGCGCAAATGATGCTACTCGGGCCACAAATAAACTATATGCCCTCCAAAAGTCATGTGATTGTCCTAATAGCATGATGTATTTTTCAAAGAACGTTGCTATCTTGTTGCAATGACGCGAATTCTGTTATTAACAACCTCTTGCTCTTTCTAGAAGGTTAGATTCCGTTTGCTATTGACGGAAGAAACGTGCGTATATTGAACCGATAAGGATTAGTCTGTGTAAATAATGCGTGATGTGTTACTGTGATCGCGTGTTCGCGCTGTAATAAAACGGCGAGAAACTTTTTGCTGGTCCAATTAAATGTCCAGTCAATTTCGGATTACACTCTGGTTGTGAAAATATATATAAGTTATTTACCGGCCGGGAGGTCCGTATAGGGAAAAACTGTGCCCGAGGTCTTGAGTACGGCCCGAGGCCGTAGGCCGAGGGCCGTACTCAAGACTGAGGGCACAGTTTTTTCCTATACGGACCGACCTAGGCCGGTAAATAACTTATTTATTTTTTCCTACTTTAATTCTTAAAGGACTTAAAGGAAAGCCTTCTTCAGGTCTCCCGTAAGCAGAACTGGGTAAGATCTTGACCTCACCAGGATGTCCCATAAGACGGTTTTGGAGTGGAGGGCCTGGGTGTAGGCAATCGTTCAGCGATGGCTGGTTTTCCTTCTCCTTAGTTGAGGCGTCGTAGACGATGCGGAGTTTGGTACTCTCGGCGTTTCTTCTGTTGACCCCTTTATTTGGTATGTAGAACTCCTTTCCGTTTGGAGTCTCGGGTGCTGCTTCGATAACCCCTTGTTGGAGTTGTTCGTGGATGATACTGTCATACTCGTCGTACTGACCGTTTCTCTCTAGTTTCCGAAAGAGTTGTTCTAGTCTTCTCTTGCTTCCAGCTTCGTTTGATGGGAGCGCAGCGTGGTTTCCTTTCCAAGGTAGACTTGTCTCGTACCATCCAGCTGGGCTTCTTTCTAGCTGTTCCTTGAATTCTTCGTACACCGGAAGTTGGTCGTTCTCGTGTGTGTCTGCAAGACCAAGCACGTCAAGAGAGAACAGTTGCTCATAATCGGTAAAGGCTGATTGTGTCAATAGGACTGGACTTCCCACATCTTCTCTTAATTCCCGGTGACATTATGGTCCATCCAAGAAGCGTCTTCTCGGCTACAGGCTGTCCAGGCTTTCCCACTCTTTGTGCGGCACTTGTTTTGATTGTGGCGTATTCGCTTGCGCCCAAAACCACATGTATGGGAATCTGAGGTCTGGTCTCGTCGTCATTAATGTTAACTCATTTCCGATGACTGTATTTGCCTAACAAGCTCGGATAGTTTGGATTATCGAGTGTTAGGAGTTGCGGCTTGTGGACTTTCGTTAGATTCATGTTTATTTCAAACATCCCGTTCACTGCACCAAGGGTCGCTGAAGAAATCTCTACTCTGGTGGTGGTTGAACTGAGCGTCGTGTCAATCCTTTTGGTCACTGTTTCGGTGGGCCTTTTCTTGAGAAGATCTATAAGTTTGCTTGATGCGTAGGAGCTCCCAGCGCCGGTGTCTAGTAACGCGTATGTTTTAATTTCCTCGATTTCGATAAGAATGACCAGAAAAACAACTTCTTTATTGTCAGGCCCGTGAGGCCCATTTATTGTCAGGCCCATGAGCCCATGTCAACACTTCTTCCGAATTCCGACTTTTTATCATATCGCAGATTGACGTATGATGACGTTTTCCACAATTAAAGCATGTCGCGACGCTTTTACATTCCGATGATTTGTGAGGGCCAGTGCAATTAAAACAAAGCCTTTTTCCCACCAATAATTATTTTCGTAGAGCTGGAGTTGGGACTGAGTTGCATTCAGATGGCCTATGATCGACTGCTTGACAATAAACGCACTTGCGAAATGAACCCTTTCTCTGCTGAGTTTGGAACGAGCGATCATGTTTCTCACGTTTCTTGAACGGTTCTTCTGATTTGAAGACTTTGGGGTTATCAACCGGATTTCTGCGTGTCCAAAGGCGAAGTGCTTCGGTAAGTTTCACAAAATTCCAGGACTCCCACTCCGGGTCGTTTCGAACGAGATCTCCCCTGATATTCGGCAGTTTTTCCAGCGTCAATGAACCATTCCGTTTACCTCCTTAAGCTGTTAAGCGTCTCCAGGGACTGTACGCTGTAGGAGAGCTTCTCGAAGAATACGTGATTCCTTTTGGGGTTTGCTGTGGGTGTGTAAGGCAGTTGAAGAATCCCTTTCACTTAGGCCTTTACTATCTCACTCTCTTTCCCAAATCGGTCCTTTAGCGTTACTACGGCTCGGTTGTACCCTTCAGAGGTATGTGGCAAGGCTTCGATTGTTTTCCTCACTCTGTCGTCGAGTAATCCGCGCAAGTTTGTGAACTTGGTTACCGGTGCCACGTTAGATTTGTCGATGGTTTCGGAGTATTGTCCCCAAAATCTGGGCCAGTCTGCGAAAGTGCCGTTAAACTTGGTAATTACCAGCTTGGTTAATTTTGCTTGACTAGTAGGCGTTTCATGTGCGGATGCGTTCTGACTTCCCGTTTTGACTTGAAATTCCTCTTGCAATTTGAGCTTGGTGCCGTGAAGCTTGATTTCAAACTGCATTTTCTCCTCTCGTTCTTGAAGTTCCAGTTACATTTTCCGTTTTGCCAACCATACTTCTAGTACTTCAACCCGACTGTCCGCTTCTTCATCGTTAAGTTTGTCCGCAATCTTCTGGGCTTCTAACATTCTTCGCGCCTTGTCCACTTCTGTTAGCAATTCTTTGAGGTTTGAAAGGAGTCTCGATACCGCTGTTTGCTTGCCGGCTTTCAGTACTTCGCTGGTTATATTTTCTGTTCTTTCAAGCTGCTTAAGCTTCGTTTAGAGCGTAGACTCGGGGTCTTCCATTTTACGGTTTAGGCGTTCGACGTCGTTACTTGTTTTGCAATAGACAGATCGAAGATAAATTGAAAAATTTATACTCACAATCCAGGCAATAAAACTCCCGTCGTGGTCGCCACGTTTGCTGGAATTCTCCAGCCGCTGGAGTCAGTATCCATAGCACGTCACTAGGTTTCACAGGTTTTAATCTTTCTCTCACAAGGTTACAAGGTTCACTCTCGATCACGATTTAAATCTATCTGTCTCATTTACTTGGTAACATCAGTATATGATTGTCTAATATTTCACGTATTTCCGGTGGTAAACTGATCTTAGATTATGTAATCACACGTGCGCGCCAGTCCCGGACAATGTTATTTCAATGTTTTATTGTTTTTAAGGGAAAATAGAGGAAATTACCGCAACTAAGGTCATTAAAACACTACAAAATTACGATTAGACAAAGGTTTGTAATTTTCTTTGAAGAAAACGTATAGCATATGTGTTGCAGATGTAGTTGGTTTATTCTAGTGAATTCTTCTTTTTAAAAGTGCTTTCAAGTGTTTGTACTAAGATGCGAGCGTGACCTTTAGTCAGGACACTCCGGTGCGGGATTGCAGAAAATTGGAATGTACGGCCGCGGTAGGACATGTCGATGGAAGAAATAATAGATTATTGTGCCATCGACCCAGATATTTTATCAGAAAGCGACATTGCTAGTTTAACAGGAGGAATTTCTAGTGGAGAGAACTGAACTCGAAGGAAACAATGATTCAGAAAGAGAGTTGAGGTAAGCCATTGGGCATGTGTAAACACCGTGATGTGAAATTTGATGTGTCGGAATTTAGCTTACAAGTGCCTTTGCTTTTTACTTTTTTCGCATTTATTTACCCGAATTAAAATTATAAATGTTAAGCAAAGTTAAGGTATTTAAGTAAATGATATGTACACGTAAATTTGCGTCTTTAGGAGCAAATTTGAGATGTTGTTGCATCCTATGAGATTTTCGCGGAATGCGAAATATGTCACGCAAAACACGTGTTTTCGGGAAGGTTAATTAAATGAAAATATCTGTCTTTTTAGTTTGATGAGTTTGAATTCTTTGCTTTTACGTATACAAATGTTCTAAATTTTATTTCTTGTAACTATATTTACATTTTTCAATGAATATCTTTACAATAGTACCTAATAGTTCGGGCTAAAAAAGCTTTGTATTTTGACCCCGAAACAATAAGAAAATTTCATTTCGAAAAATTGTACATCTGTATTCTCGGTCAACTTGTCTTTTGCTCCGCTTAAACTGTTGTCAATTGTCCAGTTTAGCAAATGCTTAAGATGTATTTATGCCTAGGAGATAGTTGCAATGTGGCTTATTTCTACATGTCTTCATCATTTCTCATTTTGAAGTGTTATTTTTTCTTGTCCATAACTTTTGATCGGATAACAACATAACAGGAATGAAATTATAAATTTACCTCAACCCATTCGATGTTTTATTTCTCCTGGAGTTTGTGCACCAGCCAATGTAATTTCTCATTTTATTGCGTCACTTCTTTGACTTATTTTTTTTTCTATTGCACTACAAGTTAATTCTCTTTTTGGTGTAAACTTGAAGGAACCCAGTTGATAATATTGTTATTTTTCAGTGACACAGCCACTTCAACGGCCTCCAGTGTTCAAACTCCAACATAGCCACCTGGAGAAATTAATATGAAACTGTTCACATTCCACAGTTAGCTGCGACCAAAAGGAACTGCAGAATCCGTTGCTCAGATACAAAGAAAAAAATTAAAGTGAGATCTTTTTTGCAGTGCTAGTTCCTCAGTGTATTTACATTGCACCCAGGACAGAAAGCAGACTACCCGATTTGTGATCTGTATTCTTTGACTACTCCATTTATGCTAAGAAAAAGAATTCAGATAGCTGTTAGTTTTCTTGCATCCTACAGTTGGCCTTCCCCTCATTCCCACTGCTAGACAAAATCTTATTTAAATAATAATAATAATAATAATTAAAAAAAAAACAAAAGATTTTACATTGCGGATCTTCGATTGTGCAGTAGATAGGGAGACTACAACAGCTTCAGTCCGTCTCGTTTTCACGGCGTCAGTTGCACCAGCAACTGCAGCACCCGATTGGTCAAATAGACAACTGGATCATTAGAGCGTAGCAGAGTGTTGACAACTAAAATCACAGACAGTGCCGTTAAATCACTTGACGAACAGGTTCAGAAAAAGAAATGGCGCGTGAGATATGTTTTGATTCGGATCGTGTACAACGGCGTCTGGGAGGGTTAGTTTTAAAACACGAACAGGAAGAAGCCGATTCTCGCTTATTGGAAGGCAAAGATGTTATGTCGGTTCTTCCGAATGGTTTGGAAAAAGCTTCATTTATCAAAGCTTTGTATTGTTGAAGGAATGGAATCGGAAAGCTGCAGACCTTCATGCTTAGCAGTAGTAATTGTGCCGCTTCGAAGTATTATCGAAGAGCTAGAGCAGATCAACTCCAATGATTTCGGCTCTAGACATGAACGGTCGAAAAGCAGCGGGCGTTTGATTCTGGTTTTCCCGAGAGCGAATATCTTTAGGCTGCTTTGAAGCCATTGGAGAACTGTAGGGGCGACCTTTTTACCTTTCTCTTGGGCGAAACAACGTTAAACCGCTTGAAACGCTGATCTTCGCTGCGAATTTTTAAGCATATTTCGCGCAAACACGCAAAGATTTTCCATCCTGTGGAATGTCAAGATGGACTTTTAAAAGATCGGCAAGAGGAATGCTGGCAACTCCGGCTCTCTGTGGGATCTTGAATAAATTTTCGGTGGAGACATACTTGTTTTTCCTGCCGAAATTATCGACTGAAATTTTAAAATTAATGTTGCAAATACGACACGTATCTAAAATACCGGATTTCACAGGGAGCTTCACCGCTTTTTTTTTGGAGTAAGGGAAGCGGCATTCTTGTGTTCCGCTTCCATTCGAATCAACTTTGCAAATATACCGTGCACGTTTCATTGCTTGATCGATATGGCATTTCCCCTATTTGACTGGGGGAGGAGTTTCTTAATGATTTAATTAGTGTAGGAGTCAAAGTTTGGACACACCATTTGAACACGAGACGGACTGAAGCTGTTACAGTCTTCCTATTTTTCCCGCTTCCTCCCTCCCCGCCCACGCCCTTGAGCAGCTTTTGTACTCTGCCCACTTTTTATCGCGCCGTGACATTCAAGATGGCGGCTTAATAAAGGATCGAATTCGACAAACATACCGGAAAATTGGGGACTGTGAACAGTCTAATTTCTTCTGTACGTTTAAAGCCCGATTTCACTACTCGTAGAGTTTGTGTTTGCATTTGCTCTCCAGGAAATTAATAATTGCGTTTATAAACTTATTAACTTATGAAAATGTCATGTGTTGAGCGTAACTTTGGAGATCAGAAAATCAAAACAACCAATTTCTATTTTGCCAGATGTTTCCTGTTTGGTTATGCAGCAAAATTTCACTTTAGACAATCTTGTGCAATAATCCTGTTTGCTTGATAAAGGTCGAAAAGTTTCGGTACAAATTTACTTGATAGCGTTTGGGATTGAAAATATTTATTGCATTTTCTTTTCATTTTTGGAATAATTCTTCTTTACTGAGAAATGACCAACAGGCAAGAGGCAGTGCAAGTCGTGTCAACACTCAGAAGCCTGATTCCATGAGTTATTTTCGACGCAAAATAAAAAAATTTCTTCGGGTAGGATGGACCTAGAGTTACATCCTGTGTTGCTCAACAGAAAACGAAGTTTTTCATAATTGAGGCATGTTATCATAATTTCAGATTGTCAAATGGATGACAAAAATAAATATAGCGTTTCGAGGGATAGAACCATTAAGACTCTCTGCCTACTTTTGCGTAAGGATCAGCACTATTATTTTGATGACGAAGAAACTATCCAAAAACAGAAGAATACAAGATTGTAACGTAAAAGAGAAATGCAAGTGATTGGCTATGATGTGGAACTTGGGGAGTCCTTTGATTAACCAGCTTTTACTTCAAGCAATCAGAGAGTCCCCATCTTTCTGATGAGTATTCCTTTCTAGTTTGTTATTTTAATTAACTCGTGAATACGGGAAGCGTAATGAACGAGTTATAGCAGACGGAGACAAATATGCAAATTATCACTCATTCCCTACTTCCTTCCTTCCTTCCTTCCTTCCTTTCTTCCATGTGCTGTAAACTTTTATCGGTAATTCCGCCAGTGTGGCCTTTTACCCGTTCCAAGGCAACGAAATATAGATTGGGAATACTCGACCGCCGAAAAAGAGGACATTATAAACGCTATTATGCGATGTACTACTGTTTCGTGTTTAGAGTTCTTTGATGGAAATTTAAACTGGCCGATCTTAAAGGACTTTAAATTGATTTTTCAACATAAAAACGTGTTAAATATTAATATTTAAGAATACTAATTACTTGTGCGTTAGTGGTCGAGTGGTGCTCTGTTAATGTTTCCCAACCAGCGCTACTATGAAATAATTTTTCTTTTTTTCTCTCTCTCTTTTTATTTAAACAGAAATTTTGATGAAGTTGGCAACCGTTATCGAAAGTCTTAATATAAGTTCTTTATTTCTACAATTGTGACCCAAAACATTCGGCTCTGAAAATCTGCGGCGAGATTTTTCATGAAATTCATTTAGCGCGGTGACGCCGATAGCTTCCCCCGGTCAACTTCAATATGAATCTGTTCCTCAAGTGTATACCTCAATATACCTGTCCATGAATTTTTGGGTTAATAATTTTTTATTTAGTGTTGGCTCTTAGGAGCCTTTTTTTGCGTTTGAAGTCGTTCAATTTAAAAAAAAATTATCCAACCGTGTTTACCGCACGATGTCGGTTTAGTGGCGCAATTATCTTGCCATCGAGACCTATTTAAAGCTAACGCAACGATGCCCTGGAGTGAAGTTTTAACAAACCTTTTTTATTCGCGTTACAAATATCTTTTCATTCTGCACAAAATAATAGATGCTACGGCAAGAAAAAGCTTTTACCTATATATTGCAAACAATATAGCGCGCATTTCGGCACATTAACTAAACTGGTTAAGTCTGCGTTTTGAGCGGCACGAAGTGCGACATGTGTTACGAAGATAATGTTTAAAACATCACTGATGCGTGTTTTGCACAATCTTGCAGATAAAAGAATTAACACAAATCTCAATGTTCAAGGTGCTTTGGTACGGAAAAAGAAGTTGATAATATTTTCATTTTCTATTCAAACTGGCCTGAATGCGGAGTTTCTTACGCGTGATTGTTTTGCAATCGAAACCGAATACAGCGAAATTTAGCGGTCAGTTTTAAGCTGGTCAAAAATAGCAAGATTCTGAGATGGCCATGTTAGCCTTCACAAGCTCCCAGCTCCCAAGACATTTCCAATGTTGTACCACATACTATTACAAATGCTTCAAAATAAAAAGTAAGTACAGCATATCTAGCAAAAAATCGCCCATTGGCTTTACCACTTTTTTCTTTTATAATTGTAAAGCTTTGAAAATTTTCAGTGGCTTTACCACTTTTTTCTTTTATAATTGTAAAGCTTTGAAAATTTTCAGTGAAAAATATTTTATTTAGAGGCTTTCATATTCACGATGTTGCTCATTGATAAACGTGTATATACTTTCCCGTGTCAATAACTTTTTTTCATGCTTTGAACAAACTAATAACGTTGATGGTTTTGAAGTGGGTTGTTTGTATAATTGAATGTTAAGTACGGACTTCCCATTTTCTTGAGCTGCAAATAAAATTGCTTTAAAACATGTAGACTATCAAATGCTTTAGAGGCGTCATTAAGATTTCTAAGATGTGGTTGGTTAAAAAAATACTCTGTCGTTTCTGGTTAAGACTGATGGGTAAAGTTGCCGTTCGAAGGATTCGGCCACTCAAAAGCCTTCCACTGAGACTGATATTTTGTTCTCAGAACACGCTGCTCGATTCTTTCAAATTTCCGTTTCTAAATACTGCTCTGTAAAAAATTCAAGCCGAATTAAATGTTTTATATCTTCCATCATACTTTATTCCTTTAATACGCTGAATATAAACGTCACATAAAGCAAGACTAAATAAATGATTGCCAGTTTCAATTACGCATTTCAATCAGGAGCTCTATCAATTAGTCAAAAGAGAGGAATAATATCACTTATCCCAAAACAGAATAAAGATAAAACAATTCTTGAAAACTTGAGACCCATTTCGCTGCTAAATGTAGACTATAAGATTCTTACTAAAATAATTGCTAAAAGATTAGTAAAGTTACTCCCAAAAATTTTAAACCCAGATCAAACAGGATACGTCAAAGGCCGTTTTATCAGTGAGAATATTAGATTGATTGAAGACGTCATGTTTTACACAAAGCACATTTAATAGTCCCGGAATAGCGCTATTTATTGACTTTAAAAAAGCTTTCGACTCCGTAGAATGGAACTACTAAAACGCTACCCTCAGAGTGTTTAACTTTGGTCCAAATTTCTTAAATTGGATAGAAGTGCTTTATCGTGAAGCCCCCAGCTGCGTAATAAATAATGGTTACACGTCGCCGTTCTTCCGTTTACAACGAGGAGTAAGGCAAGGTTGCCCTCTATCGGGACTTTTGTTTGTAATCGGAATTGAACTTTTAGCAAAAGCTCTAAAAAAAAAGGACAATTCTATTAAAGGAATTAAAGTTGGTCCTAAAGAGACAAAATGTACACAATACGCCGATGATACCACTGTCTTAGTAAAGGACCAAAACTCAATAAGCAAGCTGTTAAAACTTCTCGATGACTTTAAATTAGTCTCAGGGCTGGAAATTAACACCAGTAAAACTGAAGCAATGTGGCTAGGAAGCTGGAGAGATAAAACGGAAACCTCGTTTAATTTTAAGTGGCCGAAAGAACCTATTTGCGCCCTTAGTGTACACTTCTCGTATAACACTGAACACTGAAGGAGAAAATCCTTAGCCTAGAAAAAACGTTAAACTGCTGGAAAAGAATAACTCACTTTACTTGGAAGGATAAATATTGTTAAAACTTTGGGTTTATCGAAACTAATATATAACACCTCTGTTCTTACGATACCTGAACATTAATAATTTGACTTTTAATTTTATTTGGGAAGATAAACGAGCAAAGATAAACAAAACAACGATTATCAGAGAGAGACAGCAAGGTGGGCTTAAAATGATTGACTTCGAAATTATGGAAAAAGCTCTCAAGTTGGCTTGGATTGAGCGGTTAAAGTCGCATAATGAAGCTTCGTGGAAATTGATCCCGGAATTTTGTACGAGACACTTCATTTAGATAACCTTGCAGATTTCTACGCTACCGTCCTCAAGTATTGGCAAGACTTCAATAAGACACCGATACTTAATGAACATATTTCAACAGACGCGGAAATAATCTGGAACAATAAAAATATAAAAATTGATGGGAAACCCATTTTCTACAACTCGTGGTTCAAGAAAGGTATTATTCATATCAACGAACTATTGAATGAAAATCATGATTTCCTTTCTTTGGTTGAACTAAAAGAAAAATTAATCACACCTTTTACTACCTATTATGGCCTAATTAAAGCCATCCACTCAAAACGGAAAATAATAATAAACAAGTCATTATGCAATACAGATGCCGCAGCGACTTCAAGCCCCAGCAAAACCACACTTACCACGCGCGATGCTTACTCTTCTTTTCTTAACAAGATAACTGTACCTTCAACTTGTGAGAATAGGATTTTAAATTGTGGGTTTACTAAAGACAACATTCATGAAGTATACTTGCTTCCGTTCACAGTCACCAAACAGACAAAGTTAATTGCTTTCCAATATACAATAATTCATAACGTCCTTCCAAACCAAATTAATCTGTTTCACGCCGGAAAAACTGAAAATGACACCTGCCCGCTTTGCAACTGTGAAAAACAAACAACCACTCACATGTTACTCAATTGCATCAAATCCAACACATTTTGGGATTCGTTTGTAAAATGGTGGTACCAGAAATTCAATCAAAATGTTAATTTAAATGAATACATCATTTTATATGGCTGGCATCAAAACACACCATATAATTATTTACTCAACTATGCTCTTCTTATTGCAAAATATCATATTTTCGCTACCAGCATGTGCAACGATTTTTTGGAATTTAACAGCTTTTTATTACGTTTAAAAAACGACATAACTATTATAAGAGAAATATTGTTTCAGAATAAATCCGTCGAAAAATTCAATTCTAAATTGGTAGGCCTGTTGTAATCCTTATGTTTTGTTCATTTTGTATTTTCTTCTATGTAATTTTATATAAAATAATGTTTGTATGTAAAACGATTTGTGTAAAAGGTTGTTTGTATGGAAATAATAATAATAATAATAATAATAATAACAATAATAATAATAATAATAATGAAAAAAAGACTTGTAAATAGTGTAAAACAACATTTTGTAAGTAAGTTTTGTAAGCAATGTAACTAATTCAGTAGTGTATTGTAAGTACGTTTATATAGTTTTTATCCACTTTTTTCTTCTTTTTTTTTTGAGGTTTTTAGTATTTTGTCACTGTTTTGTGTTAAATAAAGTTTATCATTGAAACAAAAAAACAAAACAAAAAAGATTGATATTGTATTTTATAAAATCCACCTTGTTTACCAAAAAAAAAAGATTAGGTAAGTTCCACACTGAGAAATGATATTCTTCGATCCTTCGAGGAGTGACGGAATCGCGTTTTATGCGACGGGTCATAAACGGGCAATAAATCAAATATAAGTATAAGAACATTTTTAGTTAGTTTATCGCAATCCAACAAACCAGTGCACAAATTCAGTGAAAAGCTGTGGTACCGTATTTCAGAATTGCTTCTACCTTTTAGTGTGGAACAATCCTTCTCTCTTATTATTTTATCTCAGTACCTTAATTTTAAGAATTGGAACTGAAGCAAATGTGGCTTCATTTGCTGAGAAAGTTTGCATTTTAATTTTATGAACAGGCACGTAGTAAAAGGGATTCGAGGGGCTCGAACGAATTTCCTTTGGACATCAATATTGTTGGACCAAAAACAAAACATCAATTACTTGAAAATGGGGAAAGGGGTATATTTCTACGCAGCTTCGTCGGTGGAGAGTAAAACACTTAAATTTGGCATCAAGTGGATATGAATTGTTAACGTAAATTTGCCAACTACAAACAGAAAGGTGACGTTTCAACCGCTAGCCCTTGATAAGAATAGGTAAATGCGGGAAGATACTATATCAAAAATCTTCAAATATTTAAATAGTGTCTGGAACGGAAAATACAATAAAACAAAATTTATGTTAAAGCGAGGTCATGTAAGTGTTCTTCTAGTGTTACCGCACACTCCTTGGCTGGTATTCGTAGAATACCGCAATTTATAACTGATTCTAAGAAAAAGAAAAAACTAAAAAACTAATTAAGCGTTTCAATAGTGTCATTGATCCTCGGCCTTCAGTAGGATTATTTCCGTGATTGGTCGCTGATAATATTTCTTTAAGATTCTTTAGTGGTCACTAGGTTAACTTTGCGTCCTCTTACGTCACGGTCAGCATGCGCCTTGGTGACTCTGGCAAGAGGCCAGTCGTTCCTAGGTGCATCCTAACAGCGGCGGAGGGCTAGATCGCCCTCCTGCAGGTTGCCATTTTTGGGGGGTTTTGCCATTTTCTGTGTGGGTGTAAAATAGGAAGTTACTCCTTGCGCCATCGTGACCAGAAAATGTAGACCAGATGCTGAACGCGTTTACACTAACGAACAGATCATCGGTACTGAAATCCCCTGCTGGTGATTTCAACTCTTGTGGTTTCTGTGTGCGTAACGTGGTTCTGAGAATTTTAGGTGCGTCGGGGTCGCTGGATACCGGTTTATAAGGCCTGGTGTTGGCTATAAGTGTTGTCAACACCTCGTGCGTTAGGTGCTTTGGAGGGACGTCTGCTAGCATGGCTTCTAGAATTCGCCTTGCTACTCTTATCATTCTCTCCCATGCTCCTCCTGCGTGAGACGCGTGTGGTGGATTGAAGGTCCACTCGCAGCCTTCCATGGGTAGATAACTTCATCCGGCGCTGACACCTGAAGGTTTCAATACTGCCTGGAATGAATGAATGGAATACCGGATGGTGGTGCGGGGCTGACGCGATCAGCTGGTAGATCAGCCATCGTCTGATTCTGGCACTGTCCTATTAAGGCACTTGCCGATGATGGTGTTGATTAATCTCTTTCCGCCTTTGATCCAATAAACGCTTCTTCGGGTTAAATCATGAGTGACAAGCCTTCCTTGATGTTGTAGTTAGTCATGAAAATGCCGGACTATAAGTGCTGACATGTGATATGAGCTCGGCAAGATGATAAGGTGGCGTTCTTTATTGTTGAGATCTGCTTGGTTAAGTCGGCCGCCAACTCGCAGAAATCCGTCTTTGTCGATGACAGGGCACAGGTTCGCTAAGGCTCGTGTCTTGGGAAGCTTTTCTGAGCACTGCAGATACTCGATGTCATTCCCGAATGCTTCATGCTGGACAATTTTGATAATAACCGCCTTTGCTTGGTTGTACACTTGTGTAGAAGGAACTTCCTCTTGAGCCTGGGTTTTGCTGCGTGTCTGTACGACAGTAATCAGTCTAGCGATTGCACCTTGTAGAGTGGTCTATCGCGAGAATCTTGAGAAACGTTCTAATCCAAGAGTCATGCGGGTCCCCCACTTCAGTGGCTAGGGCCTTTACATCTGTGCGCACTTCGGGGTCACCAGCGAGCATTTCTGCAGCTGTGTTTCCCTTACGAGTGCAGGTAGTTAGGTCGCTAATGTAAAGGAACTTCGGTCCTATGTGCCACATACTCTCTTTTAGGTCACTTGCATCTACTGATCGAGTACCTAGGTCTGCGGGATACAGATTGGTAGAGACATAATTCCATTGATGCGGTGCTGAGGTTCTGCGTGTACATTCCACATGGTTACTAACATAGAGCTGTCCGAGTTGTAAATCACTGCATCATGCTCATCTCGAGCTTTTCAGTGATGAGCTCACATAACTCAACTCCCATTACAGCTGCGCAGAGCTGTAAACGAAGAATGGTTGTCGCGCGGGCTAGAGTGAGCTTAGCCTTGCCAGGGTCGAATGCTGCTTGGACTTCACCGGTTGGTTGGACTGTTCTTAGGTATGAGCCCATGGCCATTTCTGATGCGTCGCAAAAGTGTGGAGCTCTAAGCGGTTTGACGCTGTAAGAGCGGGAAAACTTTTTCCATTCATTTCCATTTTATTTATTTTGCCATTTACCACATTACAAAAAAAATTATATGTATATATAATAATAATAATAACAATAATAATAATACAACACACTAGAAATTTATAATAACTTAAAAGACGATAGACTACAAAATGTTTAATGTGGTAGTGACAAGGAAGCCTATATAGAAGCCGGGGGCTTATGCACTATAGGCTTCCTGACAATATAGAATAATCATATGAATTATGAGGACAGCATGAAATATAAAACGTATTTTTTTTAAAAAGAAAAGAAAAGAAAAGCAAAGAAGAAGTATGTAGCTCAACAAAGAGTATTTTTGACTAAGAACTAAGAAAGAAGGAATTTTTTAAGTCTTTTGCAAAACAAACGGATGCTTTCACTGTTTTGAATTTCATTACTTAACGAGTTGAAAAACTTAGGTCCTTGAAACCGAATTGAGAAGTTTCGAATATTAGTTCTACAGGGAGGTATGTAAAAAAGGTTGCAATTTCTAGTATAATGAGAATGTAACTGGCTTGCAAGAGTAAACATATTACGAAAATAATTAGGAAGTAAACCTCTTTTAAATAAATACATAAATTTACCTATCTGATATAAATAAATGTCAGAAAATTTCAAAATTTCCTGTTCTTTGAAAAGAGCATCAGTGTGAGAATCGAAAGAAACTTTAAAAATTATTCTTATTATCTTCTTTTGCAAAATAATAACGCGGTTTAAATTACTCTGATATGTCGATCCCCACACTGAAACACAATATATTAAGTAAGGATAAATTAGACTATAGTACAAACAGTGTAAGGAATTTTTGGGAAGGCAAAAACTTGACTTAAAAATAATGCCTATAGATTTTGATATTTTTCTAGAGACACTAAGAATGTGCGGCTTCCATGACAAATGCTCATCAAGGATAACACCTAAAAATACTGTTTCTTTCACACATTCAATCTTATTGTTGTCAATTTGAATAGATAGATCAAGTGTTTGCCTCCTTTGGCGTGGTCTAAAAACCATAAAATTCGATTTTTTAAAGTTAATTGACAGCTTATTAGCTCGACACCACTGTGTTAATTTACACAATTCAGAATTTAGGGTTTCGGAAAGTAAATTATAATCTTTGTGAGAAAAAAATATGTTTGTGTCATCAGCAAAAAGAACAAAGTCCACCACCTTTGACACGTTGCACAGATCATTTATATAGAGCAGAAATAGGAGGGGGCCTAGTATAGAGCCCTGAGGCACCCCACACTTTATTTGGCAAGACTCCGAACAGATACCATTAAATTCCACATATTGTTGTCTATCGCTTAGATAGCTTTCAAACCATCTAAGTGCAGTGCCTCGAACACCATAATGCTCTAGTTTTGAAATTAGAATATGATGATCAACGGTGTCAAAGGCTTTAGACAAGTCTATAAAAATACCAACTGTATATTCCTTATTTTCAATAGCGGAAGAGATTTTGTCATACAAACAAGCTAGAGCATAAGCAGTGGAGTGATGTTTACGAAAACCATACTGATTATCAGAAAGGATCTTAAAATCATTGAGAAACCTTAGGAGACGATTGTACATTACTCTCTCTAGAATTTTAGAGAATGCCGGTAAAACAGACACGGGTCTGTAATTTGTAAATATATCCTGTTCACCAGATTTAAATAAAGGAATAACTCGAGCAATTTTTAATTGATTTGGTACAATACCAGAGGTGATGGATAAGTTAATTATGCTAGTAATAGGGAAAATTATTTTACCAATAGAATCTTTAATTAAGTTCATAGAAATGTTGTCATGACCTACAGCAGTACCTGAACGACAAGTACCACATATTTCAATAATTTCTTCCTCATTTGCTTCTTCTAGAAATATTGAATTGACTAGTGTTGGGGGTAAAAAGGAACTATGCGACTTTTCTGATGCAGGAATTTTGCTAGCTAAATTAGGACCAATGTTAGTAAAATATTTACAAAAATGATTAGCTATTTCCTTTGGTTTGGAAATTTCATGAGAATCTGCCCTAAATACGGATGGTAAACCACGCTTACCTTTATTTCTATTTAAAATTTCATTGAGAACTTTCCAAGTGGCCTTAACATTTGATTTTAGTTTCTCAATTTGTTTTTCATAATATAAACGCTTAGCAACTCGAAGAGAATGGGTAAGTTTGTTTTTATAAGACTTGTATGCATTTTCACTGGAAGAGTTAGGGTTATTAAGAAAACACTTATACAACATATTTTTCTTCTTTACGGATTTAGCAAGACCTTTAGTAAACCAAGGCTTACGAAGATTGAACCGCCTCGCTTTCTTTTTTCTGAGTGGAAAACACCGATCATAAATTGAAACATACTTTTCAATAAAGATTTTATAAGCGCAAGATGGATCATCTAAACCAGGTACTTCAGCCCAGTTTACCTTACCTAAGTCATCTTTAAATGCATTTAGATTATGCACATTTTTTTCACGAAAGATTACGTATTTGTCCTTGTCACTAGTACTATTATTATTCAAAACAAGTGAAAAAATCGGTAGATGGTCAGATATGTCATTGAGAAAAAGACCGCTTATTGAAGGACAAAGTGGATCGTTCGTGAAAATGTTATCTATCAATGAAGCTTTGTTTGCCGTAATTCTAGTGGGACGTGTAATAAGTGGGAAAAACATCCAAGAGTACAACAATTCCAAGAAATCACTTGTCGCTTTATGACAATGGTGATTAATTAGATTTAAATTCCAGTCACCCATTAAAAATACAAGCTTATTTTCTTTGGTAATTTTTCCCAGTACTAGGTCCAAATCAAACAGAAATTCATCTAACTTTGAGTCGGGTGGTCGATAAATAATGCCGACAATTACATTCTTTTCTTTTGGCTTATTAATTTCAACAAACAAAGATTCAGCACTTCCGTCGACAGGGAACGCTAGATCAGGACGTTCTTTGTAATTTAAATGCTCACCAATGTAAAGGCCAACACCTCCACCAACGCGAGTAATTCTAACTTGAGCTCCTCTAGTTACTGAAGGCAATAGCACCAATCTTCCCATGGGGGTTTGTGTTCTGCCGGAAGCGGGGCGTTAAGCGGGGGTGTTCAACGTTGCGAGTCATCGAGATGTGCGGTCACTGATCTCAGAAGCTGCTTTCCCTTGATGATGACTGATGCTGCAAAACCCAGGAGATCGCAGAGGCTGTTAGTTACTGATAGTACTCCTCGCCTCGAGAAAGGTTTATATTCCAGCGAAACACGGAATGTGAAGGCGTCAGACTTCAAGTCCCAGTACACTCCAAGCTATCGCTGCATCGGTATAGGACCCTTGCTGAAATCTAGGTTGTGGAGCCCGCTAGTTTGCGCGATCATCGGATGTGAACGCTCTCATGACTTCCGCATGACTAGAGGCGATTTAATGTAGGCGGTTTCCAGCATGGCTTGAGTGTGACGAAGTACATCTATTGCGCTTGCCGGGCTGGGGGCTGAGTGAAGGCCATCGTTTACGTAAAAGTTACTTTTCACTAGATCTTTGCATCTGAGCCGAACTCGGCTTCTCCGACTTCGGCAGTCTTGCGCAGTCCATGGTTCGTTACCGCTGGTGATGGTTCATATTTGAGCGACCCTTCCTTATAAAAAGGTGTCGAAATATAATCAAATAGAAATTCTAAATTTAGACATGCGCTTAGTTGATTTCTTCGAGGAAACACTGAAGTTCGTGGAAGCTTTATTGTTAAGGTATGTTTAGATTATATGCACGAGTCGATGTCTTTTAAAATACCGTAATCCACGATATGATATGTGTGATATTTAAGGTCTACATACATTGTACGCTTTTCAATAGAAAAACGCAAGGATATATATTCACTTGCGAAACAGATCCACTGACGACATACAGTATTATATATAAAAGTTGACCTTTAGCGCATTTAGCGGCGTCATCCCGATAAATATCTTTAATGACTGAAATATTTGGCCACATATATTAATTCAGAGTTGAATGTTTTAAGTGGCAATTTTGGAATAAAGTACTTCAATTTCGATACGGGTTGTCAACTTCATCAAATTTCCGTTAAAAAAAGAAAAGAAAAAATGAAGAACAAGATCATTTGACGTCTCTACCAGGAATTGAACGCAGAAGCCGGGAGCGTTGGTTATGGCTCAGCCAAACAGCGAGCCAGATCTCTCCTATTTCAAACAATGCGTTGTTGTGTCGCGCTAAGACATGAAACACGTAAGTTTGGTTTATTTAAACTTTTAAAAAAGGCAGCGAAACTTCACACATTTAAAAACAACATTTACAGTGCTGTAGCGTTTTCCTAAGTCTTGAAAATTACATTTGATGCCAGCAGATCGTTTATAAGCCTTATGCACTGGTCAGCGGAATTTCCAAGAAAAGTTTACAGCCGAAGGATAAAAAGATGGATCGATGAAAGGAGTGAAAATTTGCATATTTGCCACCGTCTGCTATAACTCGTTCATTAAGCTTCGCATATTCACGAGTTAAAAACTTCAAATATATAAAAAGTGCCTACAACGGAAAAACAGTAAAACAAAACTTATTTTAAAGCGACGGTTAAGCAAGTATTCTTCTGGCATGAAAGCACAAGTTAAGTCTTTAAATACCGGCTCAACAACTCAAAGAACGGAATAAACGAAGATAGAGGCGTTGATTTCACGCTTGCTCTGTTGTTTTTCTCTTTCGAAGTCAACATAAAACAATTATAAGACAAACAGTTAAAGAACAAATATGTATGGAATTTTGAAAAGGAGTAAAAGAAGAGAAAGAACATTGAACGTCACAAACTTTCTAAAATATCAGCTTGAGATAGTTCCCGCTCTGCTTTATCAAATTTTCAAATTTAATTTCATTCTGTTTTCACGTGTCAGTAACTTTTTCTTCCTTTTAACAAACCATTGACATTAATGGTTTTGAAGTGATTTGTTTGTCGAATGAAATGTTGCGTGCGGACTACTGATTTTCTCAAGCTGCAAATACAATTGGTTTCAAACATATAGACTATAAAATCCATTAGAGGCGTTATAAAGGATCTCTATGGTGTAGTTGGGTTGAAATATCACTCAGTAGTTTTTTTGGTTAAGATTGATGGGTGAAGCTGCCGTTCGAAGGATAGCCGGCCTCCCACCGAGACTGAAATTTTGTTCTTAGAACACGCGTACGCTGCTCGATTCTTTCAAATTTACGGACGTTTCTATTTACTGCTCTGTACCAAAATTCAGGCCGAATCAAACGTTTCATATCTTCCTTGAAACTTTAATCCCAATATGCTGAATAAACGTCACATAAAGCAAGAGTAAATATGTCAAATATTACAAGTTTCAAACTACATGTAAGAAATGATTGATTTGGCTTGCATCTTACGAGTAGTGATAGAATTGCTTTTATGCGACGGGTTATGAACGGAAAATTAATAAATATCAAACATGTATTCAGTTTCATCGCATGAAATTAAAAAAAGTGCATAAATTCCGCGAAAATCCGTGGTGAAGTATACCTCTATCTGTTAGTGTGGAACGACTAACTGATTTCTCTTATTATTCTATCCCAACACATTTTTCCTAAAAATTGGAACTGAAGCAAACGTGGCTAAAATAAATTTGAAGAGAACGTTAACATTTTAGTTCTATGAACATGGACTAAAAACAAAATGTATCTTATTTACAAATTGGGATAGTGGTGTTAGCTTCTACGTGCCACGTCGGTGCGGGACAGCAAAACACTGAAACTTGACATCAACTGAATATGAATTGTTAGTTAAAAGCAAATTTGTCACATATCGAGAGGTCAGGGTCGGCCAGTAGGGGGGGGGGGGAAGGGGGGGTTGGGGAGTGGTATACCAGTTTACCCGAAAAATACCCAAATACCCCTAAAATACCCAAAATTCCTCCCAATATATACCCAAAATTGATCAAAGTGTTGTATACTGTATACCCGAAATTGGAAAGCAACGACTTACCTTTTAAGCAGTCCACCAATAAGGAACAGACATGCATCATTCGTACTCATTCATTAGCCATTTAATTAACCCTCGGACGTACACGCAAACTTATACCCCAACTGTTACACGGGGGGTTGCGATGTTGCAATATTTCAGGAATATTTTACATCTAATAGATAGCCCGCGATGTGCTCTACAGGATAAGATAAATATTATGGGTTGGGGCGCTGCTGGGGTCCGTGACGTCATCCAAAATGGCCGCCAAGATGGCCGCCATCTTGGATTTTACTAAAAATTCAAATTTATCGGAAAAATGCGGAAATTGCAAATATTGTTTGCTGGAGTTGCAAAATAACATACAATTAAACATTTTGATGCTTTTGGCAGCATTTTTTTTATGTTTTATCGCTGAAAAAGGTGAAAAACACGCATTTTTCTTCAAAAATGGGTTGACAACATGTTACTTATGACGTCATATCTCGTTACTATAGCAACCGGTTGTCGCCAAAATTTATCAGAATGTGTCTCAAGGATAAATGAAGAGCTATTGAAAACGGCATGTGCTAATCTTAAATGGTCTTGAAAATATCGGAAAAAATCTTTAGGGGGGTGGCAACCACCACATTTTGATGTGGTGTGCAAGAGCTATGATTATTTCCCTGCTACATGTCCCCACTACACTCCCTGCTACATGTCCTTCAGTGTGTACCACACAAATTTTTGTCGCTGCTACATGTCGCTGCGACATGACCCTGCTACATGACCCCTCGTGTCTGACCACCTGTGGTGTCATCTGCAATCCACTTAACATTATTTATAGTTCCTTTTATGCCATCTGTGGAAACTGTGTTCTTTCCCGGTGGTTGTAAACAGAAGGGTGTCGACAAGGTCCTGACTGTACCACTCTGTTCGAACATGGGCAATATGATCATCATCTGGCAGGTCTTCAAGTTTCACAATGTAAAATGAGCTTGTTCGCAAGGAACTTGGTCTACAGCTCTGTGGATACAACACATATGTTCCTTGGGAATGCAGAACTTTTCTCTCTTTGCGAGAATATCTTCCCTCTCCTTGTTTTGATTGGTGCTGTCATCTTCCAGTAGCGCATTGAAGTCTACAGTCTTTTTCTTGGGAGGCGAGGCTTCGTAAACGTTTAAGGGTAGTGTTCCAGGCTTGTCTTTGGTTGTGAAATTTCTTGTCGTGTTTTGACAGACACTTTTTTCCATGGACTGATGCCTACTGTCGAAGCTCAGCTATCTGCTTTGGTGCTAAGCAACTCTTACCGGGCTTTGGCAATTTCGCTAATTCCGAAAACTGGATGAGAACATCTTTCTTCGAGGGCTGCAGACAGTAGGAAGCCTTTGGATTAGTCTCGGCGTTACTCGTTTAAGTAGTTCATTTGTGCATCTTGAAAAACGCTGGCAGAAATCTAGCACTTTGGGCATCCCGGGGCGGATCCAGGAATTTCTGAAACGGGGGTCCGGGTGCATGTCTCCCGGAAAATTTTTCCGATTTTACCCTCAAAAACGCCATTTCCGGCATTCCTGATAGTCGAAAAGCGTTTGTCAAGTCAAAAACTTGACAATCAGCCAATTGATGGAAGTGAAACAACTACGTTTAAAATTATTTTATTTTATTTTTATGAACCACATGGGAGACACAGGTCTGATGGGGGGGGGGGGGGTCCGGAACCCCCGACCCTCCCCCTGGATCCGCCACTGGCATCATGTACATGTCTGCATTGTCTCCCTTCATTGTCTTTTCGACTCGGATAAAAACTTTCTGCTGAACTTTATTTTTAAATAACATGAACCGGTCTAATTTTATGCGTTTTGGGATATGTAATCAAAAGCTCAGAAAGTTAGATATACTTTATACCTGAAATTTAAAAAAGTGATATACCGAATACCCATATTTCAGCTGAAATATACCGTATACCCGATTTAAAAAGTCACTGTATACCGTATACCTAAAAACCCTGGCCGACATTTCAACTGCTAGCCCTTGGTAGGCATTTTCTCGTGCCTGACAAATGTAGTTAGGTTTATAAATACCGGCTCGACAACCGTCAAAGAACGGAATAAACGAAAAGAGGCAAACAATAACAATTTTGAAAATATCTCCCCATTTACAAGCGATGATTTCACGCTTGCTTTGTTGTTGTTTTTTTCTCTTTCGATGTCCACTAAAACCAGTTCTTACTCAAATAGCTAAAGAACAAAAATATGAAGTTAAAATTAAGGGAGGAAAATGAGAGAAAAACAGCATTAAACGCCACAAACCTTGTAAAAATATCAACTTGATTTAATTCCAGCTCTGCTTTCTCCCTGAAACGAGGTAAAATTTGTTAGTAAATTGTTATTTCCTTCAGGCTGCATTTAGATAAAAATTACGAAATTAATGGTCGGTGTTAATACATACAAATACACCGACAAGATTTCATTTACAGTCAAATGCGATTGGACTGATTAAAGCAAAAAACAAAAAAACACTTTAACAACAGTGACATGTGCAAGTGTATGATGAACTGAATGTGTGTGCTCATTTCACGAGTCAAGTTCGAGCCCGAATCAAGTTCGAGTCACGAGTCAAGTTCGAGTCAAGTTTTAAAAAAAGTATTTTTCTTCCTGTTTTTATATAAAATATTATATTTTTGTTTAGATACATTAAGCGATTGAATAGAGCGTTGTTGATTTGATTTAGGCAGTCTGTGTTAGTACACTACGCGAACGACTCATTTCTCGCCACTTAGAATTTGTTTGCTGAACTCACGGCAAATGTCACGCAACCTCTCGTTCAAAGATGAACCATAAATACAAGACTAAAAGTAGGTTGAATAATCGCGAAATGAATTTCTTACAAACTCTGTTAAAAATATAATATTATTAATGAGGTAGGGAAATATTATTCTGAAAATTCCTCGAGCATTGGAGCTCACAGACTGGAAGAACCCCCTATAAATAGCTAATACAAGCCAGCCGGCGTACAGTCCCGTACGAATATTAAACCACTGCGAATATTAAATTCGAACGGGAGTCCATACAGAATTGCCATGTAAATACCTATTTTACTCAAGACAGTATATCCTATCTTTGTTTAAAAGTTGCAAGGGAGTCTGATTATTTTTATTCAGCTGGTGCAGACCGTGCAAATGCCAAGTCATTTATTAGTGACACCACTCGAGGGAACACACACTCTGTACGTTCGTTTGGGAGCCTGATGACGAGTGAAAATATACTATATACATGTGTATATAGGCAAATGTTACCCAATTTTTTGCCACGATAACAAAAGCAACTTTTAAAAAAGAATAGATGCAAATTGCCAGGAAATAATAAGGAGGGGAGCATTGGGGCCTATTAAACCGAAACTGTACAACCATTGAGTTGTTATTTTTTGTATAACATTACTCTCATTAATAATCATAAAAAGCGAAAACCGGATGTTATTGAAAGAAAAAAAAACCGAAAACTGCAACGGTTACCAAAACCGAAAAACCGGGAATTTTGAATGAAAACTGAACCGAAACACCGATCTCAAAAATGACAAAAACCGAAAAACAGAAAACCCCAATGCCCCTCCCACTGAAGAAGGGGCGCAACTTTTGTAACAAAGTGATACAATGGCCAATCAAATCAACATGGCCGCTCCATGTGTTCTCTACTTGCAGAGACATGCGCTGACCCGAAGCATTGTACCACTTAGTCTTTGTTCCCAGACCATTTTCCAACATCAGAAGTCCAATATCCAATATTCCGGCCTCATAAACGATTTGTCCCCGCTTGAGTTAACTCTAACTCTTTAAAACATTACATCATCTAGTTCTCTCTCTTATTTCAAACAATGCGTATTTGTGTCACACTAAGACATGCTTTTAATTCATCGAAACAAAATTTCGTTTATTTGAACTTTCACAAATGGCAGCGAAATTTCACACATTTAACAACAACATTTGCCGTGCTGTAGCGTTTTCCTAAGTCTTGAAAAAAACATGCGAAGTCATCCAGAGCTCGAAGCCTTATGCATTTGTCAGCGGAATTACTAAGAAAAGTCAACAGCCGATCGAGCAAGGGATCGAGTGAAGTTTACCCCCGTCTACTACAAAACCGAAAAACGGCTTTTCATAAAAACCGAAAACCGGATTTTAAAAAAGGACAAAAAAAAAAAAGAAAACCGCAACAATTATCAAAATATTGTTTAATAAAAATATATAAAATTGGCAGTTATCTAGCAACCTTTGTGGTATTGTTAGGTGTTATAGAATGGGATTCCCTTAAAGAGGGGTTCCCAACATGAACATTGATTTGCATCAATGGAATATAGGGAGGTTGATAAAAGGTGTATGGGCGGGAGTTGTTGTGAGTAGTGCAAATAAAAACAAATATTAGTCTGTTAAATTAATTGTTAATTGAGGGAGCGACTTCTGCAACGCAGCACACTACAACCTCGATGTGATAAAAGAATAAAATTTAAAATAAAAATTAGTAAAATATTTATTGCAAAAAGTGTTATAAAACAGTCAGTGTTTTAGTATTTCTGGGGGGGGGGGTCATTTTATAGCGGAGCACTTGCCAGGCCGAAGGCCTGGCTGCGCAGCTCCATACTCATAGAACCTACGCCGTCATTTTTCATGGTCATGGCTAGCGGAATATTTCGCGGGCGCGTGTCCGTCCGCCCGCCGCCCGCCGCCGTGTTGGAACAACATCCAGGATCTTGAAAGCAAGGCTTTGTTTTCCGCGCGGCCACACAGCCGTGAGCTCGGTAAACACTTTAGTTGTTTTGTTGTGTCTAGCGGAGAATTAAACTCGTTATTTTCCTGCATTTTTTCGCGGTTTGCTACTCAAGACAGGGATACTAATTAAAGGATACTCAGAAGCCGCTTTAGTGGAAAAAGACGAGCTTTCAGGGATAAAATCTTGCTTCGAGGAACTTCATGTATTACGTTTTTATCAATGCGGGAGATGTTTGTTTCCTACGGATTTCAGAACCAGAAACGGAGATTTGAATTTGCAAGCAAGCGAGCAACTTAAAGGTAAAACAGATTACAGTTTTCGATGAGAATTTATGTTGATATCAATCTGTGAGTGACTTCTTATTAGTGTTATTGTTAGTTTTGCAGAACTGATTTTAAAACGTGCTTAAATTCAGTTGTATCGATCTCTTGAATTTCATCGAAGAAAGCTTAAAATTAAATGGTACGCGTTTTGCTTTTAAACGTAAACTAATCGAGATTTGAATAAATTTTTTCGAAAGAAGATTGTGTTGTCCATTTTTATGTGTTTGTTTATTCATTAGATAGATTGAAAAGCGATTTTACGTAAACAAAACAAGACTTTGATTTTATAGTACACTTCTATCTTCACTCGCATCGCCTTATGCAAATATGTTTGTGTATTTTTGCAATTTTTGATTTTCAAATCAGTTTCTCGGGCAATTTTTGACAAACATAAACTGTATTTTATTCGGAAACTAGTGGTACTAGTTATTCTAGACAGAGAAAAGTTGTTTTTGTGAACTTTTGAACGGTCTATAAAAATGTAATGTGCAGACGGTCGCGTAATACTGTTTTTGAGAATTGCTAAAATTGAAAATAGCCCGTTCGTCAATCTTAATTCTTGTGCTTCCAACCTTTCACCTTAGTTAAGTTTCACCTTAGTTAAGCTTGTTCAAAGTGCGACGCTGTTAGGCTTGGGCTATCTATATATATTAGGGGTTAGTATTTATAGAGGGGGAAAAAAAACCCATTTGCTAGGGGTTAGCACCCATAGGGGGGAAAAATTCATTTGCTAGGGGTTAGTAATTATAGAGGGGAAGAAAAAAAAAACCATTTGCTAGGGGTTAGTATTTAAGGGGGGGAACTCACTTGCTAGGGGTTAGTATGTAGAGAGGGGGAAAAAATCCATTTGTAAGGGGTTAGCACCCATGGTGGGGGAAAACTTAATTGCTAGGGGTTAGTATTTATGGCGGAACTCACTTGCTAGGGGTTAGTATTTATAGAGGGGGGAAAACCCATGTACTAGGGGTTAGTATTTATGGGGGGGGGGAACTCATTTGATAGTGGTTAGTATTTGTAGAGGGGGAAAAACCCATTTGCTAGGGGTTAGCACCCATGAGGGGGGGGGGGGGGGAAACTCACTTGCTAGGGGTTAGTATTTATAGAGGGGGAAAACCCCATTTGCTAGGGGTTAGCACTCATGGGGGGAAAATCTCATTTGCTTGGGGTTAGTATTTATAGAGGGGGAAAAAATCAATTTGTTAGGGGTTAGCACCCATGGAGGGGAAAAATAATTGCTAGGGGTTAGTATTTATAGAGGGGGGGAAAATCAATTTGCTAGGGGTTAGCACCCATTGGGGGGGAACTTAATTGCTAGGGGTTAGTATTTATGGGGGGGAACTCACTTGCTAGGGGTTAGTATTTATAGAGGGGGAATTCACTTGCTAGGGGTTAGTATTTATAGAGGGTGAAAAACCCATTTGCTAGGGGTTAGCACTCATGGGGGAAAAAAACTCATTTGCTAGGGGTTAGTATTTATAGAGGGGGAAAAACCCATTTGCTAGGGGTTAGCACTCATGGGGGGGAAACTCATTTGCTAGGGGTTAGTATTTACAGAGGGGGAAAAAATAACAATTTGCTAGGGGTTAGCACCCATGGGGGGGAACGTAATTGCTAGGGGTCAGTATTTATAGAGGGGGAAAAATCAATTTGCTAGGGGTTAGCACCCATGGGGGGGAAAAACTTAATTGCTAGGGGTTAGTATTTATAGAGGGGGAAAAAAATCCATGTGCTAGGGGTTAGTATTTGAAGAGGGGGAAAAGCCCATTTGCTAGGGGTTAGCACCCATGGAGGGGGAAAACTCACTTGCTAGGGGTTAGTATTTATAGATGGGGAAAACCCATGTGCTAGGGGTTGGTATTTATGGGGAACTTATTTGCTAGGGGTTGGTATTTATAGAAGGAGAAAGAACCCATGTGCTAGGGGTTAGTATTAATAGGGGGGGGGGGGAATCATTTGATAGAGGTCTAAAATGTCCGTATGAAATTTACTAATAAATGTTTTGTTTAAATGAAGGTTGAGGTGTCAAAGAGAAAACAAGAAAATGGAGGGCTAATGGAAGAAAAAGAAAAAGGAAAAGCGAAAATTTATCCCTTTTATACGAAATTACATTTATTAAGTTGACATGTGGAGTCTTGAGTTTATGGCATCTTGATTAAGGTGGTAGTTGTAGATTTCCGTTGTGTAGATGAGTTAGGAAAGACAGAAAAGAGTGTAACCCGGGTTAGAAATAAAGGATGCAACGACACCTATGGCTCTTTTGATTGTTGTGATTCTTCAGGGGCAAAGCACAACTGAGCAGGAATGTTTCTAGTCCGGTACCGGACCTTTGCCCGACATTCCCGTGTCGAGTCCTTTTATAAGAGAAAAGAAAAACAAAGGAGCCGAAAAGAACCTGTGTAAGAAAATTTAATTTTTAGTTAAAAAATTTTCATGAACCTCTATAAAAAACTGGGGTATTGGGGGGGGGGGGGGGGGGGAAGGGGGAGAGGGTTATGTACAAAAACTAAAAGGAAACAAAATTTTGTGTTCCAAACTTACCAAAAAAAATGTGTCGTCTGTCACTAGAAACGTCAAAAATGTTTCGTCTTTGTGTTGCAGTCTTGTCCTGTCGTGGAAAATAAATAAATAAATAAAGTAAATAAGAAAAACCGCAACAATTATCAAAACCGAAAAACCGGAAATCTTCAGTGCAAAAAAAAACCAAAAACCGATCTCAACCCTTAAAGGTTGAAAGTTCTTGGCACAATCTGTAACTTTTTCAAGCTCCAAACTGCTGTGAAAAATTAAAATCTACACCAAATTGAAGAAACGTTGACCCGTGAAAAGCATAAACCATGAACGATGAGACCGAATGGGATTATGGGTAGGCAGCATTGACAAGCTGAGTAATATTCCATTTCTCGATATTCAAGATGTTTTCTTTGCTTGAGACATTTTAGAGCATGATTCATGCATCTTGTGTTGATATAAGGTGTATTCTGTTAGAGACGAAGGTTAATTTACCCAATTTCCCAGTAAACCTTTGGGTCGCATCGTCCATGGTTTATGCTTTTCACCCGACAACGTTTCTTCAATTTGGTGTAGAAGAGCATATAAATTAACTCCTTGCACTGGAGTTAATTTTTTCGTAGTTATTTCAACTCCAAAAAAGAGTTCAGTTATTTTAACCCCAAAAGTAGTTACCTTGCTGTATAGTAGTGTTAAATTAACTCCATTAGTGGTTGGAGTTATTTCAACCTCAGATTCAGAGTTAAATTTGGAGTTAAAATGACCCCCAAAAAGGGATTATTTTGAACCTAAAGTTTTAACTCCACTTTTGGAGTTAAAATAACTCTTTGGAAAATATTGCACTGCTGTTGTCCATTTACCAATGTCCGTTTCATTTTGTTTCAAGAGATTCTGAAATCACTCTAGTCGCTAAAAATCCCTGTATACGCGATAGTAATAAAATTATGCATTGACGTATCACAACGATTACAGGTACGTCGCTGGATAATTGTAAAAGTACGCACCTTTGATGACTCTTGGGTATTTTTTCACGCAAAATAAAGCGGGTCCAACAAAAATCCTTCGGTTAAAATGATTTGCAGAGCGCCTTGTATTCAAACCAACAGAAGAATTACACACTATTCCACAATGTATGTGCCAAGTCCTTTTATTAAGCACAAGCGCACTTTTTATAAATAGAACACTGTAATATTTCACGTTACAAAGTCATGACGAACTTTTTGGCTCGTGTTTCCTTCTTTGCTTATTTCAGTTTCATGAGAATTAAATCCTCTACTAAACATAATCATTTGGTTTCATTCTCCGGCGTTATTTCTAGAACATTTGTGTGTCAAGTAAAATCATGGCTCCCTTCTAGGCTCCCCGTGTTTCCTTCTTTGCCTATGTTTTTCACGAGATTTAAATCTCTACTAAAGATAATCTTTTGGTTTCATTCTCCAACGTTATTTCTGGAACACTTGTGTTCACGTGATATTTCACCTGTTGTCACGACTGCCTTCTAGGCTCTCAGTGTTTTCTTTTTTGCTTATTTTACTTTCACGAGAATAAATCTCCAGCATAATTATTTGGGTTTTAAGTGATGTTACACGGGACGACTCTTAACGCAACGTTGTTCTGTTTAAAGTTGATACCGTGTAACGGCGCGGACGATGATTTATAACGCAATATTTTGTTGCGGCTGCCGCAAGAAATTGTTGCAATAAAAATCGCCCCATGTAACATCCCTTCATTCTCTATCGTTATTTCTAGAATAATTGCATATCACGTGATATTTCACGTGACAAAGTCATGACCCGCTCTCTTGGCACTCAATGTTTCCTTTTTTAACATTTATGAGAATTAAGACCTCGAGCGCTAATATTATAAAATGCTCCAAAACCTGCTCAAATCTCCAATGCTACGTTTTCCATCATTCTTTGAAAATTATCCAGCAGTTTGGTGTCAAACTCCTTCCATATGAATTTCAAGGTGCTCCAATACTTTTGCATCGATTTTTTCCTGCTTAGAAGGGCTTTCAAATGGAGAAATAGTTGTTGGGATTACAAGCTACTCCGCATCTGGGCACAGGCGAAGCTGACAAGCAGTTTTCCGAGTTTTGTTCATGAATACGAAATGACCAAGTGTGGAAGTTATTCTAAGAATCCGCACCTTTGTAAGGGTGGCGAACATAATATGCGCGCCAGTTACCCCAGGAGGGGAGGGAGCATTTACGCTGCATTAGAAGTTTCCATGGAGTGCAATGTTTTTAAATGCGGGGACAACGCATATCACGTACGCCTCTCTTAGAAACCGGCAAATCGCTCAAAATTTCCGTGGAAACCAAACAACCGCACTGGGGATAAAAATTGCTCAAAACCGAAAAACGGCTTTTCATAAAAACCGAGATCCGGATTTTAAAAAAAGGAAAAGAAAACCGCAATGGTTATCAAAACCGAAAACCCGAAATTTTCAGTGCAAAAAACGAAACACCGGAAATCTTCAGTGCAAAAAAAAACGAAAAACCGGAAATCTTCAGTGCAAAAAACGAAAAACCGATCTCAAAAATGACAAAACCGAAAAACCGAAAACCCCAATGCCCCCTCCCCAATGCCCCCTCCAATAAGCCTTCATTTTAGATAAACAGACGCGATGAATTGTAATTTACGTATACTAGTCTTACCTTTAGTTTTGGTTATCTTGTAGGTCATTTCCACCCCTCCTTTTTTTAAATATGTATTGCGACATTCTCCTTTATATAATGTTGTATTTTTAGTTTGTAATTTAGTAACATCTTAAACCTGAAGAAGGCTGGTCTGGCCAGCCGAAATATTGTTTCAAATATATTTACTTGTTGTATCAGCTTTACAGTAGTCCTTGGACTTCTCGTTTATATTCATTTTGGATGCATTAACTTTCTATGCAAGACTTTTCTGGTTGAACACTGATTACTGAAACAGGTTTCTCATTTCACTGGGGCCGTAGTTTTGTCATTACTTCCGGAAATACCATAAGAAAAACTGGCCAATACTTGTGATTTTGTTCCAACCTATTTTCATACCTAACCCTCTAGGCTAGAATACAAAAGCAAACGTTGCATTTTTCCACCTAAATAGAGTTTGGTCCCAGTTCGTGATCTCAGTATTTTTTTGGTAGGGGGCTGGCCGAAAGATTGAAAAAGTACTTCTGCAAGCGGTTTTTTGTGCGAATTTACTTCCGCTGTTTTGTTGCTTTCACTATTTCATAACATTAAGGGAGTTTTCAAAATAGCTCATGCACGCAATGCGTGCCTATGTTTCATTTCAGCTGACATTGGCGGTGGCACGCAAAATTCTGACGGGCTAATTCGCGCTGGGCGGTAAACATAGTAGATTCCCACTTGAAGTCAGCGATGTGTAAAAGCGCGTGCCAGTTTCTGATTGGTGCACAGTTGGCATATATTAGTTGTAACTTTTCTTAATGTCTCAGTCTTATCATAATATAGTGTTACCAATTAGTGTATAAACGCTGGAACCACTGACACTTTAATAAAGTTTTTACTACTGCTGCTGCTACTGCTGCTGCTGCTGCTACTACTACTACTGCTGCTGCTACTGCTAGCTACTGCTGCTGCTGCTGCTACTACTACTGCTGCTACTACTACTACACCTTCTGTGAGTCTCCGACATACCAACTGTCTAAATACTTGACTACTGTACTGCAACTCTTAACAGGCGAATCAAGACCCAAAGTACAATCTCCTGAGAACTTTATTGACAATGAATCGACGCTATCAAGACAGTACAGATACCTGACGACCACAAACTAGTGTCTTGACGTGAAATCACTGTTCACCAGTATTCCGCTTCAACTGGCTCTAGATTGTATTGAAACAGCCATCAAGAACTCGACCTTCAAACTACCACTGCCGACGGACGACATCATGGACTCTTGACTGAATCTTTGTCTTACTTCGAGATATTTTCAGTACAACGGCAAACACTTCAAACAGCAACACGGAACAGCTATGGGCTCGCCTGTCTCAACTACATACAAACAAACAGTACCACTTTGGTTACGCTATACGTGAACGACACCTTTACTGCTGTACACAAAGACAAAATTGACACCTTTCACGAACACCTCAACAGACAAAACGCTGACATGCAGTTTACTAGAGAGGTTGAAGAAAATGGTAAGATTCCTTTTTTAGACTGTCTAGTAAGCCGAAACGACAACAGACTACAGACTACTATCTACGGGAAACCGACTTATACCGACAGATTACTAGACCAATCATCGTACAACCCTACATCTCACAAAGCGACGAGCATACGAACCTTGACAAGACGAGGGCAACTAGTTTGCGATTCACCTGACAGCTTAACCGACGAAACCAAGTATCTTGACAACCGTGTCGCTCACAAACCCATTACTGCTTTACGACAACTTCTCATGAACGTTAAAGACAAGGACGAACCTAACGACAGACAAGGAGCAGGATTACAAGATTAAATGTTGCGACTGCCAGGCCTCTTACATCGGTGAAACCGGCAGAAATCTGAACATACGACTGACTGAACACAAACGGGCGACAAAAAATGGTGATGTCAACCAATTACATTGCTGAACACCATATACACACGAATCACATCATTGACTGGGACTCTGCCGAATGCGTTGCTTACATTACGGACTACTACAAACGACTTACTCTAGAAAGTAGAAGAGACACCACTGAACAGATGCCAACAGCTATCTGCGGCCTAGAAACGACTTGTCAACAAAACAGACAAACAATAGACCGAACTCACCGACAAATTTGACTAACAATACGACTACGGAAATTACACTAACAATACACGGATCGAAACGCATCTATCACTGACTTGTGTCTCTACATCCAATAACATCATGGCTAAACTGACCAATGACAGCTATAACCAGAACACAAAAAATACCTTTCCGAAAAAATCCTTAGTGTTCCTGCTTTTTCTGTTTTGATTTTGTGATGTGTGTATACAGCTTGTTGAACTTGATAATTATTGGTTCATATTTTATTTATGGATACAACACCCATCATGATGACCATATGTTCCTTGTGTTAATTCCATGTTCATAATTATGTTCCTTTTGTTAATTTCAATCTGATCACTGATGCTCCTTGTCTAATTTCTAATTGATCATATGTTCTTGTTAATTTCAATTTGATTATTTCTTCCTTGTATAGTTTTCAATTGAAGAGGAAGCTGTTTGTGGTTTGGGCGAGGTCTCACGGTATGGAAGAGCTGATTTTCATTTCTGTCAAAGAGCTTTACACAGGTATGTTTTATCAGATATACTTGCAACATGTTTTCTTAGTCTAGTTTTCTCCGCCTTATATGTTTGTTTGAATGTTTATTTTTTGTCATCCATCTAAATTTAATGTCACTACTGAACGTTTTATAAGCAAAGTTTTACGATCATTTATTCTTCGAAAGTTTTTATGCCGACTTTTTTTATCACATTAAACTGCAGCCGCTCCCTTTACAGGTTAGGTTCATTATTTTCTTCTTTGGATTTTTTTGTTGAACAACTTTAAAGGCAGACACCTTTGAAGTAGATACCTCTTTAAGGCAGACACCTCTTCAATAAGGTGGACACCTTTCTTAGGAGGAACATACATGCATACATACATACTTTATTGTCTCCTCCCCAAAGGTGCTTTTCAGGAACAATCAATAAAACCTAAGAAAACCTGTGAGGAACCTTTCTAAGGTACCTTTTAGGGTCGGGTACAATGTACCATCCTAAAAATAGACACCTAGCTCTGTGATGTAGTTGAATTAATCTCTAGCTTGTCTGTATTAGAGTCACTGCTATATATTCTGTACATAGTACTGATCATGACTTTTTTGTGCTCCAAATTAACTTAACACTAACTTTTTGTCACCATACCATGTTGTGAGGAATTCGTTCATTTTGTTCTTTTGTTATTCAGGTATTTTTGCAGAATGATGACCTTTATGGGTCTTATGGACCTGATGCGTTCCAACAAGGAAAGCAACCTTGCTTCAGAAACATTCAGACGGTAGGTTAGACAAAAACTTATATCTCAGTAAAAATGAAAAGTACACCTGATTGAAGAAACGTTGTCATTTAAAAAAGCATAAACCATGAACAATGAGACCGAATGGGATTCTGGGTAGGCAGCATTGGCAAGCTAGTTATATTCTATTTCTTGATAATCAAGATGTTTTCTTTGTTTGAGGCATTTAAGAGCATGATTTATGTATTCTGTGTTAATATAATGTATATTCTGTCACAGACGAAGATTAAATTTTCCAACTTCCCAGTAAGCCTTTGGGTCGCATCGTTCATGGTTTACGCTTTTTACCTGACAACGTTTCTTCAATTTGGTGTATATTTGGTGTATATTTGGTGTATATTTGGTGTATATGTACTGTGGACTTCAAGGATATGTTTGTCGGTCTTTTCATAATCAGAAGGGTCAAACCAAACCTTTTTTTTTTAAAAAAAAAAAAACAATTATTTGTGAACTAGTCAGTGCTAAATTTAAAAGCTTATCTGGAAAAATAACATAAAATAATAGGTATTAAACCAAGAGAACAAAAGACAGCTGCCGACAGCTGCCGATGTTTCTATTTCGTTTCCATTCAGTGAGGCAGGCATCATCTTTCTTGTCACTTGGCGTTCATGAGGCTTTTGTAGATGAGAGTTCAATAAAAACAGTTTTGACTTGGCTCTTAATTTAAAATTGTCATTGTACTGTTTTAAAATATGAAATTTCGTCTCTGGAATTTATTTACAGAAAGAAACCATAAGCGAGTATGTTGTGGCTTAAATTTTATTATGTCTGTAACTACTTTTTAACATAACAAAACCATAAGCGAGCATCTTGTGGCTTAAATTTTGTTATGTATTTTATTGTTTTTTTTTGCACAGAATTTAGTTCTGGCACATTTATTTTCGTTCTGTTGGAAGAAGTTTATTGATGTAAGTAACGCCAACGTATAGGTCAGCGAATTGCGAAATTGTTGTTTACCAAGTTTCTCTTTATAAAGAAATCAATAACGTTTCATGCATTGCAATCTGAAATTCAAAATTTAGAAAATGTAGGAGGTGAATCACAGCATGCCCTAGCGTCTATGCGATTTTTTGAACCCCCCGTGATACCGTGATATTAGCATCAAAACAGCGGGACACGCGATGGTGAACACAGCAAATGCTATAACTGTCTGGAAACAAAAAAAACGTTCACGATTTGTAAAAAACGATAGAATAAACCGCTCGAAACCCTCCGACAGCATAGATCGTCCTCCATCGCTCCCTTATTTTGAGCGATTAAAATCCGAAATTTTCGTGTGAGCCTCTTGTAGAAATAAGTGATGTCCATACGTACACACTCTCCCAAAGGGCGGACACGAAGCTCTCGGAACGCCTCACAGGATTGACTGAGAAAACAATAGAACAAACAACAGAAGAATGGACCCTAGCCCTGAAACAATAGAGCTTCGTGACACCCAGGGCCAATAAACACCTGCTCCCAAAGTGCAAGCAAGTACACGATGATTTCAGCGTGGCAGATTCCTCAATGTTACATATTTACGTTTTGTCATTTTCTTTGAGAAGGTCAACGATATTTGTTACAAGTAATCTAATCCCAAAAGATCCTGAAAGCTTCTTTCAGTTCTTTGTGGGTCAAGGGTGTCTGATCGCAATTCCAAGAAATCGTAAATATTTTGTAATCATTCTCTGAAGTCAAACATTGTTTAAACGTGTTAAACAACGTTTCGTGATTGGTTGTTATCAGAAGGGTAATTAATATGACCAGTATTTTGAGGCGTATTCAGCTCAAACCTTCGCCGTTTTGCGACCTCAATCATGGATTTACAAACCTTACTACACAATCTGCATGAAGAAGTATCTTGTTCTGTGTGCATGAGCACGTTCAATGATCCAAAAATCCTGCCGTGCTTACACACTTTTTGCCTTCATTGTTTAAACGAGATTCAGCGAATGAGCGGCATTCATGACGAAATCATATGTCCGGAATGTCGCGGAAAATTTCAAGTCTCTGGAAGTGGAAATCCTAGCGAGCTGCCAACAAACTTTAGAATGAACAGTTTGTTGGATGTGTTAGCCATTCGAGAATGCCACTCCACCGGGGTGAAGTGTGGAAACTGCGAGAAAGCAAGCTCCCAGAGTTTTTATTGTTTCAACTGTTCTGCCTTCTGGTGCGAGGTCTGTATTTCCGCTCACAATGTAATCAAGGCGAATAAAAAGCATCGTGTACTGGCGATTAAAGATTTTCAAGATCAAGACATCGAGGACGTGTTAAAGCGACCAGCGTTTTGCCAAAAGAAACATCACGAAAACGAAGAGCTGAAGTTCTTTTGCAAGGACTGTGAAGTCGCTATTTGCAACACTTGTGTTGTGACGCTTCATGAAGGACACGCCAAGATACTTCTGCAAGATGCCGCCAATGAAAAAAAGTTACGATTGGAGTCTGTGATTGAATCTCAGAAAGAAGAGGCTCTTCAGCAGAAAAATATAATCACTAAACTTCAAAATGATCAAATAAAGATTCAAGCACAGGTCGCTAATGTGAAGAGAAGCGCGCAGAGTTACGTTGACAACATGATTAAAATTATCAAAGCTAAGAAACTGGAAATTTTCAAGGAAGCGGAAGACAAAGCTAAAGAATCACTCAAGCGTCTGGGAATACGACAGTCCGTAGTGGAAAATGAATTACAGTGGATTGAGACATCCATTGAAAAAACTGAAACTTTCTTAAAACGAAGTACAGTCGCTGAAATTGTGCAGTTAAACATTTTATTTCAAGACGGAATCAGTGACGAATTGCGCGAAGCAGAACAAATCGACCGTGACATTGAAGATCTTGGCCACTTCATTTTCGTTGGAAACGACACATTAATGGCTAACGCAAGAGGTGAAGGAGTTGGTTCTTTGCAAAGATTCCTCAGTAAAACTACAGCGAGTCAATCAAGCGCCGAAGGAAAAACAGTCATTGAAGCAACTGTTGGACTTGAAGCACAGTTTGTTTTAACAACGCGAAATGCTGAGGAAGAACAATGTTACGAGGAGTTTGACTTCGTAACAGTGGAAATCAGAAATGATTAAGGCCATGACTGTGCCACCGAAGCACAAGTACAAGATAACAAAGATGGCAGCTACAATATCAGCTACTTTGCCAAAGAAACCGGAACATGCCAGGCATCAGTGATGGTAAATGGAGAACATGTTCGTGGCAGTCCCTTCACTGTTCAAAGGCCTACTCTGGGACCTTAAGTCGCCGTAACTTTAGGCGACTTTAAGCGATTTAAGGCGACTTAAGGAAAAATTAGTTTAAAATATTGGCGACTTAAGGCGACTTAAGGCGACTTAAGGCGACTTTAGGCGACTTAAGGCGACTTTAGGCGACTTAAGGCGACTTTAGGCGACTTTAGGCGACTTAAGGCAACTTAAGGTGACTGAAGGCAACTTCAGGCAACATAAAAGTGTTTCAAACAAGTGATGAAACAAAAAGTTATCGACAGTCTCTTCATCACTATGCCAAAATACCAAGCCACTGGTCTCTGGAGAGAAATATGAGACAGCCAGGTCCGATCGAGTCAGGACTTAAGTCAGGATGGGACCTAGGACTCCTGTTCGGGTTAGACGTAGATCTAGGGTTAGGGCTATAGCTTGAGTCCTGACTTGTATCCTGGCATTCATGATAGTTTGTCTCATATTTCAATAAAAAAAATTATCACAATCAGTTCACTTGATCTCAGACAAACCTAAGTGACCAAAGTCTCCAGTTTCCAGATTTTAAAGTCCCTTTTAGCTATACTGAGATTCAAACTATTACAATAACAACAACAACTACATTATATAAATAATATGAATGGTAAGTTGTATTATGAACATTAATTATCCAAACAAGAGGCAGGAACAATATTGCTTATCTAGAATGAGAAAAATTCAGTTAGCTGCTTAAATGTTTTTAAGATATTGCAATACAAACAATAATCATACAAAAATATAAAGATCATATACACTGCCAAACAAAATCTTGGAAAACAAATCCAACTTTTTCTCTTAAAAATGGATACCTGATCTGAATCAAACTAACATACATTTTCCTTGGCTTATTTATACAACAAAGGCATCGAATTAATTAATTAAAAATCACTTCTCGATTTCACATATTACATAAATTTGGTTAATTTATCTGCCATTGTTGTGGCAGTTGCACAGCCAATTTTGGCTCGAAAGCTTGGCAAACGACAGCCAAAACTGTTTGGTCAGGCACCCAGCCAATTTGTTGTTCTCCTGCCTTAGTCCAATAGATACTCCAATTTCATATTTGGTACCGTAAGCGAGGGTCCTTCTCAATAGCGCATCTTTCCCATTTTCTCCAACTATTTGTCCGGCTCCTGAAATCTTGGATGTTCCGCTGACAGGGAACCGAACCCTCGTAGGAGACTTTATAGCAGGGTTGATTAGTTCTGCTACTAGGCCCGAAATGCTCTCACTTTTCCACCTGGCAGCATTTTAATTTAACCTGTCAAAACAAAACTAAATAGTGTTACTGTTGAGGCTGTTGACAGATTTATCGGTGTAGAAGTTAATTATTACCTCAAAAATTTCCAGAAAATAATGGATCACAAATGAATGCACAGCAAATGACAAAGTTGACAATGTTTACATTGGTGTCCGCCATTTTGATTCTCCCAGAATTCCTTTCCAATCGTAGATGGTTTCCATGCTTCGCGCGTTTCTTTTCCTCCCGCGCGCGACTAGTTCCCGCGCGCGCTCGCTTAACCAATAAATTTCAGAAATTTACATTTACCTTACCTCGAATTGAGTTGTCGAAATTAGTTTTCTTTCCGCAATACAAGCAGGAAGCCAGTCAATGGCTACAAGAGAGACTGAATCTCGCATTGGTGTCGATTTCAAAAATTCCAGGCCAGCTTGACAATCTACGCCACGAAGGAAAAGCACGTGAGTGGTAGCTTAGCCAGGCTGTACTGTAAAGTGGGAATGTGTTTCAATTTCAACAACAGCAACACTTCAATATGAGTGCACGCGCGCAATCCAGGTTCCAAAAGAAGTCACGTGGTCAAAACATTGGCGGCCATGTTTGCTCGAGTGAGGCAAATTTTCCTGCTGGAAACAGCTGCAAATCCTTTGCACATTCCTGCTTAATGGTTGATAACAAGAAAAACTTTTGAGCTTTGTGACAGAGAGCCATCATAGTAGCATAATCAATGCAAATTTTGCAATCTTGAGCGTACAGGTTGATTTAAATTCTTTGCTTCACCAAACTGTCAAGAAGATGACATGTACAAGTTGTAAATAAGTTTCAAGTTTTCAAACGTTCAGTTACGATTGGTTGTAAATAGAATACTGTTGGATGGCTAGAACGCAGCTTAGAGGTTATATGCGGGAGAAATGGCCCATTTTTGGTTGCTCTTTCACGTTGGGTAAGTAAGCTTAAAAGTTAAGTACATTTGTATACAGTTACATTGCCTTTGGATAAGCTTATGATCTTTTCAAGCTTACTTGATCAATGTAAAAGTGATAAGCAATAATTGGGCTTAACCCCAAAATACTTTTCAAATTATTCTGATCATAGTGATCCAAAACAGCTCTCACTGTTGTTATAATACACTGAAGGTGAAGGAATGCCTGCATCATTTATTTAATACAGTATGTCAGTATTGACTGCTGATCAGCAGTGTTTCTTTTTTATGCTGTTGCTCATATAAAATGTTGATTATAATATAAGTCACAACTTCATCCTTTCAGCAACACTTTGTCCATGAAATATAAGTAAACCTATAGATTAAATATTAAATAGCTGTCAATGTTTTGAAGATGAATGAGTGTACCCTCCTTGGGGAGGGACCATTTTATTTTTAGGGGTTGGGGGTTGGTTATTTTGTCTTAGCATGATTTTTTTTTCCATCTTGAGGCTGTGCAAGAATTTTTTTTGTGATTTTTTCATACTTTTCTATACTTTATCTGTGCTTCAATTTTTTTTTTGGTATTTGCCAACCCCACCCCCCCCCCCCCCCCTCCCCTAAAAAATAAAATAGTCTATCCTTTATATATAGAGAGTTCAACAAGTACAATTGAAGCAACTAGGGCATGGTGCATGACTATTGAAGCATGGTGTTTTACTGCATGGGGCCATGACCTTGCAGCATATAATCATATATGGGAACTAAAAAAGAGATTTGGGGCAATAAAATTATTATATATTCAAGAAATAGTAAAAGTGAAACCTTTTAGGGCAATTTTAAGGTGTACAGGCCTTTTTTTAAGCCTAACAACTTCAGGCGACCTTAAGCGACTAAGGGTGACTTAAGGCGACTTAAGGCGACTTAAGGCGACTTAAGGCGACTTTAGGCGACTTTAGGCGACTTAAGGTCCCAGAGTAGGCCTGTTCAAGTTAAACCCAGACAGTTCAGACCTGTGTTATCTTTTGGAGAAGAAGGTTCATCTGATGGAATGTTTGATGGACCTTGGGGAGTGGCAGTGAATAAACGTAACGAAATAGCAGTAACTGATAAGAATAACAACCGTGTTCAGGTATTCAGTAGTGATGGAACTCACTTAAGATCTTTTGGCAGACATGGTGATCAAGAGGGAGAGTTTGACAGTCCTACCGGGATAGCTTTTCTTAATAATGGAAACATTATAGTGGCTGATCGCTGTAACAACCGAGTACAAATGTTCACTGGACAGGGGGAGTACCTTAGCCAGTTTGGTGGTGAAGGAGAACTTGATCACCAGCTTGATTATCCTTGGGGTGTATCTGTAGACAGTGATGGCAATATTGTTGTTGCTGATTTAGATCTAAACTAATTAAGATTTTTTCTCCCAGCGGGCAATTTCTACGTAAATTTGGTGGAGAGGACCCTTTAGTCCATCCCTGTCATTGAATTCCGAAGGACAAATATCTAATAGTATCAGACAAAGGTGATGACTGTATTAAAGTATTTGATACAGAAGGTAATTTTCTATATAAATTCGGGAATACGGGGGAGGGGGACGGGGAATTCAATGGACCTCGTTGTTTGTCGGTTAAAAAGGCAGGGCACCTGATAACCTGTGAATATATGACTGACAGAGTTCAGGTTTTTCTTACTGAGTGGAAAGTTTATAACAAAGTTTGGAAACGGTGTCAGTGAGATCGGAAAGTTGGATGGACCATCCTCTGCCGCAGTTCTTACTGATGGTAGGATAGTTGTGTCTGATTACCTTATCCACCGCATTCAGATAATTGCATAAGTCATAAGTATCATATATTATTAATTATATAGTTTATAGTTTATTCTCTAGTCAACTATTTAGATTTGTTTGCTGTTTTAACGAAGTTGTTTATTACTTACTTTGCTAACTGTCACATTACTCGTTAGATTTTAAAAGTTTATTTTTAATTTTGTATGGTTTTTTTTGGAACAAAGGTTTTCTAATCAACAACGTTTCCGTCATAGATAAATATAGTTTTTTCTCATTTTAGTGTCGTATTCTGTAATTTTGCATGACTCAGTGAAAATGTGACTTGTATCAGAGTAACTTGCATATACCCGTATTTACCCGTGTATAATGCGCGCCCATGTATAAATACGCACCCAATTTTAGACCAAATTTTGGGAAAAAAGAAAAATAAACTCCTCAAGACAAAAGTTAAATTGTATAACATTATTTATTTTAATGAACTCGGCAAACTACATCTTTCACTTACTTAGCTGTCAATAAATTTTACGAGTATACAATATACAAGCGCCTTTTTACGTACCGGTAATAAAATGTACCGTAGCATAAATTCGAACTTACGTGTACCTGTACTTGACTTACAAAAATAAAATAACAAATAAAAATTATCTCGTAGTAGCGTTTGCTTTTAAATGTCAATAAAGTTCTCGTTTCAATTGTAGCACTTGTTTCCTGTCCTTATAAATAACCTACAACCAGACGTATATACCATCAACTGACTATTCACAATAGGTCATTTCCGAGTTGCCTTTAGCCTCTCTATAGAAATTTGTTATGTAACCGAAATTTGGTCTTAAGGTGGTCAGACACGAGGGGTCATGTAGCAGGGACATGTCGCAGCGACATGTAGCAGCGACAAAACTTTGTGTAGTACACACTGAGGGACATGTAGCAGGGACGTGCGGCGGAGACATGTAGCGGGGAAAAAATCATAGCGCTTTCACACACATGAAAATGTTACGGGGACTTGTCTCAGGGACATGTTGCAGCGACACGTCCCCTCGTGTGAACTGATGCTTTCATAATTGTGCAACACCAATTTTGGGGACATTTTGTCCCCAGCGACATGTCGCACGGCGTTCAACTTGTTGAACTTCATGGGACACGTCGCGGGGACAAAATGTCCCCAAAATTGGTGTTGCACAAATATGATAGTATAGTTAATTATGATAGTTTTACCATGGAAACAGAGAAAGACAACACTATCCCTTTTCCTAGACACGTCAGTTACAAGGGACTCAAACGGCCTTCTCACTACCAGTGTATATAGGAAACCTACTCATACTGATCAATACCTGGCCTATGATTCACACCATCCGCAGTCAGTTAAGCGTGGTATTGTGAAATGTCTGTATGACCGAGCCAAACACCTCATTACTAGACCATCAGTTATCTCCAACGAAAAGAAACAATTGTCGTCGGTTCTTGTTTCTAACGGATATCCTTCCTCGTTTGTACAAAAAAAAATCACAAAAACGAAAGGACCACCAACAAAGATGGAATCCACGCAGGACTTTAAATCTACTGCAGTATTGCCCTATATCAAAGGTGTATCAGAGGTTCTTCGCCGCTGCCTACAACAACAAGGCGTACGCACTGTTTTCAAATCTGACACAACTCTCAGGCCACACTTAGTACGACCTAAGGACGTCCTCGACTCTAATAAACAGGACGGTGTTGTCTACAAGATTCCTTGCGAATGCGGTAAAGTGTATATCGGAGAAACAGGGAGGTCTATGCATGAAAGGATAAAAGAACACGATAGAGACATACGGCTTGCTCGTACTCAAACCTCCGCGGTTTCAGAACACGCTAACAAGACCGGGCATTTTCCTATTTGGGACGAGGTTAAGTTTATTGACCGTGACCCACACTGGTACACCCGTAGAGTTAAAGAGGCCATCCGCATAAGACTTCATCCTAATAACATCAACAGAGATAGTGGAATTGAAATTCCCGAAGCGTGGATGCCTACAATCAAGAAGCATAACAGCCGACCGATATCAAATCGGACCGGAGAGGGAACAACATCTTTTCGGAATAATAATCAGGATCGAAATGCACCAATAGCAACAAGCCCACGTGCTACATAAGCGACACGTAACCAATCTACCTCATCGCCTAATGAAGACTAGCAGTAATAGCAGTCGAAACGTCGCGATCAACATCTTAAAGTGACTCCATCGTGAGACAAACGAAAAAAAGCGTTTACCTATCTTACACACCACGATGAACAACAACCACATTTTTTTATGATAGTATCAGTTCACACGAGGGGACGTTTTGCTGCAACATGTCCCTGAGACATGTCCCCGAAACATTTTCATGTGTGAAAGCGCTATGATTTTTTTCCCTGCTACATGTCCCCGCTACACTCCCTGCTACATGTCCCTCAGTGTGTACTACACAAAGTTTTGTCGCTGCTACATGTCCCTGCTACATGACCCCTCGTGTCTGACCACCTTTATTGCTTGCAAAGAGGTCGGAGACATACGAAGATTCTTTTGAACTTCAAGAGCTCGACGAATAGTTTGATGAGTTAACTCCACTGCAAAGCCAAACGAGCCAGCTCGTTGGTTTGCGATAAAAAGTGGCCCTGCATTCTGCAGTAGCTTGGACGAATCGGGATTAACGCGTTGCAACTTTTATTTTATTTTTATTTTTTTTGGGTACATTGACAAACACGCGGAAGAAGGCCTTCTTTCTCCCGAAATTTATCTGAGGAAATTCATGTCTCCTGTCGTATGTTTGAGTTGTGCTTATAGATTTGTAATTTATATTACCACTTTCTTTAAGTAATTATCACTCAGCATCCATGAAATTAAAGCCATATAATCGCAGCTGACTTTTTTCATTGAACTACTGCCTCATCTTTGTTGTTTCTAATCCTGTTTTACATAGCAGAGACCCCTTTTTTGTTTATTCTAGCTTTGTATTGGCAATATCTACTTATTATTATTATTACTTGCCATCCAGTAATAAAATCAAAAGGGTTACCGCTGTCTATCTTTATTGAATGAACTGTCGTCTCGTTTCTGTTGTTGTTTTGTCCTATATGCTGCATTTTCGAGACCTCCCTTCTATGCAGCCTTGTATGTTGCGTGTTTACTGTATTAAAATCTAATAAAATTAAAACTAAATCCTAAGAATATTCAATTGCAGCAATTGCAGTTACACAAATGTAATATTAAATTTTGCATACCCTGGGTAGACAACAAACAAATCTATTACAAATTGGGCTAGAGTTTTGTTTGCAGACATGCCTTGCATTAGATCTAGTACATTTGGGGTTGTAATAGTTTCTGGTGTGGCGAAGAGAAACTTGTACAATGGGTTAGGCATGCTAAGATTGTGGATGAAGACCAGTCAATATACATCCTTCATACTTGATGCTCGGTAGCAAACACTAAGTCCAACACTGCAAAGTCTCCGAACCTGGTCAAGTATAAGGGCAATAAGATGTGTCACAACAACAGTCACTCCAGAAAGAATGACCCCAGGAACTGCGTAAAGACAAAGTACAGTTTTTCCACCACCAGTTGGCATTAGAACGATGCAATCTTTTTTTATTTAAAACAGCATTGACTGCATCTCGTTGCTTTCCACAAAATTGGTCATATGCAAAGACATTCATTAGTGTGTCTAGAGAAACATCTCCTGTTTGGCTGACCGGTCCTTCAATTGTTATTGGTTCACTGACATTTTGAGATGTTTGAAGAGGAGTAACATTAATATGATGCCCCCATTACAAACTGTGTGTAAAGAATGTCTCTATGTCATCATAATTTTTATTAAAGGCCCAGTATGTATTCGGCTTTGCAGACGTTTGTTTTTGTTTTCAAATGACAAGCTCACTTGTGATTGGCTCTTTCGAGAATTTTCGACTTCGTTGAATTTGATCGTCGAGGCATTGGGCGTGCAATGCATTTTTGGGTGATACTGGGCCTTTAATACATTGGGTAAAGCTTTGGCCATTTCAATTATGCTAATGAATATAAGACAGAAAAATAGAAATCAAACTGGTTTGGAAAATTTTAAACCAAGGAATAATTTGAACCACAACATCAACAAACAACTCGGGTATAACTGGTTGTCAGGAAGCAAACATAGTTTATAAACCAAATACCATACCCATACAGTCTCATTTGCAGACACTTACTAACATAAATTTGCATGTCAAGCCAAAAGAATGTCTGTGCAAGAGACTACATGTAAACCATTATCACAACCTGTTTGTTGCCTTTGGAGTAGTCAGAGAGAACACCACCGTGCAAATGATAATCCAAAAATCTTAGTTGTTTCATTCGGTCGTTTTGCAACTACACTGCATTCGAAGCTTGTTGTTTGACATTCCAACTGATTAAATAACCTTGTCACTGGAAACCTGTTTGATTGAAGTACATGTACGCATTTATATAAAGCTAATTAATATGCATGAATGCAAAATCAAAGACCGAAACAAAATATTACTCTCATAAAAATGTAAATTATTACCTGTCGTGACCGGGTCTCGAAAAGGTTCTCCAAAAGACTTCTTGTCTCTTTTCTGTGCAGCTTTTTCATTTTAGCACATGCTTCTTCTAAGATTAGACTACTAGCAATCCCTCTTTCTCAGCTTAGTCCGTTAAACAAGAAACAAAAAACATTAGTGAGTGGAAAATAGCCGCACAAAAACTAAAGACCATCTTGCCCCAGTTTTTGCACGGCCATTTTCCGCTCACCAACGCTTTCTCATTTCTCGCTTGATGGACTAAGCTGGGAAAGAGGGACTGCTCGTACTCTATCTAATATTTTCGGCACGAAACAAACTTCTGAATGTCGAAGCCTATAGTGCTGCTGCAGGCCATATTTTGGAAGAAAACAGCTTCTTCTTCACAAGATGGATGGGGACATACAAAAAAATAAACTGGCCTACACTCATTTTAAAATTGGCATAATTATCCACCATTAAAGATTTCACCATCTTGAAAACATAATCTGCCAAACGTCTCACTCTTTCGGGTTCCCTTCCTCCCTTGCTCGCCCACTGTTTTTCAGCAGAGAGACGTCTGGGTACAAGGCAGTGAAGAAAGTGGTAATATAAATTACAAATCTATAAGCACAACTCAAACATACAACAGGGGACAGGGATTTCCTTAGATAAATTTTGGGAACAAGAAGGCCTTCTTCCTTTCTTAACAGTCGTGCTTGTCAATGTACCTAAAATAAAGAAAACAAAATAAAAGTTGCAATGCGTTAATACCAATTCGGAACAACTACAGAATGCAGTGCCACTTTTTATCGTATACCTGGCGTATCACATCGAATGTTCGGTTTTCGAACTGAATCGAACTCAATCGAACTCTTTTGTTCGATTGAGTTTAATGGAGTTTGACCATCGAATGAAATCAAACTCACAAAAACAATTTGAATCGAACAAAATCAAGCGTTCGATTTTCAAACTCAATTGAACTTAATCGAACGCAAGAGTTCAATTAAGTTCGATCAAAATTTCATCATTCAAGTTATCAAGGCAAGATCAACTTTGAATCTTATTCGTGTCGACAATTATGATGTCGAAGTCGCTCCCACAACCTCAGAGAAGGTTTGAGGCATGACAATCCGAGGCCCATGTCCAACATTCTTTGTACCAAGCATGAATCAACAGTTTCGGCCGCGTATTATGGTCACCATTTTAGTCGTGGTTATGATCAGTTCACCATCGAGACTCGAGACACTATTTTCAAGATCCCTGTTTTCATTGATTTTGACCTGAAGAAAAAATCATTCTACTAATTCATGTGATCTTTCTGTTATCAATGAAGAATGCAAGCCGAATGTCTGAATATTCATGACATGTTATCCAGATTCTGCTCTCCACATCGCTGCTAAGTGCTCTCGAGGAATATGAAAAAATTGTAATGATTGTATTATTTTCTACTTTTCCGCCTAATCATCGAAATTTTATACGCCACTGCTTGTGTCGCAGTGCAAAATTTGATTCCAGCCATAGTGCAGTCATCATTTGCTTCTGGTTCGAAAGGTGTTGCTGCGCAACTCTGAGAAGGACACAAGTACAGTGTAACCATAAAGTTAAGTTTAAAATAAGTCAAGGTGGGCATCTTCTCTGTCATGTGCAATAATAAATCGTAATGATATACTGTTTCTGCGAAAATAGATTAAAGTTTTACGCGTTCACCGGATTGACTTCCATCTCTTTATTTTGTATTTTAGCTCAAAGTTTGGCTCGGCAGTGGAGAGCAAACGAGCCAGCTCGTTTGGTATACGGTAAAAAGTGGCCCTGTATTCTGTAGTTTACTAAAAGAAAAATAATTTCGAACATCAAAAAAAGACTTACCTGTTATAGTTAACTCATCAAACGATTCCTCGAGCTCTTGAAGTTCAAAAGAATCTTCGTATGTCTGCCTCCAAGCCATAAGACCAAATTATGAATCCTTCTTTCGGTTACATAACACCAAATTTCTATTATTATTACGGTTACATCGTAAACATCACAGTACCGCTTAAATAAACCACTTTGAAAGCGAATAAATCCGTCAAAAAAGCCAGCGACAAGAAAGCGACAAATTTGCCAAGAATCGACACGTTTTCTGGCAGGCGTTCGCCTCCGTATCTTTCTCCTTCCCGTGGTCCCTCACGCTACACGCTCATCACCAGTCGCTCACGCCGTCGCTCTCGTCACGCGAGAAGGAGGCTATTCTTATAACTGTTAATGCCACCTAACAACTGTCTGTGCCTCGTTAGCGCAGTAGGCAGCGCGTCAGTCTCATAATCTGAAATCAGAAATCTGAAGGTCGTGAGTTCGATCCTCACACGGGGCACCTTTCTTTTTCCTTTTTCTTTTCTTCCTCTAACTTTTTGTATTTCAGCTTTTATCTGTCGAGTGATTTTTCAGTTTTTCCGAATCAAAAAATTTTTAATCATGAACGCAAACAATGATACAGCGATCGGAGGCCTCAGCCCCATTCGTTAGATCTTTTATAAAATGTAATTCCTAGGCCTACCAAACGCAGATGAGTTTTCCGAGAAAAGGTCGAGAATATGGCATAGGACGGCAACTGTCGTCGACAGAGAACGAACGCCAGAAAGTAAAGCCTTGTTCGCACTAGCGACATGACATAACGGCGAGGTCACGCAAATTCAAAACACGACGTATATCGATGTTTTATGTCACCAGTGTGAACAACACATAACGATAACGAAAAAACTGATCTTTTCTTTATGTCATTATGTCCATGTTCTTATGTCGTTATGTCGCTGGTGTGAACCAGGCTTAAAGATGTGATACGCTTATTTCGAGACATTAAAATTCTTCCTTATCTCCGAGGCTTAGGGGCCGATTACATGGCGAATTTCAGCCCGGGCTGAGATTTCAGCCCGGTCAACCAGGCTGAAATTTCGTTGTGATTACATGACAAATTACAGCCCGGGCTGAGATTTCAGCCCGGGCGCCAAGTTTGAAATCGAGCGGGAAGATTGATAACGAGAATCAAAATGGCATCACTGCGCATGCCGAAATTCACTTTTCAGCCCGAGCTGAAATTCTGATGCCCATTACATGGCGAATTTCAGCCCGTTTGGCCGGGCTGAAAATTCCAGCCCGGTTTCTGAAACCGGGCTGGAATTTTCAGCCCGGGCTGACTTTCAGTCCGGGCTGAAACTTTGTTCATGTAATCGAACTTCATTTTAAGAGGATTTATTTCGGATGCCGGGCTGAAATTTCAGCCCGGTCTGAAATTCGCCATGTAATCGGCCCCTTAGAGGAATGAAACAAAGGAAAACGGGATGAATAGTTAATTTATTTTGTTTTATTCCCGCACGCCTCGGAGTCGAGTTAGAATTTTAATATTTCGAAATTGAACTTACATTGTATATTAAAAAGAGTTTCGAGTTTTTTCAACAAGAAAACAAATCAGCTGGGAAGCGGAGAACCGGAGCTATCTCGTTCCCAATTCCCAGACCCAATACGAGAGCTAGAGCTGAGGGACAGTGCACAGAAACAAAATTCAAAATGAGACATTTCCACTCGGGCAATTGTTGTTTTTTAACTGTAACCGGGAAAATGAAGGTGCACTTATGTTCTCAGTCGGAGTCTAAAGAAACTGCATTATCCGCGGGAGATGTGATATAGTGGCAACTTTATGTGTTGGTCACTTGGTTCAAATTCGCGCCCCTGACTCATATACAATTGACGGGGGCAATTGTCGGAAGGTTTGAAATGAACCCCTAAAATGTAACAGAAATCCTGAATTGTGGGTATAGCTGACATTAGTTTTTGCCCTAAGAGGTTCCAATTTCTTTCTGAAAAGTTATTCCTGTCAGCTATTTTTTTAAAAAATATGTATCAGAATAACTCTGGCAGTGGTAATTTTCGATTCAAACACCGTTAGCGGTACCAAACCACGAATTTTAAACCCCCAAGTCTCTCTCCTCCGCAGAGGCTCCCACCGGTGTGGGCCGTTATCACGCGGCGGCCATGTTGACTCCCCAGGCCAGCCTCGCAGTGAAAAAGTTGAAAACGAGGTTGGGCGGGCAAAAATCTATTGTTTTTATACAAAATGGCGGGGCGTGATAAAAGAAATGTAAATAATAATAATAATAATAATAATAATAATAATAATAATAATAATAATAAGTGAGCCCGTGGGCGACGATGGGAAGACGCATAGTCCCCCGCGTGCTTTCTTTTTCCCTGGGAACGAGGTTGAGCCTCCTAGTGGCACAAAGAGGCCTCTGCGAAAGAGTGAGCTCACTTATATGGGAATCCTCCCCAACCCTTGGGCCCTATGCTGACATATTTTTTGTTGAAAGGTGTGAGTTGAAATTTTGGCAGCAGTGATAACACAAACCTCATCCCCTTTACCAGGACCTGGTTGTTCAAAAGGTGGATAGCGATATCAGATCCACCGGATTTCTGTATCCAGCGGATCATGAAAGAATGTATTTTGTTAATACTTATCCAGTAGATACGGTAATTTATCCGGTGGATAGCGCTATCCACCTTTTAAACAACCGGGGCTAGATATATATCTACAAAATTCATAATGAAGCTTATCAGTAACAAAACCGTTCCCTTTTATTTTTAATACATTTATTACAACAATAATACATCCGTCTCAGTGTGTATGAAAAATACAATTTAAACTGATATCAGATATTCTTTAAAATACGCCATAACTGAACTGTGAGAGGGACATCTAAGGACCAAGAATATTAGAAATCCACATCTTGTACCCTCAGTGTTGTAAGAGAACTTTTACTCGTTAGATACGAGGCGACCGTTCGTGATACAACCGACTGAAATCTCCGACTCGACGCTAAGCTGTTAGCGCTGTTACTTCGGCTTGACATCGCCGATCTGACGGGAGAGAATCGGCCAGCTTCGGAACGCAGGTCTTCTCCAGGTACCGCGGAGGCGACGGAAATCTTGGGCACCTTCGGTTCGTCGGGATTTACCGGTTTAACCCCGGAACGAAATGAAGAATCCGGAGACATTTGCTCGGCGTAGAGACTCATAATTTTATTCAGAAAAGCCACCGATGGAGAATTGTAAACGCTAAAATGCGAATACCAGCTACAATCGTCGTCCAAAGCATCTTCTTTAGTGAATTTGGCTGCAGAATACGAACGAAAATGTTTCCTTGTCGTCAACGAGGCTGACGAGGGTTCGCTCAATCTTCGGCTACGCAAGGGTTTCAACCCCGTGGTTATCTTTGGACTCGCTCGAGTAAACTCTAAGCTTGAAGCAGGCCAGTTTGTTTGAGCCAAAGGTGTTTCGAGTCTTGTACTTTCGAGGGGCTCTTGTTCGTAAACGCAAGGTGATCTAGCTTGAGATGAATGGTTGACCACAGGAGCAATACTAGCCCCTGCAGCGAGTGCAGCCGGCGCCGGATGCACCAATTCTGTTGTGACCAGCTCGAATCCTGTTCTAATTTCACCTTTGCGTGATGTCAGGTCAGGTGCCGTGATTGATTCATTCCACGCGTGTTTCCGTCTGCGAGGATGCATTTTCAAATCTTTTACGTCTTCTTTTTCAATAGCCACATTCATCGAGCTTGCAATTTTTCTAGGCGAACTCGTTTTCCTTTTTATTATTTTATCGTGAGGCGCGAAGACAGTTTTCTCAGAAGACAAATGCGCAGTCTTCTTTAGAGGAACAATTTTCTTCTTTTGTACACTTCGCGGATTATCGTGTCTTGTTTCGGCGGAATTATTGATCCTATATTTGCTATCGTCAAGGCTTCGAACTTTGCCTTTCAGAGAAGATTCGTCCTTCAGAGGAATAAAATCCAAGAAAGGATTCACCTGAATATTCGTTGACGCATTTCCTTCCTTCAGCAAAATCTTGGCGCAATGTTCATAACCCAGTCGTTTAGCCTCTAAATAAGGCGTCCTGTCTTCGTGATTCCTAACGTCTATATCGACTTGAAACTTGTTCAGTTCATCAAGAAGAAACTTAACCAAGCCCGCATTTCCCGTTCGCACAGAATGCATAAGGGGTGTGTTGCCCTCAAAATCCTGTAGATTTAAATGGACATCTTGATCTGCAACGTTACACAGAAGGCGGACAATGTCTTCTTTCTCGTTCATACAAGCTTGAGACAACACATGTCGACCTTTGTGATCGACGGTGTTTACATTTGCACCGTACTGCAACAAAAGTTTCAACAAATTGTGACGTGTGCGAAATTTTTCGTCCGATATCTGGGCCGCTCGCATAAGAGGAGTTAAACCATGTTCATCCACGAAACTCACGTCCACTCCGCTCTCTAGAAGATGCCTTGTTTGGTAGATTCTCGCATCGCAAATCGCTTCCTTCAGTCTCAACATGCTCGGGTTTAGTAAAGTGGCTTTCATGGCGAAATAAAATAAAACTCGAATATTCTCGTGATATTCCGCCCGTCAGTCCAATATACCCCTCTTCTTATTTATAACACAACAACAAATTGCGGATTCACGAAGCAAGTGCTTTGTTGCGCAAATTGAACGGCTATTAAAAATCATTGTGTTTTATCACGACAGTTGCTAAGGGGAACAATTAATTCCACAAGCACATTCCGATACGCAACAGTGAGCTAAGCTGCCAAACAAAGGATGTTTTTAGTTTAATATTGAATTCATTTGGTTAATTGAACTTTTCAAACTCAAAACAGTAAAATTGAAAAGAGCAGCTTATAAAAAAGCGCTTGACAACGGATTAAATTATATTTACCTTTATAGGACGCCGACATGAACGCGTCATGAGATTAAAATGACTCAGTACTAGCTGCACGTCTGTCCATCGCGAAATTGCGTGCGTTAGCCAACTAAGGAAGATAGTTTTTTTAATACCACTACACTAAGGGGCCTAACATAGGGTTGGCGGGATGCGGGATAAGCCTTTTTTCACTGCCGGGATGCGGGATGAAAGAAAATTTGAAGGCGGGATGCGGGATGGTTAGAGGTGGGCGGGAAGCGGGAAGTTCATCATTTTCATGGCGGGACGCGGGAATTCTTGATTTTTCCGGGTGGGAAACGGGATGGATGACGACAATGCACTCGCCGGATATTTCACGATTCCGGGAAGGAAGACAAGTCTGGATCTTTACATAGTTGATTTCTTTAACCGTTTTTTTCGAACCCGTCTTTCCTTTGAAATCATTTCAGAGGTCCTTATCTTTACCAAATCGAATAAGTACCTGTCACAGTGTCGCAATTTTGTCTCAAGGAACCCATTAAAATGCTTAAACAAGACGTAGCAAGGGGTGACAGGCTGTACAAACAATCCCGTTGTGAAACTTATTTGACACCTTTTAGATTTTTCCTCTAAGGAGTGTACATGTATCTTTAAAGGATTTGCCTTTTTTAAAATATATCATGGGTGGTTCTTTGTAGATTTGTCATAGCGGTGGTTGGTTCTGCAATATGTGCCATTTTGACATAAAAATTTGTTTGAGATTTGGCACTGATGGCTGAGTATTGCGTCACAAAGGGCAGAATTTCTTTTTGTGTTTTCTCCTCCTGTTTAAGCGCATTTTTCCTTTTATCGAATTTTATTTTTGATAGAGTTTTCTCTATCGGTTATATGGAATATATGGAGTGTGGAGTGCGGTGTGTGAAAAACGCGGAGTGTGGAAAATGAAGGGTGTGGAAAACTAGGAGTGTGAAAGTGCGGAGTGTGGAAAATGAGGATTACGTATTTTGTGGAAGAACGTAAAATATAAGGTAAAACTGAACTAAATTTTTTTTCTTCAAGGCAACTTTTGCAAGTTTTCAGTGAAATTCTCAATCTCTATATAAATACCGGAATTAGTGTTGTTATCTCAAAAGAGTTGGTATTTTCATACATGCATACGGAGAAAACAGCCTGATCCTCTTAACTGCAGAGATTTATATTTAAATCATATTGTTATAGCATTTCAGATTGGTGAAAATCCAGCACTCTGTAAATGGACTGTTCAATAAAAACAAGTCCGTTTAACATTGGGTTTTTACGCTGAATACGCAAGAAGTTAGGATGATAATAGGTGTTAGTGAAGTCAGCGCTGTAAACCACCCATGCCCCGGTAAGTCTCCTGTTATAACAGTCACCTTGGAGATCACTATTTGATTTGTGATCGGAAACAGTTCCGTAATAGCGAGAGTCACCTTCAGTAATTCTTCCAAACACGCACAATTTCCATATTCCACTTTTAAGTATTATATAAAATTGTCATGAAATTGCAAATTCTTCCTAGTAACATTTTCCAGACAGCCCTAATTGAAGCAGTGGTAATTGAGCAATGCACATTGAGGGGTGGCGAATGGTAAATCCGAGACTCGCCGACACGCCGAGACCCTTTTTTCAAAATCCGAGACCGCGATCGCAGCTACATTATAAAATCCGAGCCCGAGACCCAATGCGGGAAAAAACTGAGCCCGAGACTCAATGCTAAAAATATCCGAATCACCTATCAAGGATGAAGAATGAGAATGCTTGACAAAAGTATCCGAGACTCCGAGACTTTGAGGAAAAAAATCCGAGACAGCCAAACGAGACTTTGAGACTTAAAACAAAAACTGCCGGGATTTCGAGACCGGACCAAAATTTTCCGAGACCCACGATTTTGGAGGTATCATTCGCCACCCCTACATTGCCCTGAGATACTACGCAAACACTGTCGTCGCAGATTTCGTAACGAAAGCCGCGGCTTCAAAACGTGCTCTATCTACTCAAAATGCTACAGAATTAAGTTCGAAAAGTTGTAATGGTATGAAATAAAGGCATATATGAAAATACCAACACTTTTGAGATAACAACACTGAAATTCCACCTCGTGGATTCCACTGAAATTCCAATTTATTTATTTATTTAAATTCCAGTATTTATATCGAGATTGTAAATTTCAAAACTTGCAAAACTTGCCTCGAAGAAAAAAAAAAGTTCAGTTTTACCTTATATTTTATGTTTTTCCACAAAAAAAAACGTATTCCACATTTTCCCCACTTCTCATTTGTCACACTCGTCATTTTCCCCACTCCTCATTTTTCACACTCCGCACCCCGCACCCCGCATATTCCATACAATCTTCTCTATCAGATTAGGGTAACTCCTATGTAGTAGGCGTGGTTGAAATTTGTTTTTTAAATTTGAAATTTTGGTTTAGTGTGATGGAGGGCCTTCGTCAACGTCCATGCGCTGTTTTCCGATAAAGAAAACTTTCATTTGGCTCTTCGACACTTGTACTTACTCAAAAGCGGCTAAATTTGCCAAACTAAACTCAGTAAACTGACTGCTGCTGTTTACCGTAAACAAACACCGAGGTCGTAATGCATTAGCCCGCGGAAATTGCGTCTCGTCCGGAAAAAACTGTGACTTGTCATACAAAAAAAGTATTTTGGAAGCGGGATCGGGATGACTTGTTCGAAGCAAGCGGGATGGCGGGATGAAAGAAAAAATAGTGGCGGGAAGCGGGATTGGGAAACCCTATTTTAGACCATCTACACTCTTTATTATAACAACCTTATAACCTTTTCTTTAAGAACATTGAGGCCGGGATTTGCCAAAATTTGAAGAACATGCTTAGTACATTAAAGATTAAAGTACATCCCCAGGCGGAGATTTTGTTAGAAACGCTTATTTATTTGCGATGAGGTGTAATAATTGACAGTGGTCAGAGTACGTTTAACTCCGAACAGCAAATACGTGTGAACTTGGCTGATTTTCCCTTTTTTTTAGTGCAAAATTAAAAGTGCAAAATCAACCCGATGAAATTGTTAGCGCAAAAAGGCAACGATCGCCACTGTTAAATACTTTTCGAGGACTGAGAGGATCATTGGCAAGGTCATATCCAGTGCCTTCTTCGCCCAGAGCCGCTTGGCCCTCTTAACCGCCGGAGCCTGAGTACAAGGATCTTGTACCCAGGCTGCGGCGGTTAAGAGGGCCAGGCGGCTCCAGCGGTCGCAGTGAAAACAATTGGTTTGTGGGGTTGCTCATTCTCGCGGGCGCAGAAATTAATTTCACCCGATATTTTATGCTCACCATTACGTAATGGCGAGACAAATCGGAGAATACCCTGGGAACGAGGATGGACCTTTGGAATGTAGCTAAGAGGGGAGAGGGCCGCTGTACACAGTCTATTGTGACGGAGTTACTCGGGGGTTTGCTTTATTTCGCACTGTCAACAGAAGCACGAGACGCTTTCATAACTACATTGCTTGAGCGTTCGATATCCTCTCTGTTTATCTGATGCCATTGGCACCTCAACATGGCCTTAAATGTTCTGCGAAAGTCCCTGTTGAATGTCCCGTATATTAATGGATTACACCCAGAGTTTAGCATTGAGAACACTTCAGCAGATTCTATAGCAATGGACGAGACACAGCTCTGACATACGCAGTAGACGATAAGCATGATGTTAAGCGGCCCCCAGCAGAGAATGAAGACTCCAACAACAACTGCGACCGACAAAGTGATTTTTCGTTCCTTGTCCAGCTTTTTTTGTCGCCTTTCTTGCTCAGTTCCGTTAACCTAGACAAAGAGACAAAATGATATTTTCGAGTTGCCTTTAGCCTCTGCATCAAAGCGAGGCTGGGTGCGAAACCTTTCATATGATAATGAGTTTTCATCCACATGCAAATAGGTTTTATTTGCATGTGGATGAAAACTCATTTTCATTGAAAGGTTTCGCAGCCTAGCCTCGCTTTGATACAGAGGCTAAAGGCAACTCGGAAATGGCCCATTGTCATAGCGCTGAGAAGAAATTGAGGACGTTCGCTCGCAGCTTCTTACATTGATTTTTTTTAATAAAACTTTCGCTGCAGCTAGGTAATGAGCTACTCGTGTCAGAAATACAAAATAATTGGGGGTCACCGACTTCGTTTCGGAGATAAGATATCTCAAAGGCGACCCTAATTTATAAAAATCTATCTTCCTTACTCGATATGGCCCCAATGGTTGTTAGTCAACAAATCATTTTAAGTGAATCTCTAAAATGCAACTTTCTATGCCACATTTTGTAGGTGTGTGTATTAAGCAAATTTATTCAACTGGTGACGCCTCTTGAAGAAAATGTAATCTTAATACGACAACGTTTGCATATTCTGACAGCCACAAGTTGGCAGGAGTCGATGTCGCGTGGGTAGAAAAATGGGAAAATATCAAACTTCCTACATTGACTTTTTTTTGTTCATTCTTTCAGTCTGTCGAGAATTGGGAAAGAAATTTATCTATCCAAAAAGAAATAGGGGTCACCAAGTATCCAAGTATCCGAGTTAAATCTAAGCAAAGTTAACGCAACGGCTACAAGCCCTTTATGTGTTTACATTTCTTCATGCATGAAGTAGAATGGCGTTGCGACATGAATTGCAGTGTGACCACTGTTGATTGTCATCCTCATCGTCATCGTCATCATCATCATCATCATCATCATCATCATCATCATCATCAGCAGCAGCAGCAGCAGCATCAGCAACAACATTATCATTATCATCATCATTTCTGTCGTGGATATGAACCACATAGCGCTTTCCCTTATTGAGACTAAGGGAGCCCCCCCCCCCCCCCCCCCTTATCTTGCAAAAAAAAGGCCCAAAACGTTTTTCAGTCGCTAACACTTTGACCCCACCTCCCTTCCCCTACCCCCCCCCCCCCCCACCCCTGACGATGGTGTGTGGATACTCCACCGTCTTGGGAAACACACACTGCTCACTCACAGGCGACTGCTGATCCCCAACATCCCTGATCCCGAGGCATAACGTCCTTCTACCTAATATTTTCGCCCTATGTTTACTCCATTGAATCAGAGAGGTCACTTTATATGCATGAGATATACAGAACCTAACCGTCATAGAAGCAATCTTTTGCGCCTGCAGTCGCGCCACTTGAAATATCTTACAGTAAGCCAGACAGGTGATGGTCAGCGGTGTCAGACAGACGGTGATGTGTAGAAAGAGGATGTAGCTTCGCGCGAGATTCAGATGATATTGACAGTACCCTCCCTGGACGCGCGAACGGACGTCTCGCCAGCCAATGAATGGAAACACGGACACGACAAGAGATAAAGCCCAGATGAACCCGATAACGTAAGCCACGCGTCTGGATGTGACGATAGCGTGGTAACGTAAGGCGTTATTTATCGCTGCAAGAGAATCAAGGAACTATTTATGGGTTTATTCCGGGAAAGGAGGTGTAAAAAGTTTAATTTCAGATTGAAAATTTGCGTTTCTTTTAGGGAGTCGAACTTGAACGATTCACGGGTGTAAGGAGGTGTCGTAATTAGTAATGGTATCTGAACCTGGTTTCGGATACAGCGTTCCATGTAGCAAACTCAGCAAACTTATATCTTGTCATATAAACCACGTGCTCATTCAGAATTTTAACAAACATGTAGGGATGGATCTTTATTCAGATTTTCGTTCCAGAAGAAAACGAAACAGACTCCTTTAAAAAGTTAAAGAACCTGGATAACCTTTTCACTTCCAAGCTAGAGGTAAAGTGATGGAAGACAAACAGTACCATATATAAGAAAATACCGCTCAAGAGCTTTCATTTGAATGGTTATTTATTTGCACTACAAAGAGACGCTTACAAAACAATACCTACAAACACTATTGTTATCTAGCTGGAGTTTTTGTCAATACAACGCGCGCGTTGATTGGTTGATTCATCGTCACATGACATCTAACAAACAAACTGTTTCCCGCCAATTGTGCTGAGCGGCAACATTTGCGAAAGCGGGCAACAATAGACTATTTTGCTAATGTTGTGTTCCCAGTGCATCTTGGGTAGTTCTAGTCCTTTGTGGGGGCAAACGGCCAAAATTAAAATTTCAAATTACCTGCCAAAGTGGTCGTTTGCCCCCACAAAGGACTGGAACTACCCAAGATGCACTGGGAACACAACATTAGCAAAATAGTCTTTTTTGACTTCAGAGGGTAACATTGCACTGTTGCCCGCTAGCGCACGTGGTCAGACCGTGATCAGACCGTGACAAAAGGTGGCATGATTATGATGGATCGAGTGCTCAGCGCGTTTTACAAACTGTCTTGTATTGTGTCTTTTTTGTGTTGCTATATAACGTCCTTCTACCAGACAGTAGATTTGACAATTCAGGAGCTCAGAAGGAGGTCGGACACCTTATTGAGACTTATATAATGGAGTAACTGGTTAGCTTTCAGTTGAGGTTAGGGGTAGCAGTTTATATAGTTAAATTTAGGACTAAGCAATCCGAGAAGCTAGGTGGTACAGTGGTACGGTAGGCTATGTAAGTTTAACCCTAGCTGAGGTCACAAGCTCAATCCTGAGTGGGGATTTTAGATTTTCTTTTTTGCACTTAAAAATTTATTGAAAATAATATAATTCTCAATAAGTGTCCGACCTCCTTCTGAGCTATAGAAGGTAGACTCTACCTTCAGGATAATGGTGAATTCAGATAGGAGAACGGGTTGGATTGAAAAGGGACAATCTCGTACCCAGAGTCCTCTGACCAAGACGCCTGAGGACTCTGGGTACGAGATTGGAAAAGGGACGGTAAGAAATGTAGAATAGATGGTTTTCACTCACGTAACCTTCAGTCCTGTGGGACTCAAATGACAAAGGCCATGGCGGCCATGTTGGTGCACATAACAAAAGAAGTTCATTAAAATTCTTTTGTAGGTGTGCACCAACATCGCTGCCGTGACGTAACGTAACGTGACAGTTTCTGCGCGCTGCTAATATTTCTCGCAATGACGCCTTGCTACCTGAACATGACGATTCCACTGACCATTTACCCTTCGTCGTTACATATAACCCAGCAATTCCTCGCATCTCCAATATCTTACGCAAACATTTCAACATATTACTCTCCTCCAATCGCTGCCGGGACGTCTTTAAACACCCACCTTTCGTTGCTTACAGACGTAGTGCTAACCTACGCGACCTTTTAGTTAGAGCGCAATTACCACACACCAACTCTAACCATACTTATTTACCACCGGGCTCTTTCCGTTGTGGACAAGATTGTGCCACTTGTCCTTACATCACCAACGGTCTCAAAGATTATACTTTTTATTCCACAGGCGAAACCCGTTCCATCACTTCACATATAACTTGTAACACCAAAAACTTAATCTACATGATACAATGTAACCGCTGCCACTTACAATACATTGGTGAAACTAAGCGACGTCTTAAAGACCGATTTACAAACATCGACGTTCCGTTGACAAACCAAACATTAAATCCAAACCTACTACTGTCTCTGAACACTTTCTTTCCCATTCTAACCATTCCAACACTGACATGCAACTTATTCCACTAGAAATAATTCACAATTCACGCGATTCTATTCGAAAAGCCAGAGAGTCGTATTTAATAGATAGAGCAAAAACACTAGAGCCACGTGGGTTGAACAGACGTGATGAATTGTAGTTTACGTATACTAGCCTTATCTTTAGTTATTATCTTGTGAGGTCATTTCCGCTCCTCATTTTTTAAATATGTATTGCGACATTCTCCTTTACAAAATGTTGTATTTTCATTTTATAATTTAGTAACATCTTATAACCTGAAGAAGGCTGGTCTGGCCAGCCGAAATATTGTTTCCCTGAAATATATTTACTCGTTGTATATCAGCTCTGCAGTAGTCCTTGGACTTCTCGTTCATAACGTGAAAACCACCTATACCAAGAGAAAATATGGGCACAGAGAGGGAGATGTCCAATCTAGGGATATGCGAATTTCATGAAAGTTATATTTCGAAGTAATGGAAAAGGTAGTATGTTTCCCGAGACGTCCGCAAACGCCTGCAAATTTCACTGGGGAAAGCCATACTTTATATTCAACAGCACGACGTCTAAAAAAAATTGTGAATTTCACATACCCTAGCCAACGCCCTAACTTACTCTCTCTGTCCCCTTATTTTCTCTTGAAAATGCCAACGTGCTTCATCTAGAAAATACACCTACTTTTTTCTCTTACCTAAATACCTGTCCACGCTTATGAAGAGCAAATGAAGACACGATGCGCTTAGGAACACCTCCGTGAGGAAGATGGTTGTTTGACACAACTGCTGACCATACGCGAGGGTCGGACCATATTTCTGAGTGACGGATATGAGAGGAAAGATGACCACACCCACTGGCAGATCAGCAAAAGCCAGGCTTACTATCAGAGCATTGGTAGCGGACCGCAGCTTCTTATTTATGATAACTGCTAGTATAACAAAACCATTCCCTGAGAAAATCAAGTCGCGAGAATTACTGGAAATCGTCTAGACGACTGGCGGCAGCTGAAGTAAAATTTTCCTAAAATCATGATTTATATATAGTTTCTCCAGGCAAGACACACGGGATCACTTTCAAAGCATGAAAAAAGTCCCAATTTTCATTTTGCAAAACACCTTAACGCAAATAGCATTACTGACATGCATAAAAGTATTGCACTTTGGCGTTGATTTGGATGTCAGAGACTTATAAGTTAGATTCACTACGTACAGCATTAAAAACAGTACCAGAGCAAACTACTGTCCTTAATCTTCCCATGGCAAAAAATTGGATGATATTTGCCTCTAATTTTTTAACTCGTCCTCAGACCTCCAATTTGACCCTTAAAATCGCAGCGAAAACGCCATTTCTTGGAGGGAAAATAAAAATTTCGCCCATTTATGAATTACTTTTCGGAAATCTACACTCGGATTCCAGTACTTTGGTTATTATTCTATCTGCAAACCTTAAAATATTTTAATAACTTAAAAAAAAAAGTCCCGTCATTTTGACCGTGAAGTGACCAATGTCACGTAAAGGCTTGAATGGAGTTCAACCGCGCGGTCAACGCTTTCATCGGCATAACTCATTTTAATAGGCGTAATGTCAACATCCACACTCGGTTTTGAAGAGACTGGGATCTAGTGAACATTTTGGTGGAAAATATGATTTAGTTGGAGCGAAAAAAAATCCCTCCATTTTGCCGTTTTTTTCAGTGCAATATGCTTCGACTGAACCCATTTTGGCTTGTTGGTGACTTGCGCGGACTAGCGCCCAGGCCGTTCGAGCTCAACTGCGCATGGGCAATAGTTCAGTTTTAGTTTCAAAAGCGCTTTAATAACATTTTTATTAAACATATTCATTTCATACGATTGGCGCTACACAGTTCATATCTATTATAAGTTCATTCTAGTAACGCGCACACCCGGAGCAAATGTCTCCTTTCAGGGGGCAATTTTTTGGTATGTTTAATAGTTACATTTAATTTCAGTATTTCATCATATTCAGACTCAAAAATTAGAACTACCTCAAACAGAACGGCACCACAGGGAAGTACTGCTCAGCAGCTTTCACTTGAATGGTCACACTTAGGATTTCATCCAGACTCAAAAGTTAGAACAACCTTGTACAGCATAATAAACAGTACCACAGGAAAGTACTGCTCAATAGCTTTCATTTGAATGGTCACACTTTAGGATTTCATCCTCAGATTCAAAAGACATTAGAACCACCTTGTACAGCAATAACAGCATAATAAACAGTACCACAATAAAATATTGCTCAGTAGCTTTCATTTGAATGGTCACACTTTAGGATTTCATCCATTGACTCAAAAGTTAGAACCACCTTGTACAGCATAATAAACAGCAACACAGGAAAATACTGCTCAATAGTTTTCATTTGAATGGTCACACTTTAGGATTTCATCCACAGACTCAAAAGTTATATCCACCTTGTACAGCATAATAAACATTACCACAGGAAAGTACTGCTCAATAGTTTTCATTTGAATGGTCACACTTTAGGATCCCTCAGACTCAAAAGTTAGATCCACCTTGTACAGCATAATAAATTAACAGTACCACAGAAAAGTACTGCTCAGTAGCTTTCATTTGAATGGTCACACTGCAGGATTTCATCCACAGACGCAAGCGTTACAGGACAACTTTGCACAGCATATTGTAATTAACAATGCCACAGGAATTGCACTGTAAAGTAATACTTTGTATAGCTTTCATTTCAGTGAATAGTCAAATGTTTGGATCAGTCATTCACACGTGCAAAAGTAAGAACGACTTTGTATAGTATAATAAACATAATCACGGAAAAGCTACGACTCGACAGCTTTTATTTGAATGCCGGTCACAGATTAGGATTTCGTCCACACATTTATGAGCTAAAACCAACTTGAAATGTTCGCTCAGCATAATAAACCGAAAAGGGGAAGGTATTGCCCAACGTTTCATTTAATTTCAATGGTCAAATTTAAGGATTTCATCCACATGCTCAAAAGTTAGAACCACTTTGTACTGGCAGCGTAATAAACAGTACCACGGCAATGAACTGCTCGCTGGCTAGAAACAGTTTCAAAGGGCCAATCTAAAATAGATGTTCTACAAGATATTTTATAATTCAAAGTTCTAATATAGAATACAATAGATACAATAGTTTATTGTTAGTTCCTCCAACTTGTTTTTTCAGAGCTAATTTATAACATCATATCATATCCCTTATATAAATCACTTTTGTCCATTTTCATAAAACTGCGGTCTCAAAACGGTGAAAAAATCGTAAATCCCGGCTGCCCTATTCCAAAATATCACTTATGAAGGTTTCTTTTATCGCCTTTTCACCTTTCAGTTAAGGCTTTTTTATCGGCAACAAAGAAAAGAATGCTCAACGGAAGACGAACGAATGCGATTTTGATTCTGATCAGTTTTAGGTCCTGATTTCGATTTAAAACCGTTCGCGAGCGAAATGACCGAAACGCCAAAATCGTTTAAATTAATGACACTGTTATTTTCCTGACAAGTCTTTAGTGTAATATTTCCAAAAACGACAACCACAAATATATCAGTCCAACAGTGAAAAAAGCTTGTTTACTCGAAAGCAAGCAATTTGACAGCTAAGTGATGGTCGAAATTTGAACATTTGCATATAGGAAACAAGTTTAATGTCCATTTTGGGCTGTTTGCACAAGATGAGTTGAAAGGAAACAGTTTCGATGCTAAACATTAAAAATGCTTTTCAGTTTAACTTAATAACGAACAATGAAGGTCCTGTAAATTATGTTGCCCAGGTAGTTTGTCATTTATGGAACAGCGAGGGTCATCTGCAATGGCTTAAAGTATCATTTTTAGCACAAAGAAGAGCATTTTTATTCCTTCGTTAATCTAACTTAAAAGATAATAATGCCTCTTATATCGTGATATTAAAAATATCCATTATCCTCAGATCTATACGAAATGATTTTTTCCGACAAAAAATTTACAAATCAAATTACCCACACAACTTTAATTTAAATCTGCCGACAAATTTCCTCTCTGGATTACATTTCAGTCCAGTATGTTATTTTGAATCATCAAATTATCGCTTTCACTCTTTTCTTTTCTTGTTTTTAATTTGGCATTTATTCAAATATATCGTTGATATGTCAACTCGATTTCACCTTTATACCCAAATATAACAGCTCGAATTTTAAATGGCGGCTTTTTCGCTGCTTCTTTTTTTTTTTTCGCTGTCAATGTTCTGACAAGAAGTTAAATATTGCTGGGTTTTTAATCAAGAAAACTGTAGAGTCCGACATTGTGCTATTTTGTCAGTTTGTCATTGTTTCGATTATTTATTAGCTGGTTGCATCTCGTTTTGGTGGTGAAAACGTCGTTGAGCATGAAGTATTTTGCGAGTATTAAAAAGCTTATCGTTTTAATAAAAAGTGAATAATCACCAAAATACGATTATCTAGAATTTCCTGTAGTAAATGATTGAGATAAAATTTGAAAAGATAACGAATTTAAATCTACACTCGCCCTTCAAGTTCTGAAGCCGATAACGGATATTGGGCGATCTGAGCTATCGGATGCTTGTGAAGTTAAATCGCAAAAATCTATTAACATGTGTGCAATATTCATTACCACACAGGGTACAAAGCTGAAGAACACCTTGTTAAAAAATATTTTGGTTGCCCAGAAAAGAAATGGCGGTATAAAGCGACAATCTTAAATATAAACGCGGCTGGACAATCTTTCTTTGGAGTAAGTCAGTTTTCAGTGCGAGTCATAAAGAAGACGCAGTTCTTGCACAGATGGGTTGATCATTAAATTTGCCCCACACGCTGCAAACAAACTATGTATGGATATTTAATTCCCAGAATTTATTTTTAGTTTTCTTCCAAATCGCACTACATTTCAGAAATTTTTGAATTTCAAAACTGTTATAGCGCTCTGTCCGAGCGGAGTTAAATTTAATAAATGAAAAAAAAAAGACATTTTAACCCACAAATGGCAAACAAATAGCTATCTATAGATATATAATTCCCAAAATTTAATTTTAGTATTCTTCCTAATGCTCTTTAGTAATTCTTCCTAAACGCTATTTACGAGGGAGTTTGAATAAAATGAAAACAAAAATGAAGGGGAAAAAAAGATCAAAGCAGTTTTTCAGTTGTGACCATATGAGCGGCTATTTTCGTTTATTTAGCTGAGTTTGAAAATCATATAAAGTTACATTGTGAAGAGCGAATGAAGAATATCATTTTTTCTTGTTATTAAAATCCTATTTCTCTGCAAGACGCTCAGGATTTGGCTATGTTCTAACGAAACAATAATCGGATGTCTTAGAGATTTTTTCCCCAATTTTCCAACCAATGGAAAAGTTCAAAACCGAAATGTTTCACATTTTACGCTGAAATAAAACGGAAAGGTACAACTCGACAACTTTGACTTGAATAAACACACTTTCAGGGATGAAGTATGTACTGCTGAAAAGGCTAACTCCCAGAAAACTCCGTCGTGCAGATTTTCGAATATCGTAACTCGCAAGCCATAATGAAATGCCACGATCGGGAATTTTACGCAAACACACAAAACTATATATTTTTGTAGTTACATTGAACATACCTACTACTGTTAAAGGCAGCGAGACAATGAAAGCTGCGTAAAAGAGGACTTTCAATTCAAGGGGATGATTCGATTTTGTCAAACTCTCCTCCAGTGTGGAATTCCTCATCAGTCAAGAATGAAGTTATATCCCTCCCTTGGCAGTAGATAAGTTGTGATATCGAGTCCCGTTAAATAGCCCAAGTATATAAATGGCGTATGTATCCACAATGAGAAGTTATCCACGAAGATCAAAGGGTTTCAACACGGTGGCCGAACTTTTAATATCGGGACTGCTAGCTAAAAGTAAACATCATTTTAATAACCATTGTGATGTCGTGGCACGCTTTTATTTAGTTGTCTCTTAGCATGACTTATGGTTTTTATTTAACAATTTTAAGTGACACGATTGCAAGACAAATGCTTAGTTTCAGCCGGAAAACTACGATTAGAAAAGTTCACGCTTTCTTAATTCGTAATAGCAAATGGAGTTCTCCGGAATAAAGATGAGAAAGCCAATGAAGTTACTTAAAAAATAATAATAACAATAATAACAAAACTCATTTGTAAAACTTTATGCATGCAGAGTTCTTCCTTTGAAAACGTACGGAGTCGGTGTAAAAAAAAAACTGGTACAATTCTTTTATCTCTAATATTTTACATCGTGAGTAATAAATTTAACTGTCCACCACTTTTTTGTCAATTAATACGACGGAGAGAAAATCAACTCTCGAAGAAGAAGCAAGTATTGACGCAAAATAACGCTCACACCAAGCTTTGATTGAGGGCCTGTCAGTGAAAGGTAAATATTGAGAATTGTGGTCTAATTGCAGCGATTTATTGGTTTTTACAGGTTTTTGTTACAAGGAATTAATAGTGACGGATGACATTTCCATAAAACTAAATCGGGCCGCGTTTAATTTCCAAAGAGTATAATTTTATTTTTTTGCAATCATTTCATACAACAAACATTTGCACAAAGACAATGAATGAAATAGCAGGTATTTCCGACCATTTGTCAATTCCTGAAATTGTCATATTTAAACTGGCAAAACTGAAGTTGATAAATTTCCTGCTACCATTTCCAACGGTGAAGTCATTCAGCGCAGCGGAAAAGTACTGCTCGGTTGTTTTCACTGGAATATATATGATTATGCAATTTTGTCCAAACTAATAACTTAACGCCACACAAAAAACATGACGCATGTTTTAGAAGACAAAACTTAAATAAACGTGGGATTCATTTTTTTTAAATAACTGTGTGGTGTACCTCAGGGTGCATTCGATTGGGAAATCCGTTTTCGGATTTTGAAATCCGGATTTCGGATTTCCCAATAAAACGCAAAATTCGAAAACGGATTTCGACGCACCGAAATCCTTTTCAGCGATGGATTTCCCTGAACAATGGGAAATCCGAAATCCGGATTTAGATTTTGAAATCCGGATTTCCCAATCGAACGCACCCTTAGCGCACCAGTGTGCATGCGTTCTAAACAAAGAACAGAATAGTTATACAAAACATATTTTACAAAGGTACTTCAACCCTTTTCTTTAAGTCTGAACATTTTTCAACTTCGCTCCCCTATTTATAGCCTTCGTGTTATTTAAAGCCCACCCTACGTGGAAATCTTATGATCGTTTACGCATGGCAGTTTTTGTCCGTCATGCGCATTAAAGCTGCAGTTATTATCGTTTGCTCACTGTGCCATCCTCCTTTCCAAATATGGCACATTCCGCCATGTTAACGAAGAGACCTGTTTCAACCACTCCTACAAAGTAAAAAGAGATGAAAACAACGTTAATGTCGTTAAACCAAACCTTGTTGAAATAGAAAAGAACTTAAGTTGAAAGTTTACACATACAGATATGTGTGGCTGGAGGTATATGTTGTAGTTCAATTTTATCCTTGGTTCAAATTTGATTTTCTATTGTTATTTTCTATGTTAATATATGATAATGAATATAAAACAAAGGAAAATCAAAATTTAACCAAGGATAAAATTGAACTATACACTGTATACACCAGGCCCCGGTTGTTCAAAAGGTGGATAGCGCTATCCATCGGATAAATCACTATCCAGCGGATAACACAATGGATTTTGTTAACGCTTATCCACTGGATAGTGATCTGTCCGGTGGATAGCGCTATCCATCTTTTGAACAACCGGGGCCTGTTCTTGAAGGAGCTATGTCAAGGAGATTTGGGGGCGTGACGTTTGGGGGTCAAAACGGCCTCAAATAAACACTAAGTACCTTTGCTATACACGAAATGCTTATAAAACAATAAAATGAAGATACATGTATCAAGTGAATTTTTGACCAGAGAATGAACCATGATCTGAATTTTAACAAGTTTTCCAAGGCACAAGGCTCTAAACTTGAAAAAATTGGCTAATTTTTTTCAAGTTCCGATCCATTTCCATCCTGGCCATCTGCAGCCCAAGTCACTTATTTTTACTCTTAGAGCACTAGTAGACTAATGTTAAACAAAACTGGAACATTATTGGTGGTTTCCACTGATATAAGTTTGTCTTTCGGGCTTTTTAACGCAACGCTAAGAATGGTGACATAGCCCCTTTACGCTGTGGACAGTAAAGCGAGGTTCGACTGCCCACGATTTCTTTGGCAAGTTCACACTAGGGCCCGGTTCAGATGCCGAACTTTTCATGAGCCGAACCTAATACCTTGAATTAAGTACATAAAAAGTTCGGCGTCTGAATCAGTTAAGAACGGCTATTTGAATTTTGAACGGCTCAGCTGTTCTTTCCGCCTGGCTCAGCCGGGAATTTCGGCTTTGGAACGGCTTTCGGATTCAGAAGCCAAACTTTTCATGAGCCGAACCTAATGCATAAATTATTATAACGACTGGTGCGTGTTCTGGCATCTTTGTTTCTCTTCAAACTGAATTAAGTTCGGCTAATAAAGTTCGGCGTCTGAATCAACAGGCGTACTTTTGTTAATTTGAGTCGGTCCAAATTCGAATTAAGTTCGGCTCATGAAAAGTTCGGCGTCTGAACTGGGCCTAAAGCAAGTGTCCGGATTCATCGCGAAAACAAAGATTTTTGGTACCGGAATCCGAATACGCCGTATGTAACGGATCCGGACTAATGTAAACTTAGCCTTAATGTCTGCAAGACGGCTAATATTTTCTTGAAAACAATTATGTTTACTATTTAACCCATTGTCTTTCATGCAATGGGGCTGAATTATCCCACAACAAATTTTAAATTTCGGTCGCCATTTTGGAGAAGGAAGAGGTTAGTTTCTGCGTTCGTGGCGTTGATATGGTAATCTGGCTGCCGTAAAGAGATTTAAAAAGATGGGAAGGGTATGTTTCTTCGTTAGTGTCACTCGATACGATACAATAATATAATAATAATAATAATAATAATAATAATATAATAATAATAATAATAATAATAATAATAATAATAATAATAAATGTATTAATGGTAATGTCTTTAAAAAGGTAATGTCAGTTTATTCTTTATACAATAGCAAAAAATATGCATGTATATAACTATTTACAAATTCGTTAAAATGCAGCACAATAATTTATTAGTTAATCCAGCAGTGGCTTTTTATAACTTATTTACCACTTTTTTATTACTAAAAAAACCAATAACCTTGCGACTCGCTGAGCTATGTTTGAAGTTTAAATTCTAAGATAAAACCCAAACCTGGTATCAGATTTAGCTGTGTGTTCAATTCTTTCCAGTCATGAACCTACAAATTAACAAATTTAATTTTTACAATAAGTGGGTCAGGGGACAAAATTCAAAATTTATTCAAGTAAGTTAAATATTATCAGATAGGACTTCTAGCATACATTAGCGAACAGTTTTAAGGAATTATCGTTTACCAATACCGCTAAATAAATAACAATCGTAATGATGTACTCTTAAACAAACTAAGAATTGTAAATTGTAGTGAATTGTAATTACTCTGAACGCTTAGTTGTCGTTAATTGACGTTAATTGTATCAATACACCTATTAAGGAGTATGTTGTTCTTACTCAGCCTCGCAATTGAATGCCTAACATTACAAATCGGAACCTGTTTTTTTTTATTTGTTCGTTACTTTGTTTGGATTGAATTTGTTTGGATTTTCTGTAGCAAACCGAATTAATACACCTGTTTAGGAGTAAGCTGTCTTTACTCAGCCTCTTAACTGAATGAACAAACTATTTTTTTTTTTATTTGTTCGTTGATTTGTTTGTTTTAAACGCGTTTGGATACCAACGCGCTTTCCTTGAAACGTTGCCATTAACAACAAGAGGCTCCTAGCAGCCTATACTCATGCGCATGCGTAAGTAGGCTGTACCACAATGAAGGGAATGATTCTTCTAAGACTTATATATACCAAACATGAACATTGCTAATGTAAGTAGGGTTGTAGGAGACGCTGTCGTGACACTTGAGTAACGCTCTTTTACCGGAAGTGAGAGTAGCCGGAAGTCACTAAACAGGAAGTGTAGTGGAAAAGCTATGAACCGGAAGTGTACAATTTAAAATATGCGTGCATAAATTTGCATGCAAAATCGTGACACAAAAAATAAAAATAATAATAATAATAATAATAAAAATAACAAGAAAAACGGAGCCGAAACCTTACCTCATGCCGCTACGCGCATGAGTAATAAGTTTTCAGTCAAAGAAAACAGAAATGGAGAGAAGTCAGCGAAGAAACTCGGAATGTCACGCTAAGAACACGTATTCACTCAAAATTAATACACCTCAAGATAGAGCCCTTTTCAATAAAGTATCCAAAGAAAATTGCGCTTGTTTTGGTTTTTCGTAACTAAGAATTGTGATTATTAAACTGTAGTAAAAAAAAAATTGGGCTACTTTCTCGATCAATCAAAGGCAAAACCCAAACCAACCGTGATTGCTCTCGTTTTCCCCCGCTTGGCGCTGGTTACATGTATGTGCTGTCAGTTTTGATTGGTTCTATGCAGTGTTGCATGGGTCTGTTGTGATCGTTGGAAAAGAACGGTTGAGTGTCGTTAAACCAAACCCAAAATAATTACTCTGACCAATCACAGTAGACGCGGACAATCCAGTGAACCAATCAAAACTCAAAGCTAATGCATGCAGCCAGCGCCAAGCGGTTAACACTCGTTAACATCTCTCAAACGGACCTTTCCTTTTCACTTTAAGTTACATGAAGTAAAACCTATTTCACACTTAGAGTAAAATCAGAAAAAATGATCAGTAAAGTGTATGCCTCGAACCCGAGTCGTTTGCTTCATAACTAATATCCTTATCCACTATACCAACGTGGATCATCCACTAGCTAAGTTAGCTGCCGGGAGATGTAATTTTTAACATATTTATAGACTTACCCATAACAATAAATGAAAGCTAACCGTTTTCAAATCAGTGCTTAACCCTAAACACTGTAAATCAATGCTAAACCCCAAAACGCTACTCTTTGCTTAGCCGGATCTCTGTTCTCTCAGTTCTCTGCCCAATAAAATGGGGTTCTGTTCTCGTGTACGTCAGTACTACGGTATAACGATAAAAAATGCTACGTTGTGTAAAACCTCATAAGGTGTCCAAGGTCCGTTTGAGAGATGTTAACGAGTGTTAACCGCGCCAAGCGCGGGAAAATCCCTTGCGAGTAAGGGCCTGGTCGCACTACAGTCAAAAACAAAAATTAGCCCGTGCAAAATGACATAAAAACAAAAACATTCCACAAAAAGCATGTCCCACTGGAGCGGTTTCTTTTGTTTTTCTCGATTTTTGCACGGGTTAATTTTTGTTTTTGCCTGTAGTGCGCGACCAGGCCCTAAGTCACGATTGGTTTTGACTTACTTCTGATTGGCTGAGAAGGTGGCACGAGATTTTCTAGCGAATCACAAAGCGTAGCAATGCCAAAGTAATCATGAAATTACTTAATTCGATATACTCATTTGAAAACCACTCTTGACTATTGATTAAAAGGCGCTCCTAATAACATCAAAATCAAATTCTATACCTTGTCAAAAAGACAATCAACGATGAAGTTGCTATTATCTGTCACTACCGGGCCCTGCAGAAAAATCATCAAATTAACATCAGTGGTATCTTGTAAGTTTCCACTGTGATTACATTGTAACACAGGGAATACAAGGCTTCACGGTCCTGGCTGTCATTTTGAAAGTTGGGCAAACAAGATTACAGCGTTTCTATGGAAATACCATGGCAAATATTTCGTCAGACGTTTGAGAGATGTAGCAATGGTCAGCAATGCTAGGAAGCATGTACTGGCGAAATGAACTGTATAAAAACTGTAAAACTGTCGAAAATTCCGTCGTGGGAAATTTTTACAGACTGGATAAATATACGGAACACTCAAAAGCAAACACGCGCTTTCCAACATAATTAGAATTAAATTTTACCTGAGATATTAGACATTGAATCCTCATACAAACACCATATTGTGCTCCACATTTGCCCTACTTTCAAAAAAAGGCCATGACCGTAACACATTCTATGCCATCTAGCAACGCTTTCCACAGCTTCAAGGCCAGAACAAATAAATTCCATTATAATGATGAAAAAGAGGGGGTTGATACAATTTACATATAAGCGACATTTTTTTTCAGTTCCCTTGATGGTGAAATATTACCATCGTGCAGAACCATATTTAGCCTGATTGCAGATTATAAAATGTGCGAAGACTGATAGTTGACAAAATGTGAATTTCACAGCCCTACAAGTACATGTGTTTTAATAAAGGAACTTTATGGTCTTAACTATTTTTAAATAGTTAAGACATACAAACTGGTGAAAACCAGTTTGTATGTCTGTATACTCACGGCTTTAGCTTTCGCCATTCTCAGAACAGGTTTTAGTCCAAGTTTCTCCATTTTTTTCATAACTGGTACATAGGCCATAGGAATCACTTCCACCGGAATTCCCTTCTTCCACTACAAGAAAAATAAAACACACTCATTCCCCTGTTCCGAGGTGGACAATAGGGTGGCCTCATAAACAGAGCTGTTTTATTAGTGGAACTGCATACATTGCCTGTAAAAAAATAAGGGGTATGGACTGGTGTTCAGAACAATGAAATTTCCATCCTTTGGAATTAAAAACTAGATTTTGTCTACTAACAAATCTCTAGATAAAAATTACATTGCAGACAGAATGTAATACTTCATTGTAATAATTTAGTGATATAAAATATGACAGTGTTTATATCAGGCATAAAAGTTATATAAAAACGCCATAATATGAAGAGACTTACACTTTCACCAAGCTGCTTGGAGTCCTTTCTGAGAAATAAAGAAATTATACATGACCTGACCTTCTTGGAAATTGAAATCATTTCAAATAATGGCTTCCAATGAATCAACCCCCCCCCCCCCCCCCCCCTCCATCCTTCACAGCGTAACAGTAAACAGTGGAAGTGAAGTCAGATGTGGCACGATTCATTAATGACTTGGATAAAAATATTAACATCCAACATTACTTTTTAACTAATACCCCAATTAAAACACTTAAGAAGGCTCCACTAAGTTTTTTTTTTGCCATGGGTTGTATGTTTTGAAATCAAAATTTTGCAGGAAAGGCATGCTTCGATTGCTTTTATACTTCATCAAGTTTATGAAATGTGATTTTAAGCGACGGCAAGTCGTTTATAGGCCACAAGTTTAGTGGTGTTTGTTCTAAGTTAGTAAGATTATTATTAATAGAATTTTGTATTACCTGTCATCTGCAATGATAACAAACTGTTTTGCACAGGAAGCTACTATTTTCTCTTGAGTCAAACAGCCCCTGGATGTGAAAAAATAAAATAATGCCAACTAAGATAAAAAAAAAATGATAACATCCAAGTAACAACAATTTTCAATTCTATTGAGCTGGGTAATAAGATAATTAACATTGCAACTTAAGCATCATTCTTACCACAACAAGTATAAATGTGAAAATGCATTTTTGCACTCCTTTTGAAATTGGCCAAAAATGCAATTTTCTGTGATAAAGAACACATAAATTGCCCCAAATGCCTAAATCAGTTTTTCTTTTAATCTGCTGGTTTTTTGGTGAGTTTGATAACTGTACAAATTTGGTGTCCCATTAAAAGTTGTAACAGAAAATGACAACCAATATCTTAAAATGCCCTTTATTGACAATTTGGTTAGTCCAATGCATCACTAACCTGAATAAATCACCATTCTTTAATATTTTCAAAGAATTTACCATGTAAACTTATCCAAGGGAGAAAAAATGTAGCATTTCTTACATTTCAAAGTTTATTTTACTGATATAAATATGAAACAGTCAAAAAAGCAGATTCTACATATAATCCAACAGTAATGCTTATAAATTGCAGAGAAAAGTAAGTCATAAACTTATAAATTCCAAACAGCTCTACAAATAACTCAATTTATCAACTCCAAACAGCTCTACAAATGACCCATAAATTTATGAACTTCAAACAGCTCAAGATATGACTCAAATTTATGAACTTCAAACAATTCTACAAATGACTCATAAATTTATGAAATTCTAACAGCTCTACAAATGACTCATAAATTTATGAACTCCAAACAGCTCTACAAATGATTCATAAATTTATGAACTTCAAACAATTCTACAAATGACTCATAAATTTATGAAATTCTAACAGCTCTACAAATGACTCATAAATTTATGAACTCCAAACAGCTCTACAAATGATTCATAAATTTATGAACTTCAAACAATTCTACAAATGACTCATAAATTTATGAACTTCAAACAATTCTACAAATGACTCATAAATTTATGAAATTCTAACAGCTCCACAAATGACTCATAAATTTATGAACTCCAAACAATTCTACAAATGATTCATAAATTTATGAGTATATGAGTCAAGTATATATGGAAATGTTATAAATTTATGAAATCAACTTCCTTTGCAAACAAGTCATAAATTTATGAAATTAACTACCTCTTGCAAACAAGTCATAAATTTATGAAATCAACAACCTCTTGCAAACAAGTCATAAATTTATGAAATTAACTTCCTTTGCAAACAAGTCATAAATTTATGAAATCAACTACCTTTGCAAACAAGTCATAAATTTATGAAATCAACTACCTCTTGCAAACAAGTCATAAATTTATGAAATCAGCTTCCTTTGTAAACAAGTCATAAATTTACGAAATCAGCTTCCTTTGCAAACAACTCGTAAATTTATGAAATCAACTGCATTGGCAAACAACTTGCAATTTATAAAATCAACTTCCTTTGCAAATGAAATAAAAAAAAAATAAATCTATTAAAAAGTTCTGAATCGTTAGCAATGTTTCCAAACCATAGGAAAAAAAATAAGCTTAATATTAGGAAGCTGCAATGAACAAAGTGCGGATGGTGAAAATTGGTCAAGATCGAAAAACGGATTGCAAAAACAATAACTTGGAGTTCAAGTTTAACAGAGTACATTTGTATATAAAAACAAGTGGTAAATGAAGCTCAGTTGTCATTTTGCTGCGTTTTTTTATTCATACCTATTCTCGGACAGAACCTATTGTCGAGGGCCTAACATAGGGTTGGCGGGATGCGGGATAAGCCTTTTTTCGATGCCGGGATGCGGGATGAAAGAAAATTTGAAGGCGGGATGCGGGATGGTTAGAGGTAGGCGGGAAGCGGGAAGTTCGTCATTTTCATGGCGGGACGCGGGAATTCTTGATTTTTCCGGGTGGGAAACGGGATTGATGACGACAATGCACTCGCTGGATATTTCACGATTCCGTTTACATAGGTGAGTTTTTAAACCGGCGTTTTTCTATCCTGTCTTTCCTATGAAAACATTTCAGAAGTCCTGATCAGGGGCGTTCCTGGCCAGTTTTTACCAGTAAGCCAGGGGGCACAAGTTGAAAAAAAAAGGTTAATGTAGCATAATATACGGAAAGACATCGCGTTGTCATTTTGTGGCTGATAAATTTTAAAAAACTTGTAAGCCAGTGCTTACTTGCCCTACAGGCAGGTACCCCCTGCCATGCCAATAAGCAGACACAAATACACTCACAACTCTAAACAATTTTCAGCTATATTTCAGTTTTCATGCTAGAGGGATGAGAGGCCAGCCTTAAGCGATAAGCACCAAAGTTCAAACATTTGCGACTGCTCTCGTTCGACCGCATTCTCGCATTCTCGCCATCTTCTGCCGCTATAATCGAACTTGAATTTGCGTCAACTCTGAATGATACTTCCCGCCATATATGGATGATAGTATCTACTTTTTTGCATTCAAGGACCGAGGAATGGACGCAACAAACAAAACGTCACTAAGAAAGGCAAACCTTGCAGAAAAACTGACACACCACAAGTCATCCACACAAACGCGGCGGATAACTGAGTTTCATTCCATTTTTCTTAGCTTACCAGCACCACTTGAGATGTTAACTACTCGTCCCCGACCCTTTTTCACAAGCGGAAGAAAAGTTTTAGTGACGTCAATCATTCCCCACAGATTTACGTCCAGGGGCGTTCCTAGGCTTTTTCTGATTGTAAGCCTTGATGGTTGTGAGTGCCGAAGGCATGAACTTTTAGGAGAGAAATTGGACAGTCTGAATGGCCATTTCATGCGTTCCCTGGACTGGAAGTGGTTAAACCGGGAAGGTCTTTTAACGCATTAGAGCTAACAAAAAACTAAATATTTGAATTGGCAATTATGATAATCATCAGTCTGCAGATGTCCGTTTTCAGTAGATTCCAATGGAATCGTAGTGTTAAGTGAGCAAAATAAGGCTCAATTCTATCTTTGATAAACAAATACAAAACCATCCGATTTATTTACACTTAAGAAAATAATTATTTCGTGTGAAAGTACCAGACCTTACATGTCAAACGACGGGACATTACGTCCGGCCTCCGGCCGTAGAGCGAATTGTGATCGCGAGTACTGAATGATCTTGTAAATACGCCTTTCAACAAGTCTACACTAAGTCTACAGTTGGATCACAAACCGTCTGAACGGCCTGTAAGCCCGTGCTTATTTGCTTAAAGGCAGGTACGCGCCTGAATACCAACTCTTTTGAGATAACATGCAACACTGAAATTCCACCTCTGGATTCCACTGAAATTCCTATTTATTTATATAGAGATTGTGAATGTCAAAACTTGCAAAAGTTGCCTTGCAGAAAAAAATGAGTTTAGTTTTACCTTATATTTTATGTTTTTCCACAAAAATACGTATTCCACATTTTCCCCACTCCTCATTTGCCACACTCCTCATTTTTCGGCATACTCCGCGTTTTCTACACTCCGCACTCCTCACTCCTCACCCCGCACCCCGCAACCTTCTCTATCAGATTTCGTGGGTAACCCCTATGTAGTTGGCATTTGAAATTTTGAAGTTTGGTCTGATGGAGGGCCTTCGTCATGGTCTACGCGCTGTTCTCCGATAAAGAACTTTTATTTGGCTCCTCAACACTTATTCAAAAGCGGACAAATTTACCAAACTAAACTAACTGCTGCTGTTTACCCGCGCAAACAAACACCGAGGTCGTAATGCATTAGCCCGCGGAAATCGCGTCTCGTCCGGAAAAAACTGTGACTTGTCTTGCAAAAAATGTATTTTGGAAGCGGGATCGGGATGACATGTTCGAAGCAAGCGGGATGGCGGGATGAAAGAAAAAACAGTGGCGGGAAGCGGGATTGGGAAACCCTATTTTAGACCCTCATTGTCGTCATCTGAGAAAAAAATTCTGGAGACGAGTACAGAAGGAAAACTAGTCAAGTCAACTCGAACTTTCAACAGCCCTTGTCTTGGGTCTGACGATAGATTTTTATCCAGATCCATTTGCTTCTTTCTGAGAAAAAAAGATGCAGTTCGTACCTTCGAAGAAAATGGCGTGTCCGCTACGCGTAAAAAAATCCAACCGCGCGGATAAAAATTGAAAGAAATGGCAATGGAAGCTTCGATCTCCGATGGGCAGAAACCAGTCGCCATGTTGTATCCCACAAGCCATGTCGGCTTACTTTTCTGCTGTTTACCGCTGAAAGATAGAATTCTCGAACAGCCAAGCGGACGTCGCGATCGCGCGTGGGGTTTTTTAAAGCCTTGAAATGCAATCTTATGGTAAAAATAATTCCGTAAAATAATGAGAAACCACTTACCTCTTCTTCATGTGAGCTAGTGAACATATTTTTGCAATTACCTTCATCCTAAATCGTTGCGCAGCAGGCCAAAGCGTAGGCGTCCAATAATACGTTTTGATGTCCAAGAATAGTTTATGTAGTGTATGTGACCCGATCGATTTTCTGCAGAAGTAACACTTCCTTTTGATTATTAAGGAATAAAATCATTGAAACAACAATTGAAAGTCTACGATAAAGAAATAATTTCACTCTGTTTGCATATCGATCGCGCGAACATATCGATGAAAGGCAAAGTGTGCGACGAAAGGCTCAAATACTTGAGCAGGTTTGAGTTAATATTTCATTCACATGTCTGAGGCCCTGTCCGGCACTATAATGTATTTCCGAAACGCTCCATTTTTGAAAACGCATCAAAAGCTCCGCGTCCAATTATCGTTTACGTAGCGTTTTCTACGTCCACACTGAAACGCTCGAATACCCTCAAGAACGTTACAACAGTCATCTGTGCATGCGAGCGGCGATGTGAATGACGTCGGGTTTTTACCTTTTTCGCCGTCCATGCGGGAATACGATAGGACTCTGTTTTCACATGTCTCTGGACAGCGTTTTTAAATGTATGCGTTTTCGATGGATACGTACGCTCAGCGTTTCCAATCGTTGTAGCAAAAAAATAGCGTAACTGCATAACAGCCTCACAATGTATAAATTTTATATTGTTTGGTAAGATATTAGCTTCCCAACTATTGCCCGTACAGTAAGGCAGAAACCTAAACCGAACCTTAGGGGTCTAATCTGTTGCAAACTCTCCGTCGGTTGGCTGATTGTCTACAAGCCAGTTCTTTATTACAATGGCTAAAATAGAAATAAGTTCAACACATACTTCCTTTGTTTTTTGTACGTGGGGTTCTCCTGGCTAACTGATAGCAGCTTTTGAAGACAATTCTTTTGTGTACAACAGTTTTCTTTTATCAATTGTTCTGGTGAAGTAATACTGTGTTATTTCTACGGGCGGCATATTATTTGTCAAATATACCATGTCTGGCACACACACACATCATCTCTGGTAAAGGCGGAACATATTGAGGCTTCGGATTCTACTAGATGGGTCTTGCAGCAAAACTGGAGCATCTTCATTGAAGTAAATAAAGAACCCCGCTATTTCCGGTGACACACAAGCTCCACACACTTTTCGGTTTATTTCTCGAAATAATCGTTTTCATTTTGTAGTCGTTTTTGGTCAATAAAATTATTGTTCTTCACTGATAGTTAATGACCCAGGCCTGGTGTTTAATTTTTTATCATTTTTATAATTCATCAGCCGTTTGTCAATTTTCAAGCGGCGCATGCATATAAAAGTGTTAAAATTCTAGTATTTCCAGCAACGCCGAGAAACGCAATACCTTATTATTTTCTATGAGGATTCCGTTCTCTAAATGTGTTGTTATCCCTAAAAATTGCAAGAACCGAAAGCTATTTGTCGGTTTAATAACGAAAACGCAGGGTACGATATCTCTATAACCAGAATTTTGAATGTAATAGAACGCGCGCTGGTGTCGATTGTACACGTATATCTAACCTCCACACAACTAAATTCGCATGCTTAATTGCTGTTTTGCCCTACCTCTTCGCAGAGTGACCAGATTTGAAGTATCAGTTTCCTTTGTCTCCTCGACGGCAGGCAATAGCTGGTTCTTCAGTTCATCCACGGCAGGCAAATCATTGCCGGTTTGATGACTCCCCGCCGTTGTATAGCTCAACTCCTCTTCAACACTACTTGAGCTCTCTAAAAACATTTGGAGCAATTTCGCATCCCACTGAACTAGAAGAAGAAGTCCTTCTTCTCGTCTGATGTTCCACGGCGGGACTAGGCTCGATCACTTTAGTCGAAATTAACGGAGTTATCTCTTGAAACTCGCTTTGGGTGTTGAGCAAAACAAGAAAACCTCGCAAGGGGCCGTAAATCTCTAGCATTAAATCATTCGAATACGTTACCATCACAATCCAAGTCGGAAAGTAAATGCTGAGGAATACTCCTGAAATCCAATGATTGACCGCCAAAATATTAAACGTGCACTAAGCTTACGCGAAGCGGGAGGCTCGTAACCCGATGAAGTGCCAATTGTCAGATTGTTGACATTTTCCCGATCCCATCTCTGTTGTAAAATTTAGCGTCTTCCGTTCTGTGTGTTTGCGCATTAAATAAATTGTAACATTTCGCAACGTACCAATCTAAAAATTATTTTCTAACGGACGTGACCAACAAAACTTAAAAGTGAACTAAAAACTAAATGCGTGGTGGTTATTAAAGCGTCGCGCGAGCGCGTGATTTTCGCTTCTTGGATTAATTATCCTTGAACGGAAATATGGACTACTCATAGTCTACAAAAGCTGTGAAGGAATAATAACAATAAGGTAGTTCAGTTTTCAGATGTGAAATATGGTCATATATTTATTCCTCTTTGCCGAGGGTGCATTTCCACTCCTACCAGCTTTTACTGAAAGACATGACCTAGCCCTTGGAGGACTTCCGGTCTTTTTATTTAGTAATTCTGTTACAGTAATGGATGAGATGGACTACACGCGCGTGACAGATGAACAAATACAACTACTGTACTGTATTTTTCGGACTGACTGAGGTATCGCTCATAAAAGAAGTTTTTTTGTCTGCTTAAAATAGGTGAGATATCCGGCTCAAAACTGAAGACTATTTATTGGCACAACGAAAATATTAGTGAAAGAAAAGATGTTTGAAACTGAGCGCAACAATAGTGGGCATTTATAATGCCCGCTGTGTTCAGAGTGTTGAGAACATAGCAATTTTACGGTATACACAAGCTTGGAAATTTTTGACATCGCTTGACATTTCTAAACACACATTAATACTGTCAAGAGATTTTAATTAGTCTTTCAGTGGAAATTTTGTTCAAATTTCAGACTGCCGGATATGTATTGTCTCAGCGTAAAAAGATGTTGCGATGTTTATAACTGAGATGTAGTTAGCTGCTCTTAGCTGTTAGCTGCCGTTAAGCTCTACTGAGCCAGGAAAAGAATGGATTGAATCGCAAATGGAATAATCTTGCCAACCCTTTAATAAAGTTAATTTTTCTATATCGTGGTCAAATCACTGGAAAGCATTGAAAATTTATTTATTATACAAGCAGCAATATTAAACGGCCTCATGATACGAATTCGATACGAATGCTTGTGGACAAGCGGATTGTTATTTAAAATTCTCACTTTCCAATCTGTACAGTAAATGTGATACTTCAGAAAACATACACGAAAGCAAAATGTATTGTGGTTTAACAGGCTGCAAAAATGGTCTGCGCTAGCTTTGCGCTGTCTGCTAGTTTGGTCCAACTCGGCGTAATCAATTTTTCTGGGCATGCGCTATTGCTTTCGGACAACCAATAGTTACCACAATGTTAAAGGACCGTTGGTCAAGCGTAATATATAGATAATTTGAATATTACCCTTTACAAGTCAGTGAAAGATATTAAAAAGGTTTGCATCAATGCGCGGCAGCGTTCATGGGTTTGGGTTCCCGGTGCAAGTCCTCCCATGCAACTGACCTAGGGGCATTCCGCTCTCAAGCTTTGCGAAACTGGTGAGTTGCGACACCACGTAGGTCGGTGAGATGTCAGGAATGTTCTGGTTTTTTTTTGAATTAGAATCTATAACTTTTTCCTATATTCTCATTTAACGATTCGGTCCCTCATACGAGAAGTCCATATCAGTCCGGTAGATACCCAGTGGTATTCGCAAAAAAGGCGCATTTCTTCGACCTCATATATCTGTTACCTTATATCTTTCGGATACAGTAGTTCAAATAATCATCCAAGTATAGGTGATCTCGTTTCTGATCCAGACTGGGGCGTTCTCGATTACAGTGGCATGCCAATAATACAACGTCCGGTCATTTTTACTTTTCAACTTTCCCCAAGATTCTTAAAAGAAACCATCCATACTTTATAAGGAGGGGGGTGCAGAAGTGATAAGCGCTGGCGACTCTAAATCATGCTAAAGGGTTCGATGCCTATACTTAAGAGGAGGTAAGCGCACCGAACACGAACACGTGAAAGGCGAAGAACATCTCAAAGAAATCTCATACCCCCCCCCCCCCACCCCATTTAGGTGCGAATTCTTAGAATAAATACCACTGTTTGTCAGCTGCGGAGGAGCTTATGATCCCAACAGTTATTTCTGGCTTTTCCAATTTAAAGCCATGTACACCAGCAAAAAACGATGAAAAAATACAACAGTACCTTGAAATTTATGTGGAAGAAGTTTAAAACAAAACTGTTGGATGTTTGGAGATTTGAGCAGGGTTTCCAGTATTTTTTAATGTTTACAGAACTAATGAATACTTTTAAACGGTCCGCACGATTGGCAATCGCCTTGGCACTCAGATTTAGCATGCATTGGGAAGACTTCTCCCATACTGAAATAATCAAAGCGCATCAGGTACAGAAAACTTTATGGGAGTTTCAGGGCTGTAATAAGATGGTCGTGTTACTTCTGAACTTCTGCTCCAACGATTTTGCTGAAACTTGGTTAGGATATATGTATTAAGTTAGCATAAGATGATTCCAGAAATGTAACGCAAATAAATCAGCAAAATTTTTCACTAGGTGCGAATTTGTTCAAAAAGTGGGTTCAATTATGCTTTAATATCACTTAAAATATTTGCCCCCATCGAATTCTGTAATATTATAGCGAATGACAGCTGTAAATATGCCCAAAGTTTTATATCCATCGCATAAAAGCCATGACCAAAAGTTTGTCATAGATGAGTGCGCCCAAAATTACAATGGAACCACCTCTTTTCGAGTCTCAATTGGGGGGGGGGGGGGGGGGGGGGGGGGGTAGCTTTACGATTATTATACGATTTTTTTCGGCTAACCGGGTTAATTTCTTTCCGTTACGGTTAACGAAAATCTTTTTTTTTTCATTGTTGTAAAACACACTTCAGGTTTTAGGACCATTGCGGTTTGCCGAATTAGACTCCCGAGTCGCGTGTCGCAAGGGGCCGGGTCAACTTGCTTGTACCAGGGCTATTTTTGCACCTAACGACTAAATTTTTCGTCATTTTACGGCTAACGGTTAACGTCGTTGACACCCTCGTTAAACTGAGCCTATCACTTTCTTGAATTTTCTAGGACACATATTTTTACCAAGTTGCTTCTATATTGGGTACGGGCCTTTATCCACGCTTTCCTTTTTTCTGTCAACGCCGATAACAGTTTTTCTCTCTAAGACAAGTCAGTTATTATTCTGCTCTTCATGTTATCCAAGCTTGTTATCCAAAGTTTATTAATTACTATACGTAACTAAAATGGACATAACACATAACATTCAGGAATTATGAAATGTTTGATGTTTAAATCCGGAATCAGTAGGCTGGAATCCAGAATCCCTTCTAATATTTATCTGGTATACAGAATCAACTGGATTCCGGGATTCACTAACGTCAATGTACTTTAGAAGTTAGAAGTTATAACTCCTAGTTTATTTTCTTAACTCATGCCCAGTTTTATTTGGCGGTTTTCTTCACTGGGGTTCAAAACAGTTATTAAGTTTAGTTGGATGCTTCGACCGACCCACCTCTCAAACAAGCAACCTCAGTCTATACGGATCTTATCTGTTGCCCGTACAGTAAGGCGTTAACCTATTAAAACCGAACCGACCAAATCAACTGGTTTCAATCTATACGGGTATTATCGCTGCCCGTACAACAACGCGGAAAACTAAACAGGACCTTATCAACTGGTCTCAATCTATACGGGACTTAACTGTTGCCAGTACAACTACGCGAAAACCTAAACCACACCTTATCAACTAGTCTCAATTTATACGGGTCTTATCTGTTGCCTAATAATAAGACGGAAACCTAAACCGAACTATATCAACTGATCTCAGTTTATACGGGTCTTCTGTTGCCTTACAATAAGGCGGAAACCTAAACCGACCGAACTTTATCAACTGGTCTCAATATATATGGGTGTTATCTGTTGCCCGTACAACAAGGCAGAAACCTAAACCGGCCGAACTTTATCAACTGGTCTTAATATGTGTGGGGGTTATCTGTTGCCCGTACAACAAGGCAGAAACCTAAACCGGCCGAACTTTATCATCTGGTCTCAATATGTATGTGTGTTATCTGTTGCCCGTACGACAAGGCAGAAACCTAAACCGACCGAACTTTATCAACTGGTCTCAATATATATGGGTGTTATCTGTTGCCCGTACAACAAGGCGGAAACCTAAACCGACCGAACTTTATCAACTGGTCTCAATATATATGGGTGTTATCTGTTGCCCGTACAACAAGGCAGAAACCTAAACCGACCGAACTTTATCAACTGGTCTCAATATATATGGGTGTTATCTGTTGCCCGTACAACAAGGCGGAAACCTAAACCGACTGAACTTTATCAACTGGTCTCAATATATATGGGTGTTATCTGTTGCCCGTACAACAACGCAGAAACCTAAACCGACCAAACTTTATCAATTGGTCTCTATATATATATGGGTGTTATCTGTTGCCCGTACAACAAGGCAGAAACCTAAACCGGCCAAACTTTATCAACTAGTCTCAATATGTATGGGTGTTATCTGTTGCCCGTACAACAAGGCAGAAACCTAAACCGGCCGCACTTTATCAACTAGTCTCAATATCATAATGTATGGGTGTTATCTGTTGCCCGTACAACAAGGCAGAAACCTAAACCGGCCAAACTTTATCAACTAGTCTCAATATATATGGATGTTATCTGTTGCCCGTACAACAAGGCAGAAACCTAAACCGGCCGAACTTCTTCAACTGGTCTCAATATATATGGGTGTTATCTGTTGCCCGTACAACAAGGCAGAAACCTAAACCGGCCGAACTTTATCAACTGGTCTTAATATGTGTGGGGGTTATCTGTTGCCCGTACAACAAGGCAGAAACCTAAACCGGCCGAACTTTATCATCTGGTCCTTATATGTATGTGTGTTATCTGTTGCCCGTACGACAAGGCAGAAACCTAAACCGACCGAACTTTATCAACTGGTCTCAATATATATGGGTGTTATCTGTTGCCCGTACAACAAGGCGGAAACCTAAACCGACCGAACTTTATCAACTGGTCTCAATATATATGGGTGTTATCTGTTGCCCGTACAACAAGGCAGAAACCTAAACCGACCGAACTTTATCAACTGGTCTCAATATATATGGGTGTTATCTGTTGCCCGTACAACAAGGCGGAAACCTAAACCGACTGAACTTTATCAACTGGTCTCAATATATATGGGTGTTATCTGTTGCCCGTACAACAACGCAGAAACCTAAACCGACCAAACTTTATCAATTGGTCTCTATATATATATGGGTGTTATCTGTTGCCCGTACAACAAGGCAGAAACCTAAACCGGCCAAACTTTATCAACTAGTCTCAATATGTATGGGTGTTATCTGTTGCCCGTACAACAAGGCAGAAACCTAAACCGGCCGAACTTTATCAACTAGTCTCAATATGTATGGGTGTTATCTGTTGCCCGTACAACAAGGCAGAAACCTAAACCGGCCAAACTTTATCAACTAGTCTCAATATATATGGATGTTATCTGTTGCCCGTACAACAAGGCAGAAACCTAAACCGGCCAAACTTTATCAACTAGTCTCAATATATATGGATGTTATCTGTTGCCCGTACAACAAGGCAGAAACCTAAACCGGCCGAACTTCTTCAACTGGTCTCAATATATATGGGTGTTATCTGTTGCCCGTACAACAAGGCAGAAACCTAAACCGGCCGAACTTTATCAACTGGTCTCAATATAATAATGGATGTTATCTGTTGCCCGTGCAACGAGGCAGAAACCTAAACCGACCGAACTTTATCAACTGGCCTCAATATATATGGGTGTTATCTGTTGCTCGTACAACAACACAGAAACCTAAACCGACCGAACTTTATCAACTGGTCTCAACATATACGGTTCTTATCTCTGCCCGTACAACCGGTATTATCTTTTTCCCGTACAACAACGCAGAAACTCAAACCGAACTTTATCAACTGGTCTCAATATACATGGTGACGAGAGTGCCATGGCTCCCTACCAGCGCTTCATACGAGTTAACTTGAAAGGACAGAGGAGACTGCCCAAGGTGAAGCAAATAAGGAAGAGCTGACCATCCTGATGTTATGAAACCGAGGAAAGAAGTTGAACGGTGTCACGAAGCCTACACACGGAGGAAGACAGACCATCACAAGAAGAGCTTTAAGATGGCCAAGTCGCAACTCTTCCAAACGTATGATAAGCTCAGGGAAGAATTACAGCGAACAATTAGTGAAGTGGAGGCTGTCAGCGAAGACAGCAAGCACAGTGAGGCATGGCGAATCATGAACGACATCAGTGGTAGGAGGAAAGCCAAGGCTGGACTGGTTAATGGTATTTCGCCAGAGGATAGATTGAAGACTTGGTTCTCTCACTTGAAAAACTTGCTTGGCAACCCACCCACAGTCACTGATGAGGTTGGGACAATCGAGACAATCCTCACAAATGTTGGGATTGATGATGGCCCCTTTACTATGGAAGAGTTGAGAGTGGTAAAGAACTCGGCTTAAACAAGGGAAGAGTCCAGGCCCGGACTGTATCCCTTCAGGTGTTGAAAAACAAAAACTGCGATCTTGATGACATCGTGCTAGATTTCCACAACACAGCACTAATGATGAACGACTTCTCGGCTCAGTGGTCACTGTCAAACATTGCCCCTGTCCCAAATTTTGGTAATCAATCAAAGCCTGACAATTACTGTGGCATCAGCCTAACGTACACCATGGCGAAGGTCTTCGATCGCCTCATTCTTAATGGGATCAGAACCGCAATCGACCCAAAATTACGATACAATCAAAACGGTTTTAGAAAGAATAGATCTACGGTCGCACACATTCTGGCTTTCCGGAGGATCATAGAAGAGATTAAAAATTTCAATCTGCCAGCGGTTATCAGATTTATAGATTTTAAGAAGGCATTTGACTCGATACATAGGGGAAAATGTGCAGAATCTTGCAGGCCTATGGCATTCCGCCTCATACACTGGCTCCAAAGCAACGGTTGTCACCCCAAATGGTAAGAGTGAAGCATTACAGGGTATTACAAGGCGACACTCTTGCACTCAGTTTTTGTTTATCATCGTTCTGGATTATGCAATGAGACAAGCCCTGAAGGATCATGAGCACCTTGGTTTCACAATTGTGCCAAGAAAGCCTAGGCGTGTAGGGCCTGCCCAGTAACACAGTCAGACCTCGATTTCGCAGATGACATTGCTTGGCTCTCGGACGAAATCGAAGAGGCGCAGGAGCTGCTCAGCAGAGTTGGGGGAGAAGGTCGGGTAAGGTGGGTTTACACCTGAACACGAGGAAAACCGAATACTTGGCATACAAAGTCGGCAAGCCCAACCCTCTCAAAACCAAGGGACTTTAGGAACCTGGTGTCGAGGATGCAGTGCACAGAGAATGACATTAAGGTTCGGAAAGCACTCTCCTGGAAGGCTACCCATGACATCAAGAAAATCTGGTCTGCTCAGTTGTCAAAGCATCTCATGATAAAGCTCTTTCGGGCATGGATTGAAACGATCCTACTTTATGGGTGTGAGGCCTGGACCCTCACCAGAGCGATGACAAAATCCCTCGACGGGTGCTATACCAGAATGCTGCGGATGGTGAAGAATATCAACTGGAAAGAACATATGACTAACGAGGAGTTGAAGGGCCCTATTTTGAAATTGTCTCAGAAGGTGAAGGAACATCATCTGCGGTTGTCGGGGCCCTGCCATCTGCACCCTGAACTACCCGCCAGCAAGGTAGTAGTATGGGAACCAATGCATGGCAGACGACATCCTGGACGGCCAGCAAAGACGTTGCTTAGTATTTTAATGGAAGATGCAGAGGTAGAGTCTAGGGAAGAGCTTGCTAGCCTGTTGGCTGATGGGGACGTGTGGCGTGGCAGACACAGGGACCGTCTCAAATATAGTGTTTCAGTCGACGGATGACGATGGATGATGATGATGATGATGATGATGATGATGATGATGATGATGATGATGATGATGATGATGATGATGATGATGATGATGATGAAAGCTTCTCTCTAGCAAGAGGCTCTTTTTAGCAAGGAGACTTAGAAGGAATAAATTGTCAAGTGGTAAGACCTGGAACTGAACAAAAAGAAGCCAAGTGGTATCTACGCTAAACTGTTTTCAGTTTGGGCACAGTTAGGTTATACAAGTATCCCACTTTACGTCCACTTCCTCTTTTCAATGGCCCTAAAACATGACAGAGAAGGTGCCCGCCTGGACTTATTTTAAACGTAACTTTATACTCAATACTTGTGTTCTTCTCAGAGTTGCGCAGCAACACCTTTCTAACCAAATGGGCTGGAATTAAATTTCGCACTGTTATGCGACACATTACAAACATTACAATTTTTTCGTATTCCGAGAGAGCATTTAGCAGCGATGCGGAGAGCAGAACCTGGATGACTTTCCATAAATATTCAGATATTCGGTTTGCATTCATCATTGACAGCAGAAAGATCACATGAATTAGAAAAATAGAATGTTTTTTTTCCTTCAGGTCAAAATCACACAGAAAACAGGGATATTGAAAACAGTGTCTCGAGTCTCGATGGTGAACTGATCATCACCACGACTAAAACCGTGACCATAGTACTCGGCCGAAACTGTTGATTCATGCTTGGTACAAACATTTTGGCAATGGGCCTCGGGTGTGGGAGCAACTTCGACATCCAGATTGTCGACACGAATAAGATTCAAAGTTGATCTTGCCTTGACAACTTTTTCTATCAGCTTTGTTTTGTTGTCAGTCGATTTGAATGGTACTCGATTTGGTATTTTATGCTATGATTCAGGACAATTTAGCTGCAATGAACAAAACTAATCGGGCCTTTTTCGTTGGTAAACAATCAACGAAGTGACATGTTCACAGGGAATATAATAAGAATAAACTCAGAATATGGAAATAATAAAAGAAACAAGACTTCACATCGCTTTGGCTGTTTCAACGCAGGATCAATGGGTCATCTATTTACGTTCCTGCCATCAAGAGTTCGAAAATCGAACGTTCAATTTTGTTTGATTCACGTTTTTCTTTGTGAGTTCCACTTCGTTCGATGACCGAACTTAATCGAACTCTTTCGTTCGATTGAGTTCGATTCGAAATTTTTTTTTGTGAGTTCGATTTCGTTCGATGGCCGAATTCAATCGAGCGAAAGAGTTCGATTCAGTTCGAAAACCGAACGTTCGATGTGATAACGCCGGGTTGATTAAAGTACCTGTGAGGTCCTGTGAGTCTGGCCACAGATTTTCTAAGTGTCAAGAACATTATAGCGATTTTATAGTATGCACAATCTCGGACAATTCATCAACCACAAAACCAAAATAATTTCTCGAATCCAGGGGCGGATACAGGATTTTGAAATGGGGGGTGAAATTTAAATGCAATAGAACCAAAGCCTGTTTTTTTTTTATTTATTTGAGGAATACTTTAGAAAAAAAAAAAGAAAGGGTCTCAGAATAAGGGGGTGAAAATTCACCCATTCCCCCCCCCCCCCCCTCCCCCCTGGATCCGCCCCTGGAATCGCTTGGCATTTCCTAACAAAGATCGAAAACTCTTAGTCAGTTAAAATGAGGCTTTTCGTGAAAATTCTGTGAGAATTTCTGACTGCCAGGCATTTTAAAATAGTCTATTGGGTGAAGACCGTTCCCGGCTGCCGGGCATATAGTGCGTTTATATTATCCTAGAAAAGAACGCAAACCGCGTACAAATTTAAAATTTGGTTAACATAGGCAGGAGAAATACCGAAAAATATGATCTGGTTGTAATAAAAAGGAAACTATAGTTTTTGCGCTAAAACTGGGTTCGTTATCCAAAACAATTTCAAAGAAAAGAAAACAATGTAGCGTTTGAAAAGCCGACGAGTAGTTCAGTCAGTGGGCAGCTGTCACTGTTTTTTTTTTTAAATGATCTCTTTCTCCAGGGAGTGCAAGAGTAGTGCAGTGCCGCTTTAGGGTTGCTTTTGCTGTGTTGTTGCTTCCAAAAAGTCAACGGAAAATTCATAGTTTTCTTTTACAAAATAGAATTTCATATAATCCATATAAGAAAGCCCATTTGTCCTATTTTGACAATAAAATCTCAACGTGCTCTTGCCTTGTGTGATATCCGGCATTCAGTTACGTGACACTCCAGCTGTGACACTATTCTTACATGTTCAAGTTACTAACGCGTATAGCGGCGAGCGAAAGATGTTATAGCAAGCATGGGCTCAAAGCCTGAGCAAGCATAAGACGGTCCTTGGTTCTTTAAACAGAACGAAGATAGGATTTTTGTAAAGATACGAGATGAAAGCCGGAAATCTAATGGAGCCGATGTACTTCTTCAAGTCAGCAGTGGCGGCAAATTGCGCGACGATTCTTTGCATGTTGTGGACTTGTGCGGGTAAGCTTCATATTTGTAAACTTAAACATATTGATTCTACTCTCATGTAGCTAATACGTATTTGACCCAAGAATCTCTTTACGGTATGGAGATCTGATAAAGCGTTTCTGAAATACACAGAGCTAAAAGGACAGGATAATTCGCGCGCGCTTTTTGAACTAGATCGATCACTGTAAGACATTAAAATAGATGGATCGTACGCGCACGCAGTCCTTTTTTTGGCTCGTTATTCTGAATTGCTCGTTATTCCCATTACATAGGTATGTTGCCGTTCTAAATTGTGATTTAGCTTACAATGTTTACCGTTTTGAAAAACCTCAATCAGCCGCAATTTAAAATGTTGATTACATGTCTGTTTCACATCAAAGTGCACGTGAGAACGTTAAATAACGCTTGGACCAAGGGACTGGGAAAATGTGTTTATTTTAATGGTGGTTTGTTGTATCGGGGTTCATTTCCATACATTTACTATAACTGAGCTGAAGAATATTGTTCGTTGTACCGGGGTCTTCGTTATATCGGTGTTGACTGCAGCTGATTTAGTTCGGGCTGTGTCACTTTGACACGCGCTTGCTGTGACGAGTCTTAATCGAGTAAAAGATACTAAAGAAATTCCCGGTCATAGAGAATAATTAATTCAAATTGATTACCTATCATTATCTCAAGGTGGGAAGAACAAAATTTACATTGCGCTATAAAGCGTCATATATTGCTGTTGGAAACTCCAAATCGTTAGACTTTAACTTGCGTGACGAACCCAAAGAAAGTCTGCGCGGGAGGCTAGGTTTTCGTTTTAGTAAAAAAATTGTTCACAGCTTCGCGTTCGACTGAAAAGGAACAGAAAACTCGTAATGAGCGCGCTCTGCGAAAGCTTAACATAATGTTTTCAATAGTATCTTTTACACAGACTGTAGGAATTCGGTTTAAAACTTTGACAGTTTTTACGAGACAGATTCATTCATTCATGACACACCTCCGTGCTATCGATTGAAATAAAAAACGGAGAGATCATAATGCACACGCTCTGCGAAAACCTTTATCATCGATGTGATTCCTGGAATAAAGCTCTTTTTTGAAGGAGCCCTCCTAGTATGAAGTGTTGGCTCATATTCTCAGGATACGAGTTTTCAGTAATAGTGAAAAATATTTCATACATTCTGGACTGCCAGTTTCGACATCGACGGCAACCGCAAACTCTAGCTCGTTTCACACTGTCAAAGCTCTATTGTTCTATCCTTCAAGAAGAAAACAAGATGATTTTTCGACTTTTCGTCGATTGTCGCTCTTTGAGTGCGGAGGGAGTGAGACATCCTCCTCACTCAAAAATTACAAACATTGTCTGTTGTCTCACACTGCACGGTAAAAACAATATTGCGTGTGTTCGATTCAACAAAGAAGTGTGACCGCAATGAAACACTAGTAGGTGAAATGGCTCTTTACCCGCGTGACAATGCGTGATGTTGAACGTCGGAAATGAAAATCCGGTGCAAATACAATGTACATTCGTGAAGGATGAATACGGAATATGCAAAGTTGACTGTCGAATTGTATAACTAGACTAAAATGCATGAAGTATAAACATCGAATTTTGGCGGGGATGGAACTTCATACTCTATTTAGTTTATACTGTAGAGCTCTCGCTTTTTTCGCTTATCACCGAAGCGAAATTCGTGTCGTAAATTTCACCTTTAAATCTTCTGCTTCAATAGTTTTTTTAAACAAAACTCAATCGCATATGCCAGAGTAAAGACTGAAGGTTTCTTTTTGAAAAATAACCTCAAAACAGTACATTGAGCGAGATTGGAAATTGATAGTGTATGCAAATTTATTGTTGAAAACTGACACCGTGTGAGTTCGAATGCATGCAAATTTTACTATCGAAATTCTTGGAGAAAAAGAACAATCTAACAATTAATCGTCGCCAAGAATCGATGATAAAAACGTTTTACAATACTTGTTTTTAACAATCTGTGACCAAAAGTGCTGTGACATGTGCGGGATGAAAATAATATTACCCGGGAAAATTCACATATAAACACCGCGTAACGAAAGTGTAACGAAAAGAATGTCCTTAATCTCCCATGCAGACAGAGCTCATAAAAAATAACACGGCCCCGATTCACATAACGAAAGTGTTTAATTCCGAAGAAGAATATTCTAAATATTTCATGCCAAGAGAACTAATAAATTTGTTTACATAGCACAGCTGCGAAAGCACTTAGTTTCTCGCATTACGAACAATAAAAACGTCCTCGATATTTCTGCCGACATGAGCTTAACTGAAAAATAACACGGCCGTTACCAAAAGCATAGCCTGTGACAGCCGCCTCCTCCCCTCAGAAAAAAATCGGGGAGAGAAGCTTCTCTCCTCGATTTTTTTCTGAGGGGAGGAGGCGGCTGTCACAGGCTACCAAAAGCACTTTGTTTTGGTTAACGAATGTGATTCTCCGTGTTGACGACTGTGACTGTGATTTTCGCCTCGATTCTCGTAAAAGCGTTTTGATTCAATTGCCATTATAATCATCTGATTAGATGGAGGCAGTTTAATAAAGGGAGATAGGGCAATTCGCATGAAAAATGAGTATATTCCTAAATGGCTGATATCTCGTTTTCATAGCTGTTATTTCATAAATTCGTCAAGTTAAGTTTATTTGTCTGCATCAAGCTAGTTGTATCTTTGTAAATTCAAAGGACGTTTCATTTCATAAACAAAGAACAATAATCAGGACGTAACAGATCGATAATTTCCAGATCTGATTTCATTTCATAAATTTATGGGTTATTGGCAGTCAGTTAGTTGATTTCATAAAGTTATGAGTTGCTTGCAAAGAAAGTCCATTTCATAAATTTATGACTTGTTTATAGAGGTAGGTGATTTCATAAATTTATGAGTTGCTTGCAAAGAAAGTCGATTTCATAAATTTATGACTTGTTTATAGAGGTGGTTGATTTCATAAATTTATGAAATCAACTACATCTGCAAAACAACTCATAAATTTATGACTTGTTTGCAAAGGTAGTTGATTTCATAAATTTATGAGTTGTTTTGCAAATATAGTTGATTTCATAACAATGAGTTGATTGCAGAGGTAGTTGATTTCATAAATTTATGAGTTGCTTGCAAAGAAAGTCCATTTCATAAATTTATGACTTGTTTATAGAGGTAGGTGATTTCATAAATTTATGAGTTGCTTGCAAAGAAAGTCGATTTCATAAATTTATGACTTGTTTATAGGGATGGTTGATTTCATAAATTTATGAAATCAACTACATCTGCAAAACAACTCATAAATTCCTGACTTGTTTGCAAAGGTAGTTGATTTCATAAATTTATGAGTTGTTTTGCAAATGTATATAGTTGATTTCATAAATTTATGACTTGTTTGCAAAGGTAGTTGATTTCATAAATTTATGAGTTGTTTTGCAAATGTATATAGTTGATTTCATAAATTTATGACTTGTTTACAGAGGTAGTTGATTTCATAAATTTATGAGTTGTTTTGCAAATGTATATAGTTGATTTCATAAATTTATGACTTGTTTACAGAGGTAGTTGATTTCATAAATTTATGAGTTGTTTTGCAAATGTATATAGTTGATTTCATAAATTTATGACTTGTTTACAGAGGTAGTTGATTTCATAAATTTATGAGTTGTTTTCCAATAATGTAGTTGATTTCATAAATTTATGACTTGTTTGCAAAAGAAGTTGATTTCATAAATTTATGACTTGTTTGCAAAAGAAGTCGATTTCATAAATTTATGACTTGTTTGCAAAGAAACTTGATTTCATAAATTTATGACTTTTACAGATCGGAGGTAGTTGATTTCATAAATTTATGAGTTGTTTGTGAAGCTGAAGGATTTCATAAATGTATGACTTGTTTGTAGAGCTGAAGGATTTCATAAATTTATGACTTGTTTGTAGAGCTGAAGGATTTCATAAACTTATGACTTGTTTTATGCAGAAGAGCAATTTCATAAATTTATAACTTGATGGAAAGTACAATTCAGAAGAGGTCTTGTTTACTCCAGGGCCTATCAATGCCAGTTCTGTGCATTTGATATTAAATATGACAGTTTACTTAATATGATGAACCAATCTTAAGACTTCTTTACTTTAGTAATAACTGTCTGAAGTAAAATGAACAGATTTGGCCAATCTGCAGCCTTGTGACTTTACATTAAGAGTTTAAGATCAAAGGCTGCAACAACTGAGACAAATATTTAATCGATTCCATGATAGATGCATTAGAACTTCACAAATGACCATTTTCGCGATAATGAGCTAATGCTTTTGATAACAATTGTCCAAAACCTTGCTCCAAATATATTCTAAATATACAACAATTTTTACCTTGAATTAAAAACACAGATATGGACAGAAAAGGAAAATTAGAGTAAAAAAAGATTTCAATTTTGTGCAGTATTGGACATTTTTGTAACACAGAAAAGAAGGAATAAACTACCAACCTTAAATAAAGGCAAAAACTGAGCATTATTAAAACAGTGATGGATTTAAAATAAAGAAAGAAATGTTTTAAATTGGACATTATTAAACAACAGTAAAATGTCTCAACTTTGAATATTGTACCAAAAGGTCAATATCCAAACATTTTCCTGCAAATTTGACCAAATGTGGACAAATGTGCAGAGGATTTTTCCGAAATGCAAAAATGCATTTCCATAGTTATACTTGTTCCACCAATCTCACAGCTCTTATGCAACCGTTAAAATCAAAACTCTGGCCGAGAGGTTTGCAATAGACTCTAAACAATATCCATAATGGAAGGAGTTTGAAATTGTGTGACTGCACTTTAGAGCCATAGGATACATGTAAGTTGCTAGATTGCTCCAAATGAAGCAGACATGATGTATATGTTGTAGGTTAAAATTATTTTAGGTTAAATTTATTTCAAACTAGGTTAATTTTTATTTTCCTTTGTCTGAGATTATGCTAATGAATATGGGACAAAGGAAAATAAAAATTAACCTAGTTTAAAATAATTTTAACCTAAAATAATTTTAACCTACAACATATATATCAAGAAAGTTTGGAATATGTAGAAAAAATGCATGGTCGAGCAAAGTATAAACATCATTGGTGCATAAAAACAGTACAGCTGTAATTGAAGGGGTGGGTGGAATAAAGCCCTAAGTGACTTGTGATCAACTGCTAGATTCTCCTTCCAGTTTGTCTTGTAACAAAGGGAGAATTTGGTTTCAGATCAGGAGTCACTGAAGGCCTTATTCCAGTTTGGGATAAGGCCCTAAGTGTCTCCTGATCTATAGCCAAATTCTCCTCTTGTTATATGAGCATATACAAGACAAACTGGAAGGAGAAGCTACAAGCAATTGCAAAAAGAGTTGAGACATTTTGTACTGTAGTCATATTTCGAGGCCAACATGGTTTTCAGCAAGTCCCCACCCCCTCCCCCCTTTTCAATGTTGTACCAGATCAAAAATGCCATTCAAACTGACAGTCATCAACATTGAAAGGGGGAGGGGGTCAGTAGCACATGGCAATGATTTGACTTGTGTTAAGCGGTCGCTTTTATACGGAATGAACATTTTTTTGGAAAGTGTCTCAACCTTTTTGCAACTGCTTGTAGCAGTTGATCAGAATTCACTTAGGGCTTTATTCCACTCACCCCTCAAATTCTAAAAATGATCTCTGGAGTGGTCAGTATCAGGCCGAGATGACACAAACTAATGAAACTGATGAAAGCAATGTCTTAATACCAAACAACTTATCATGATTATCATATTAACACGCTGTGCTATGGCTTGGCCCTCAGACCTCTTGATCTGTAACAAACATTAAATGAATACTAAAACACATTTGCCTTTTGACTTACCCTCCTCCTTTAATAATGTTTAGATTGCTGTCCACTTCATCTGCGCCATCAATGGCAACATCCAACTATCAATCAAAGAAAACCATGTTAAAGCTGGTAGTAATGTCACTCTTCATTGTGTATTTGTTTCCTTTTCTTAAGGTTAACGAAGGACCTCAGAACCTGAACCTTTGGCAACTGATTGACTGAACAGCATGCCAATATGTGAAGACACGGCATCACCAGAGAATGCTTTAAGAAATGATCAGATGTAAGGAAGTGCAAACAAATCAAAGCAGCAAAATTTGTAAAAAAGGAGGACGTAATAGTTTGGTCCCTAGCCCCGCCAATCTGGCCCTTTAGGACCTTTTAATAAGTGAAATTCATAAACAATGGTAAAATTAAATACAAATGTAAACCTGCAGGTACAATTTGTTGTGTTTATTTTATATCCCATCTCACCTCAGGGTGTCTGTCCAGATCACTGAGATGTAATTTGTGTTGAGTGATGAGTTGTTGAGCCTGTCGAGACAGTCAGTACAGAAAAACATTACCAGATTATTAATGTACCGTATTTATTCGATTAAGCGCCCAACCTCGAATAAGCGCCCAACCTCAAATAAGTGCCCACCCTGTAGGCAGAAAAAGTTAATAAGTGCCCAGCCTCGAATAAGCCCCCACCCCACCCCTCTTGGAGGCAGCACCAGAGAGTTTGCTAATTGACCTTAATTAGTGACAATGAGATTGAAATTGATTAAGGACTAATAAGAGACTTCCCCGAAGACCGAGTTTTCCGAAGTATTTTAAAGAAACTTTCAATGAACAGTTAAAATTCTGCTTTCGTTTTGTCATTATTTTATTTTTTTGAAGCAAAATAAACTTACTTCTTGCTGAAAATGGTGAAAATTTAATAAGCGCCCAGCCTCGATTAAGCGCCCACCTCGAATAAGCGTCCACTCTCAAGGTCCAAAAATTTAATAAGTGCCCAGGGCGCTTAATCGAATAAATACGGTATATGTTGTGGTTCAATTTTATCCTTGGTTCAAATTTTATTTTCCTTTGTTTAAAACTCATTATCATACATTACCACAACCAAAAACAAAGGAAAATAAAATTTGAACCAAGGATAAAATTGAGCCACAACATATACACTGTAAGGACTACTTTTTTATGTAACAATAATTTCATGATTATTGATAGTTAGAAAGCATGGCATTCATGCAGGAAAGCAGGTTGTAATAATAAATTATTATTAGTAAGTACATGTCATGTAATTTGTACATTTAACTTCTAGTTTGCGCTCCAAAAATAGACCAATAAACGTGCAAATTATAGACTCAATGTGCTGTGTAATTTTTAGTACTTATTAAAAGTAAATTTAACTTTATTATAAATCATCAAAATTCCTGTAAACCTGAGGGCCAGGTTGGTCAAAGCATGATTAATTAAGCTAACCCAGGGTTAGCATCAATTTTGATTCCAGTTAAATTAATAATTAATCAATGGAGATTTTTCCTGCCCCCAATTTTTTCCCTTTAGAACTTTTTGACTTTGAGTTGTCTCCACATGTACATGTAGCTTAAAATAAGCATCTAAAAATATTTCTAGTTACAAGAGAAATGAAATCCTTGGTTAAGTTTTAATCCTGGGTTAGTGTTAATCAGCTTTTGAACAAATGGGCCCTGATGAATTTTATTATGGTCATGATTGAATTTCTAACTCCAATATGGCAGGGCTGTCATGATTAAGATTTCAAGAAGCTGAAGTCTTTCATGCATTTTTTGTTTTATTCATTTTCAAACTTTGAGTAGCCTGTCAGGTCCTGTATGGGGGAGATAACATGAAGTAAATGTACATGACTGTAGGGGGCTTATTAGGGAGGGAGGGGTTATAGAGGATTTATTTATTTATTTATTTATTTATTTACTCAACTTTAATAGTACACATAGTTTACATGTACAGTGTACTTGCCTGAAATGAGGATGGAACACAAAATAAACTCAAATTCTCATCCTTGACTCTTTCAGCTACAAAGAAGAAAAATGTCTCATTACCAAATTATAATTACACAAGAAAAACACAAAAATAGCAATGAAAGTTTTGATCAGAAGATTGAAAGACAGTGGTTTGGTCTGGCCTCTGCAATTACATTCTTGCTTCCTTCTACACTGTATAACTAAGTTTAACTTTGCTCTACTCTGTCCCTCTCCCCCCTGATGTATAAATAAGTACTGTATGTTGTTGGTAACACTCACTGGCGAAGGGATGGGGCAGGGGTGGGGTGGGGGAGGTGGGTAGTTACACTCCTTTAGAAACCAAAATTAAGCATTATCAGTGTATAGCAACTATGGCCAGTGGTATAACATGTACTTGTCTCTTCAATATTAAGTAATGCTTCACATATTAAGAACTATAGTAAACTTCATTGTTCTGCAGCAATGGCTCTTTCCCACATAGAATATATTTGATTTTAAGAATAGTCAGGAGGGGCTGATGGTTCATAATTATAATTCCTTATGAAAATACAGAAAATCCATTTGCGTCAAATATATTTTAGGAAATGTTCGTGCTTAACCAATCAGAATAGCAGAAGGCAATAGCTACTAATTTTGCTTCTTTGAAGAAGTTCCCCAAATACATAGGCGTACGGGCAATTTTTTGCCAGGGGGGGCGGTGAACAATTTGCCCAAAAATTTCTCGCAAGTTGCCCAAATTTTTATGAAACAGTCGCAAGGAAACGAGGGTCGTACGATGTACTAACATAGGCCTACATAAGAAGTGAAAATATTCTTACATATATGAATTTATTATATGAGGCTATCGCCTCGGGCAACTCTTACGCTTCTTTCGTGCTCTCCAAACTTCCCACGTGCTCCATAACTCAATAGTGCACGCTAAAGCATAAAAGAAATAGCTGTCTCTGCCATTTCGACGGCCGAAAATATCAATGATCCGATCCATGTCATTGTTGACTACAGAGTTGGCATATGCCCTTTCAGTGTTAATAAGTGCGATGTTACTGACTGCGGGTAAGTTTTCAATCTGCGCAACGCACTGAATGATCGTTCTGCAGAACACGATGTAGCAAGTATCACTGCAAGGATATGTACCACATTAGAAAACTCTGTAAACGTATCAATTCTCGTGCATCGTCTCCAGCATTTCTGAAACAGTCATGTAGCCTAATCCGCGCACATGACGAAAACCCGTGTACATTTTCTGCTCGGCTTCCAGAGAGTTATACCTGCCAAGTCTCACGCCTTAGGCGTGAGTCTCTCGCCTGCGAGCCCAAAAATCCGATCTCACGCCAACTCACGCCTTAATTTTGAGCAATTTCTCAAACTACATGTAACTTACAGATTTGAGCTATCAGCCTTAACTGATCGCATGATCCAATTCACAGTATAGTTACGTTTATGAAAATTTGACACTTTTTTGTAGGCTTTTATCGTTCTGAACATTAAGATTTCAACTGGATGTTATTAAACGGAGGTCTGGGGTCCATGGAAACTTCCGAATTATTCGGAACATCTTCGGACATATTCGGTATAGATAGGGTTGTCTTTGGATTTGGTCGAGTCGCCTTCGGAAATCAGCAACGCGGGAGAAGCTTTCTTTATCAGGTGTTTCACTGTGACAGATATTTCCCAAAACACAGAGTATTTCCTGGTCATTTCCGCTAAACCTGAGCTCAAGCTCGGACAGCACCTTGTCGATGGACTAGTTAGTGTCGATGGACTTGTCGATGGACATAGTTAGTGTTAATACGGTGGTGCGATTCCGGTGTCAGCTGCGTTTGTCTTTGCGCATGTTCACCTACGAGGGCTTAATTCACGACTGGAAATACCCCACACCAGTAGTACAGTGCAGACAGTGCCCAACAACCAAAAAAATACAAATATGAATATCAGCATATGATCCCCTTCACTATTAACCAGAAACTAATCACGTGCTAGGCAACCACAGTCTCGTGTGAATTTAACTCGCTTTACCACGCCGACTTCAGGTTAAAGTTGATAATATCTATCTCTTCGAGAAAAAGAAACATGGAAAGTTCTTTAAAAACTGGCTTTGCCCAAATTTCTCTTGCATGCTGCCCAAAAAATCTGAGTTGCCCAAAATTTGGGGGGGCTGCAGCCCCCCCAGCCCCCCCGGCCCGTACGCCTATGCCCAAATACAATATCTTTTAAAAATTGCATGTTGTGCGATTGGGTCTCAAAATACTTGAAACCTTAAAAAATTTAGCACCTTGAACCTTAACTTTTTAGCGGTTTTTGAGTCTAGGCCAATGAGATCACTAGTTGTAACAATGAAAAAAGTTGACATTCCATCGTGCATTGCCGTTCAGCACTATCCTTCTTATGTGGATCATTACTTAAAGAACATCTGTGATGTTGTCACAATAGATATTATTGTGAAAACATTAAGAATGAAACAACTTTTATGCTTTAATATTACACGACTCTGCAGTCAGCAGATGACTTCTAGATCTGTTCAGGTTGTTGAAACATCAGTCAATGTTAACAACAACAGTTATTTTCTGAACTACGCTGACTCACTCTACAATTCCATGTCCATAGCGCATCACACCAAAGAACACTTTGAACATTATTATTTTACATTAAGAAAGAAAGAAAATCTTCAGCTTTATTTTGGGGATGTTGCTTTGATTTAAATAGCAAAAACTGTACAAATAACTACTATTGAAGTATTTAACTTACCAATTCTTTCAACAGCAAACACTATAGTTGAACCAGATCCAATTCCCAGCACCTGATTATCCTGTAGAGAATAATATTATTATGTGTACAGTGTATTAGTCTTGCAAAGGTACAGGTACGTATGCAACAAACATTAATTTAATGATTGAAATTCTGGATTAAAATGGACAACTCAACTGCGTTTGCCTTCCAGTCTACTCACATTTAGTTGACCTCTGTGACACAAATACTCAACTTCCACACATAAAGAGCAGTTTTCGTTTGAGTGTTGAAAGTAATTTTGTGACATATTGCTTTAGTTTTGCATTGCAAAACTTTGGGACTGGCTTAAAAATCTTGTGCCACTTTCTTAACCAATGAAAGGTAAAAGGAAAGCCAATTGTGATTTGCCTGCATGCATTTTCCCACACTTGGCACTTGCTACAGTATACATGTATTTGCTTCAAGCTCTGATTGTTTCATTGGATTGTGTGTCTGTTGTAACAGGTGATTCCAGAAAATATCCATACCCTACCACAGGCAGCAATGGCACTTACAGTGTAAACTCTGCCTTGCTTTTGGAAATCCCAATATACTCTACCCTCCCATGCCCTCGGAATCCCATTATCGTTAATCTCCCCTCCTCCCCTTCGGAATTTCCGTGTTTTTCTCCAACCCCTTTGAATTCTCTGTTTGACTCCCTAAGAGCTTTAACAAATGGAATTTATGCTTTTTGTGCCTCTCACAAAATTCAGCATGTAGTTTCCAGTCTAGCAAGCAAGCAACACAACACTATTATAAGTTATACATGTACATTGTAGTACACGTACCTTTCCTAGTAACATTATTTCCCATGTATTTGCATTATTACCATCAATCAAACTTTTTGTTTAAGCTTCATATTTTCGGGAGAGAACATCAAAGTCCAAAGTATCCTCCATGAACGTTCACTGTACTATTTGCCGCCATATTTAGGTTACTACTTCATGTAAGACTATAGGAGCATTGTAAACAAAGATGGCGGACAGTAAACAGTATGTAAACCATCAAAAGGACCTTCTAACAATGTTTTTGGTTTCAAAGAAGACAGAGTGGAACAGCGGAAAGCAATCTTTATCCACGGTCTGTTTGATTTATGGCCTAAACACACCGCCCCCCCCCCCCCCCCCCATGCCTTCGGAATTCCAGTCCAAAGGAATTCGGAATTCCACACATACCTCTCTATGCAAATGCCCCCCCCCCACCCCACCCCACTCACCTCCAGCAAGGGAGGCATAGGGAGGAAGATGAGAAACCATGCCAAAGTTTTCTGTCCATTTCGGATGCTTGTAGTCCGAGTGCAATTACAAAATATACTTTACCTACTCCTGCTGGATGGAGTGCCAATCTACATTTTTTGTATTTCAGTTTGACGCCAGCATTTTGTGGAGTTTTTCCACTAAACCCGGGACTAATGTCACCTTTCAGTCTTTTACGTTGAAAGAAACCAACCTTAACAAATGTATCAACAGCACATCTTGCTGCAGCCCGTTTTCCAGCATCCATTACTGTTTTTCCAGTCGAAAAGGAACGGCTCAAACGTAAAACGGAACCACGAAGGAGCAAAGCATTCAAAACCATAAGGGACAAGGAGGGACAGTGACTGAACAGAATACCGCCAAAGGAAAGTTCCGTCCAGCGGTCGTTGTAACCGGAAATTAAATGTACTTTACAGAATAGCTTGGAGTCCTTGGATTGATTTAATAACAGTTCTAGGTTTTAAGAAAGGTTTTAAGCGATTTGTTCCTCAAATAAATCCAATCAGGAATGTTTGGCGCGATATGATTAGACACATAGGTTTTCAGTGTTCTACAAGATTTATATTTTGCGCGCAACTGCTACGTAACCGCGCAATTCAATTCTTATATCAAACATGGCGACTGCCGGTTCTACTGCCTGGTATCAAACCGTCGTGAATGTAAAGCCGAAATCTCGCGGGGTTCACATTATAACGGACGAGATAGAAAAAATCCCGGAGCTTAAGAAGTATAAGGTTGGTCTGGCGCATTTGTTACTGCAGCACACCTCGGCAAGCTTATGTGTGAACGAATGCTGGGACTCGTCGGTCCGACAAGACATGGAGATGATGCTGAATCGCCTTGTTCCAGAGCATGGCCCTCCATACAAGCATACTCTGGAGGGACTTGATGATATGCCAGGTTATAAATCTGTTATTGTCTTGTCTTCTTCTTCTGCAGTTCTACTTAGTGATTCAAGGCAAGAAGCATACGGGGCTGGGTGGGGGGGGGGGGGGGGGGGGGGGGTATTCCAAGTAAATGTAAATCAGAATAAGATTGAGGGGCTGAGGAGGGAGGTTGGGGGTGGGTGGGTATCCGATGGGGGATTCCCATCATTATCATCATCTTTATTTAAAAACATGGTAAATACATCAGGCATTAACAATTTAATATAAAACTACAACTTAATACAAAACTATGTATGAATTAATCTTCTATAATTTAAAAATATAGCTAACTATTAAAGAAAAGTAAACTAAAATAAAGCCTGTTTTACATGAATGCCGTGTCAGAATTAATTAAGAATCGTCGGAAATTAGTCAGAGATGTCGCTTGCCTAGCAGCTGAAGGTAGACTGTTCCAGATGACTGCATCACTATAGGCAAAGCTATTTTTGTAAATCAGACGGAGATGGAGGGGCATGTATCCAAGTAGCAAACTGTTGTGGAGGTGCAGGGAAAGCCAAAATTCCCATTCCCACATAATAGCAATGTGAAATATTTTGTTAATATTTTGTTTTAAACGTCTTATAATTATTTTTATGATTCATTTATTTACCGGTATTCATTTTCTGAGAAATTAGCGTATAAGAGCGTTGCACATTATTACTAAAAATAGATAGACCCCCTATTGACTCAGACAAAGTTTGCCATCAGCCCAGCTGTCAGCCCAGACTCAGACAAGGTTTGAATGAGGAGGATGTGTTTTGGATATGAAAATTGGTGAAATCGGCGGTAAATGCAATCTAAACATTTTTGAACTTCAAATTTATAATAAATAAAAGGCAATGTTACATTAGGAAGTGAAAACCTGATTCAAGAAATGTAGATTTTGGCTTAAAATTCAATAAATTATGCGATGAGGCTGCACAGTGAAATCCGATCATCGGACTTCCAATCTCTCAGCTCTCATGCGATCAGAACCAAAATTAAGCCTAAGAAAAATAAATTGTTGCTTTCTTCTTGTATGACAAAGATGTGTGCATTGCTAGCTTGGAAAAAGATGTGTAAATAGGTTCCAAATGATCCAGAATATGTACTTGATACAAATACCATTTATGACCCAGGTTACAAGTAAAGCAGAAAAAAAGGCCCTGAAGATGACAACACTTATTTGTTTTTGTGCAAAAATCTTGTCTTTGTGTGTATATTCTAAGGGATAATATATGTTTGCTGTAAAGTTTGGAGAGTCTATAGTAGGCCGCTATTTGATAAATTACAGGGCTGCTTATTCTCAAGTATTCGTCCAACGTGTATAAACGTTTCTATTACTACCCACAGCTAAATTAAGTATTTGGTTGCATAAACAGCATAAAAATAAACATATCCTTTCTGTGGAGCAATGTACAGATGCTACGTTTCTAATGGCTCAGCTGTATATGCTGCAAACTGAACCTTCAGAGAGTGAAATCTTCGAGAGAGTAATATTGCCACTCTCTATCAATTCTTTATGTTTTCACCAAAGTTTGAGATGTTCCAAGAATAATTTTTAGGCTTTCTCTTAAACATTTCTCTCTCCACCCAGGTGTATAAATGGGTACCGGCGACAAAATGCTGGGGGTAACCCTGCGATGGACTAGCATCCCATCCAGGGGGGGAGTAGCAATATTCCTAGTTGCTTCATGCTACAGAAACCGGGTTAAGCTCCGGCCGTGTGGGCCATTGTGGCCCGAGTGCGACTTTACCTTTTTCTTAAACATTGACCGGGTGTTCGATTTTCTTGCGAAAGTATTGATAAAAGCTGTATCAAAGTGTTCACCAACACCACTTTCCCATACAATATTCTTATTGGTGGGTCACCAATTCCTTAGCCACTAGAAAACTGTATTTCCTCTGATATATTTACTTGACCTCATGTGTTTGGTATTGTTTATCAACAGCACATGTCAAAACAGCCCTTTTGGGACCAAGTGTGACTGTCCCAATAACAAATGGAAAGTTAAATCTTGGAACCTGGCAGGGAATCTGGCTTTGTGAACACAGGAATCATGGAGGATCCAGAAAAATTGTGGTAACACTTCAAGGGGTGCAATAATGGACAAACTGGGAAAAACAAAGAGCTTTATAATTTTGATAAGTGAAAAGTCTTTTAAATACATATTGTATGCTGGACAGCAAATGACAGACAGCAAGCTTACAGTCATTTCCCATTTGTAGTGAACATGATGTTTAATCTCTCTTGAATCCGTCAACAAATGGCAAACAACAAGCTGACAGCTGTAAGAATGATGCTAAATCTCTCTCTGACTTGTTGCGTTCGAAGAACGCAATCCTAATCTCGTGTTGGTTGTCCTGTGGTTTATATGCAGTAAAATTTGAGATTTTTTGGTGGCCAGTCTTCCAAATGGCCGCCCCTATTGTTTTTTTTCAGGGGGTCATTTCCGCCAGAAATTCCTTTGAATGCATCTCCATAATCTGTGATATACTGCTAGTATATGTATATGTATGTATACTTTATTTAAAATCATGCTGGCCCTAGCAACAAAACATAACCTGGACAGTGGCTGATTTCCATAAGGGGTGTAAATGGCACCCTTTTTTAAAAAATACAGGAAGAAGATGTCAACACCTAGCTAGGAATGGAACAAGAACTGACTCTTTATGTCAATTCAAAGGGTTTTAACTATAGGCAGTCTGTATCTGGTTAATTTGAATATATTTTTTCACACCAGTAAGGAAATATAACTGTTTACCTATAGGTACTACATGTATTCCCTTGTAAATTCTAAGTAAATTCTAAATTTTAATGTGGTTGTCACTTTTGAGTCTTTTGACTCAAATTTTAAGGTAATTAGACATTTTATAAGTTTTGAAAGCTCATCTGTCATTTTCAGTTTTAAATCGTAAAGTACAAAGTTGAGTTTGTAATAAATAAGTACATAGGAATTCTAATGAGAAAAAAAACTATAACACAATAATTAACATTGTCACATATTTGTTAATTATTTTGTTATTAGTTTATCTCATTGGCATTTCTATGGTACGGTGCTTATTTTAAATTCAACTTAAGTTTGTACTTTATGATTTAAAAGTGAAGATGACAGAAGAGCTGTTGAAACATGTCTTTAAAAATCAAAACTGTTTTTCTTCAACTTATAACTTGCCTGTTGCTATCTAGACCTTTTGGTAATTAGACATTTAAATGTAAAACCATTGGGCAATATTTTCCTGTGCCTGCCATAAGTGTTTCTTGTTTTATTAAGTGTAATTGAACATTGTCATCATCATCATACTTCAGTGATGAAGCTTGAACCTCCCTGGTCGGTCCCTCCCCCCCCCCCCCCCCCCCATTTTTTTTGCAAAATAGGGGAGGGGGGCGACCTAAAAACTATTCACTCTGGCCCTTTCCCCTTATTCACTTTGGACAGGGGTGGATTTGGGGAGGGGCCAGGCCCCCCCCCCCCCCCCTTTTGTCTGGGTTTTTTTTTGGTCTGTTTGAAAACAAATGACTCCAGTTTACTGAGCTCCCATACCACTCTAGTTACTTGGATTTCCTTTCTGGAAAAAGTTCAAGTTGATTCAAGTCATGTTTGACCACAACTATACAACTGCATTTTATTAAATATTTTTAAAACATTTCTTGTTCAATATGGGATCGTGGCATTATTTTGCCAAAATTGAGTGCCCAGAATGCACCAAATTGCATTTCAGAGTACTTAAATTATGAAAATTTTCCAGGGGGGGGGGGGGCATACCCCTGGACACCCCTCAATGCACCGATTGTCTCTCATACAAATTTTTATGGTCCCCGCTTTCTAAAATTCCTGGATTAGCCCCTGTTGGATCCACCTTTACGATGGAGTCTCTATCCCCCACTGTACTTAGCCTCCTCCCTCCTCCTCAGGCAAGGCTAGGTGGTGCAGTGGGGTTGCGTCAGTGTAGTGGTTAGTGAGTTGGACCTCAAATCTGAAGGTCAGTGGTTTGTGGCCTGGTCTCGGCAGTCTTGTCGTTTCTTTAGCCAAGAAACTTTACTCCACATTGTCTCTCTCCACCCAGGTGTATAAATGGGTACTGGAGACATAATGCTGAGATCAACCCTTTTATGGACTAGCATGCCACTCATCCCATCCCTGGTTGCTTCATGCTACAGAAACCAGGTTAACCTCCAGCTGTGTGGGTCACCTGTGGCTCGTGTGCCACTTTACCTTACATTGGCTCACCTGTGGTTCATGTGCCACTTTACCTTACATTGGGTTACCTGTGGCTCGTGTGCCACTTATCTTACTTGTACCTTAACCCCAGGCAACTCAAAGTAAAGTAAAGTAAAACTTTATTTCAGCAGGGTGGCCCATTCAGCTCAAAGGCTGGTATCCAGAGGGGCCCTGACTGGAGAGACTGGCAGAAAATTAGACTTCAAGAAGAGACTAACAAATTGGAAGAGGACTGGTGTGCCTCTTCCAATTTTCTTTGAATCTTGACCATAGTGCTTCTCTTCTTATTTATTCTCTCTCCAGTCCCCTTATGGTGAGACTTAAATAATAATAACAATAATAACTATGCACCAGGACAGAGTTTTGCAGCTACAATGAAAGGAGACTTCATTGTGAAAACTTGCACGACTTGCATTGACTTGCGATGTAAACTTGCATCCATCTTGACGAAGCATGCAAGTTGACTGATGTGTAACCTCCTAATGCAATTGCAATTATTGGGTACTTGGGTATGGGCATGCTTCAAACTGTATAGAAATGGATTTTTGGCAATTTGCGAACAGCTTCTCCTTCTTGCGAGTGCGTTTGGCCACCCCGCAAGTTTATCCTCAAGCTATAGCCATTTCCAAAATTTGTGCTAATTTCTACCATTTCCAAAATTTGTGCTAATTTTTACCATTTCCAAAATTTGTGCTAATTTTTGCCCTGGTCAGGGCAATAGACCATTTCCGAGTTGCCCTTAGCCTCTCTATCAAAGGGAGGCTAGGTGCGAAACCTTTCATATGAAAATGAGTTTTCATTCACATGCAAATAAGTTTTATTTACATGTGAATGAAAACTCATTTTCATATGAAAGGTTTCGCACCTAGCCTCGCTTTGATAGAGAGGCTAAAGGCAACTCGGAAATGGCGTGGCCTTTGGTTTGTATTGCTGCTCTTATGTGACTGGATAAGAAAACTCGTGCCACTTCCTCAACCAATCAGAAGTGAACTCAAAACCAATCTTGACTTCTTCGCACGCGTTTTTCCGCGCTTGGTGCCGGCTATATGTATTTGCCTCGAGCTCTCATTGGTTAATCGAATTGTCTGCGTCTACACGTTTTGATGAGCCGCAATAGAGTAGTTTTCAATTGAGTGTTGTAAAACCAAAACCAAAGTAATTACTCTGACCAATCACAGCGGTCGTAAACAAGTCAATGAACCAATCAGAGCTCGAAGTAATTACATGTTGGCGGCGCCAAGCGCGGGAAAACGCGTGCGAGCAAGTCACGATTGTTTTTGGTTTTACTTCTGATTGGTCGAGAAAGTGGCGCGAGATTTTTTAGCCAATCACAAAGCGTGGCAAAGCAAAACCAAAGTAATTGTGTAATTACTTTTCACACTCAATTGAAAACTGCTCTTATTACTTGGTTTTGGTCTTACGATACGTAAATGAAATCCGCTCTAATATAAAGTTAAAAAAGAAAAGAAAATGGATCAATAAGTTAAGAAACTAATGAGTAGAGAGAAATTAGATAACGGAACAATGGAAGAATTAAGCTCGCGAGAAGGAAATGGCAAATACAGTTGATGAAGGATCATGATGTAATTAAGCGTGAGAAGAAAGACTAAAGATGGCCGGTTAATTTAAAAAAATGAACTATCCATCGAAAGACAAAAGACGAGAACAAATCAGTTAAGCAGTATTTTTGTTTTTCAACTTTTGAAGCAGACCCAAGTTGATAGAGTAATAGATTGGTTGATATCGACCTAAAGCAACACACAGAATAAAAATGTGTGCTTATAAAGCTTTAACCATCTCGTATAGTCTAACTTAATGGCAAAAAGGAGTTTTGCTTTGTCGGTAAGTTCTATGCCAATAATGGATAAAAGCAATTAACAGTAATTGGGGAATATCCATTCAGAAAAGGAATTAGCATTTTCAATTCTTACATCCTCTCTGATTTTTGAAATGATAACTGTATTTTAAGTAGGTCGATGAATGAATCTTGATTATCAATGTCAAAGATGGTGCAACATAGACTAACAGCGATGATAAATATCTAGAAAAATCGGGTGTTTTCCAGCTACTTAACATATTAAAACTTTCTTTTTTGACATAAACAAAATTGTTAACCACAAAAATAGCTTTCGTATGTAAAATTTCCACCAAAAGATGCTAACCCGCAATAACCTTCTCAAACAGTGAAAAACAATAGATTTTTAGTGTAGGTTTTTAGCTGAATTTATTTTGGGCGGGTTTTTGATGTGCATGTATTTCCTTGACATAATGAAAATCTGCTTTTATGTTTTGTCCACAAAAGCAGATATCAGCGTTAAGAGTTTTATGTAACTAGGAATAAAATGTTCATTTAGCTTAAGACAATATTTGACGCACTATAGATCAAAAGTAATAAATGCAGATTATATTTGAACACGTACACTATTAACACGTGCCGGAGAACTAAGATCCCGCTTTTTTTCTCAACTCAAATCTTTACACCGAATTTAACTGGGACATTTTCCTACTTAGTAGTTCGCATAACACATTCTTCGCTCCGTAAAACGCTGCAAACACAATTCTATTTATTAATCTTTTACGAAAGGTAAATAGTAACACGGTTGTCTGAAAATTTCGCACTAAATTTGCATGAGAAAGACACCACCTGGCGCAAGTTAAACTTTTAAAATAATGAAATATACAATAAATTTTACTTGGATGAAAATAAAACATAGAAAACACGTCCCGGTAGGGTAAATTCTCAAAAAAAGCCACGTTGAGTTTCAACTTTACAAACAACTATTTTTCATTTTGCCGTTGTTCAAAATTTCGACCATTTACAAGCAATAAAGTAGCCGTTCTTTCTCTCCATGAAAATTATTAGTTTGAACTTCTGTTATTGAGCTACATTTGTTTTAGAGATTTCGACCATCAATGCAACCGAAAATGTTTGACCAAGATTCTGTTTCCATTAAATGTCACGAAAAATTCCCGTCACTGCCATTCTGTACTGTAACATTTAAATAATAGCATGATTTTCTTCGTTTAATATAGGTTATTATTAATATTCCAAGTTGGAAAGTAATAGATTTTGCGAAAGTTAGAAAATACATACATTATTTAACAACCTTAAGTTTCTAATTTAAGGTTTTATTCGAAATGGTCATAATTTTTCCTTTCAAAAGCTGATTACTGTTCAATGTAAAATCCGCGCGAATAGAGTTGTATTTTTAAAATTAATGATGTAAAAAGAAATAGAACATAAAAATAAGAACTATGAGTACAAGTCGTACAAGAGGGTCCTTTCATAAGTTTTGATGAATTGACACTTTGGCGTCAAAAAGGCGTTTTTATGCTTAACGAACGCCAGGTCCTGCTTTCCACATTATGATGCAAATTTTCTGCTGTTACGGTTTCAACCTATGGTTTGAAGTCCTTGCTAATTAAAAAGGACAATTTTGAAACTGCAGTCTTAGCATAGTGACCTATTTGAATGTCACAATTTTCTTTCATCCAATAGAATGACTTTTGTAATGTGTACAGAAGCCAAAAAAAAATAACAACATGGAAATATTGGACTTTTTATCGGCGCTTGCAAACGATTGCCGCATACACGCGTGTCTCGATGGACGTTACCAATATTTTGTCAAGCGATTGGCAATTGGACACTACTAAATCGTCAAATTTCTCCAACAGCCGTTCTACAAGAGATGACAAGTTAAGCTGGATAAGAGAGCTGTTGGCGCCGTAAAAATTCGACGAAATTGCATGCAAAACTCATCTTTCACCCGTCATTTTGTCACAGGCAGCTGCCGAAACATTGAAGATTGAAGCGTTTTTGTTAAGAGATCGCTCGCCAGCTATACAGCGCTACATCAGTTGAAAAACGGGACGAAAACCAAATTTTATTTCTGCAAAAATAGAAACAGTTTAATTCCAACGGTCATCAATGGGATTCCTCTCTAAGGTGGAAGTTTTTACCTTCGCTTTGACGTTATTTTTCATGACGCTAGCCGCGTTGGTTATGAATTTCCTGGTTTGTTTAGTCGTGTATAGGAGCAAAGAACTGCGGCGGCATATTTCTAGCGTCTTTATCGTGAACCTCGCCATCTGTGACTTTTTCATGGCTGTTTTCGCCATGCCGTATTCATTCGGGGCCGTGGTGGCAGACGAGTGGCCATTTGGCGCATTTTGGTGTCAAACAAGTGCATTTTGGAATATGGTACTGGGCCTCGCTGCTGTTTTGACCCTCGCGACTATTTCCGCGGATCGCTACATCGCAGTCTGCAAACCCCTGCAATATCGCGCCAAGATGACTGTACAGTGCGCTCTAGTTATGATCTCCCTCGTCTGGTTACAATCTGTAATATTTTCTTTAATACCGATTGGTTTCGGTTGGTACGAATTTAACCCGCGCTATTTCTTCTGTACCTTTCCGTCTGATTTTAACGAGGTAAATTATCTGGTATTTACAGCGGCTATGTACACCGCGAACGCAGGGCTATCCCTCGTGATCATGTTAGTGACTTACTACAGAATTTTCAACGTCGCAAAATTGCATTCACGCCGAATAGGACACGCGGTCATAACCGCAGTTCACCTTGCGCCCGTTCGTGGACCAATGGCCACCGAGAGCAGCAGGCAGCGAGAGTTCAAGGCCGCGAGGAAAATTCTCTTCGTTATCGGAGCTTTCCTGTGCTGTCTCGCGCCGTATACAACTCTTCGAATTCTTGAACTGGGAAGAGGTGGAGCATCGCTCTCTCATGCCGCAACAATCACGTTAAGGTGGATTGCGTTTTTAAAAAGTGCCATCGATCCGTTCATTTATGGACTTTTACAAAGGCGATTTCGGCGCTCATTACTGGAACTGTTTCTTGGGACTCAGAGAGCGCGCTTAGCGAGAGGGTCGCTTCCTTGCGGACCGATAAGACTAAATGTTCGAGCAAAACGACAGTCTTCACAAAGTGAAACAGGCACCTTTGTGACTGTAGCTACAAAGAGGACTTCGATCGAGGAATAATTGTGGGATGTCTTTCACGTTTTAGTGCTCTATAAAGGCGTAATTTATTTGTTATTTCAGTACGCCCAAAAATTGGAATACAACTTGTGCATGTCAACAACTAGTGCGATTTATATGGCGTTTTTTGGCCGCAAAATGATTCAATACTTGAAAAGAGGCAGGACTTGGCTATTTGTAATTACGCATACAGCGCTCGATTTGTTTATCTCTGTGTTTGAATTTATTTAGCTGAGAAATGAAAGAATTTTTGTTATCTCTTGGCTCCATATAAACCACTCGCAATCTCACCACATAACAATAAAATTAATACCTTTTTACAGAGAATTTTCAATGTAATAATTTCAAATAGATCTTTTCTTTTGCGATCTATCTTGGAGTAGCTCGTGGCACGAAAACCACAAAGAGAAAATTGATGCAACGCGAAAATACTCCGGAAAAGCTGAATTTAAGTAAATACAAGATAACATACAATTAAAATTATACCTGGTGGAAAATATTAATTACTTTTAGAAGTGAAAAGCACTACCCAAGACAAATTAAACCGGATTAAAACAAAAAGGAGCGACGTATTCTTTTTTGTGTATTTTTCCTTCAGAAAAACATCTTGTAATTGTAACCCTTACTCGAAAATTGCAATAACTGCGTTGAAGTTGCAACGTTCCTTCGTTGAATCCAATAATTTTTAATCTTTTCAAAATAAAAAAAAAAGTAAGTAACGTATTCAAGTTTATTCTGTAAATTTAAAAAAATTAAAAATAAATGCATTGAGCGTGTTTTGCGCTTCATCACAGCAGAATTTGGATACGTTTAATAGAGCGTATTTTGCGTTTCATCGCAGCAGAATTTGGATATGTTTAAATAGATTTTGACACTTTAATAGAAATATCTTTGTGTAAATGCAAAACAATAATTCACAGTCAGGATCTGTAATAAGTTTATATATATGTATATTTCAAATTCATCTTGTAATCATCGGAATCAGTTTAGTTTTCTCTTAATATAGTCTACATTGCGATTAAAGTGGCTTGACGAAAGTTGTTGCCGCTATTTTGGAGACAAGTCAAGAATTTTTTTAATATTTCTTTTGAATAAATCAATGGTAAATCGCCCGAATTTCTCTTAAATTTATTTATTGACCTTGTCTAAGACATGAAGAAGATATACAGATGTGACCTTGATAAACGGAGATTGAATAAAATTGAACTGTAAATCGTCAGTTACTTGATTCCAACGAGCCACTTTGTTTAGGCGTTATAACATCATAGATGGCCAGTCGTGGATTTCGCCTCTTCGCCACCTCGCCTATTCGCCACTGGCCACCTCCACTTCAGTGAATAGTTGTTAATTATAACCCACCGATGCATTTCATAGCGAATAGTTAAAACAATCAAACAAGTCGTAGTTTAGGACCAAATTTAACTTTTCATGGAGGCAAAAGAAAGTCGTTCTGCCGAAGCCAGTTAAGACGAAATTACAAATACGGTGGCAGAATGCAGTGCAAATGAACATAAAAAAAAATCGCCACAAATTAATATGCTGTTAACATCGATCAAGTTGCTTTTCGGAAATTAATAGGTTTACAAAATATTAGTTAAAAGGTTGTCACCAAAATTCACCTTCTTTCAGTCGCGGTCAGTATCCTTGGATATACCAGCCGCCGGCGGGGGGTTAGAAATATAAATTGTCATTTGCTAATGATCGTTTAGCAACTCTGGCCAAAAGCTAGCAATCGTTGGCGAGCTGGAGCTAGCAAATGTTACCGATCACAATTTTTATCAGCCGCGCTCTTTTGCGTTCACGAGTTTATGGCAAAAGGCGAACGTCAGATTGCCCGGCGTTTGCGGTCTGCCGTGGAAAACGTACAAAATGTTGCATAAGCTTCACGTAAACTTACAAGAAAAGACAAATGCAAGAAAACAACTTTCTAGAGTAGTTGGAAAACTGAAGTTGGCGTGTGTGAACACGACATCGATAATTTTAATTATCTTAAAAGATTGATAACAAATAGTTTTTGCAAACACGAAATTCATGTGTGACTCCCAAGGTTTGTCAAATACACGTTCATTTTCAACGTATCAAACGAAATCTGCGATCAGCTCTGAAAATAACTCCCACCTGGCGGTGCAACCGGCGTCAATACGGAAAACGGCCACTTTTTCCTCGATATGACAGTGTCGTACAAATTTCACCTCTACACTGATACGGCCAGATTGGCAATTTCTAGCCAAGAATTTGTTACAAAAATATAGTTGAAGCATGCGCACTTTCTGCGACCAACTCCCCTCAGCGACCACTCTCACAAAATGCCAGTTACTGAAACTCTCAGTAAAAAATCTCGTAAGCGACTAGCTCAGTTTTGACCACGTTTTCGTCAAATCCCCAAGGTGGTCGAGCCCAAATCATACCATCCAGAAGGACGTCGGACACCTTATTGAGACTTATATAACGGAGTAACTGGTTTGCTTTCAGTTGAGGTTGGGGGTAGCAGTTTATGTAGTTAAATTTAGGACTAAGCAACCCGAGAAGCTACAATAGGTGGTGCAATGGTACGGTAGGCTAGGTAAGCCTAAGCCTAGCTAAGGTCACAGGTTCAATCCTGATCGAGTGAGGATTTTAGATTTTCTTTTTACACTTAAAAATTTATTGAAAATAAAATTCTAAGTGTCGACATTCCGTTATATAAGTCTCAATAAGGTGTCCGACGTCCTTCTGGACGGTATGATTTAGGCACAACCGAGCTAGGGACCCGTACATTATTCGGGAATTTCTTTTCGAATAATAGGGCCGTGTTTTTGAAAAAGAATAATAGGCTGAAAATTCAAAATGACGTCATCGTAGCTTCCTGATATGTCACGTGTTCAGAAAAAAACGTGTTTTGCCGGTTGGCCGCCATTTTGATAGTTACCCAAAAGACCCTGGGATCGAGGTTTGCCATGCGTAATTGTCTAGTTTTTGGACGTTTCGTTGTGTTGCAACATATTTCATGCAAAACACTTGTCTCAGCGGCATAGCTATTTCAGCATACTCTTCAATTTATGCTTTCTTGATAAAAATGGGAGTACATATTTAATGAGAGTAATAGGTAAATTTTAGGAATAATCTGGGGAGTAATCGGGGGTTACAGAAAGAATACAGGAATAGAATAATAGGCAAAATAAAGAATAATGCACCGGTCCCTAGCGAGAGCTTATGCTGTATCACCAGGATGTTTCATTCTCGTCCCCAGAGCCGCTTGGGTTCTGGCGGTTAAGAGGGCCAAGCGGCTCTGGGGACGAGAATGCTGGATGTTTATGTTCCTGTTCCAGAACCTGACGGCAAAATCGGTATATGCTTGGACCTCGCCAAACTGAACGAAAGCGTGCTACGGAAAACCTACGATTTTTTACAAAAATTTACATCAAATTAACTAAAACAACGGTTGACAATACCACTATGTTTGTCGGGTTATTAATTTATGCATTCCCACACCAAGACAGCAAGAGTTGCCAAACATTTTCTTAAAAGTACAATGTAGTATTTTATTGCCGTTTTTGGATTCACAATGGATATCAAATACCTTGTTAATGAATTAAGAGCAAACGCTAAACTTCTTTTTAAAAATAATTTACTTCTCGCCTAAAGACTTTCACAGTAAGATGCGACTGACCGTGGCCACTTGGTACTTACTACAACGTTTGGCATCGTGAAAACTTCTTAATGGATTCTCACAGGGATACCATCCTCTGTGTGGTGTACTGTGCATTTGTAGTGGCCGGCGTCGGTATCATTCAGTTTGCCAAACTGGCATTACTAAAGGCGAAATGAAGGGCAATTAAAATTGATGAAAGTAAAATAAAAACGTTCAAAATCAATACATGTTTTTCAGCTTTGTTTTGCATTGTGTTTATTTTGGCGATTTGAGGCTCTCAAAAGCGGCATTTTCAAGTCGAACTGTTATTGTCAAAATACCGCTTTTAAATTCGACGTTTGATAATTTTGACAAAACAAATGCACAGTAAACCACACAAACAGAAGATGGTCAGCCTGTGACACAACTGGCCAGTCATAATGCTGAAACTGTCAGAACGAATTCAAAAATGTAAAAAAACGTTGTCACGGTTTTTGTATGTACCAAGTGACCGCAGTAGTCAGGTGTAACACGCAGGCCTTTGTAAAATAGTTTTCTTTAGCAATGGATGCAACACACGCTTTCAGTATTCAAAATACGTCACCCTCCTCAAAACTAAAACGGTGGACAAAAGTCTTAAGACAAATTCTCAAGTTACGTCACATCACGCGATCAGATACGCACGCGAAAGATAGACCCTCTCCCTGAACTGTGCTCTCGCCCACCCCCCTCAGTCACTGTTGAACCTTGTACCTAGAATGTTTCGTAGCTCTCAACATTGATTTGGATGGATCCGGGGGGGGGGGGAAGGAAGGACCAAAACTCCTTCCAGACGGATGGGGGTGTTTTTCTCTAAGATCAGGCAGAATTTCCATGTTATAATCATACATTTTAAAGTCTGTCGCAAGGAGTTTTGTCCACCATTGTAGGCTATCACTCATTCACGTTTGTATGATACAAACATGACAATTCTCTCATTTAATTTCTACTGTGTTTTAGGATGTTTTAGATTGAAATCTTCAAACGTCATTTTGCAGGGATCGATGACACATTGATACTGAAGGACCAATGAAAGTCTAACAAGTAACATTTGTGAGGAGACGGTATCAAATAAGTGGGTAATCGCTGAACTGAATGTTGCCATCAGCGGGGTACTGATCAAGACACGCCGAGTGTCCTGGTTCGGCACATTGATTAAAGGTACTCGGTCGGTAAAATGCCCATCCACTGTCATGTCCTGTGTCCATCCAGTGCTCCGCGTGTCGGTACATGCTAGGCCCATATCGGTTGCGGGCAAAAAGCCCTGGATTGCGCATGACAGTTACCCATTGCCCGGAAAAGTGCACTTTGGTCGGCTTCTGACCGCTCGCCACAAGGGCTTCGGATTCCATCATGTGTTGACCATACAGTTCTAATGTCCAGCGGGTTGTACCCACCCGAAACTTTCCCCCAGCCTGCCTCCCGTCTGCGCAGCACCACAGGGAGTCATCATCGTCGCTCAGGCTGTAACCAGCTGCGGCAAATTTCGAACGAAGTTGTTTGAATGCTGTGTAATTGCCTGTTAGGAAGGTGATGTCAGCGTCCCGTTCCCATGGCAAAACTTTGTTGAATTTGACAGCACCTGAAAAGAAGGGAACTCGCCTGAATTAGTTCGTCATGATTCGCCCAACATAATTTTCGCGCGTTATTTCGTGGCTTGATTGTTTCCGTTTATTGTTGTACATTGTAGTCACTAACTGTCTTCTGCTAAGATAATTCTGAAAATCAGCTCACCTTACCGATTATTCACTAACCTGCTAACAGGTTAGTTAATAATCTGTAGAGTGCACGCGCAATGATTATTCACTAACCTGCTAACAGGTGATTTTCAAGAGCAATGTCAAGTTCACGGATAATTTGACCTAGGGACCGGTACATTATTCTTTTTTTTTCCCTATTATTCTATTCCTGCATTCTTTCTGTAACCCCCGATTATTCCCCAGATTATTCCCAAAACTTACCTCTTACTCTCATTAAATATGTACTCACTTTTTTTTCAAGAAAGCATAAATTGAAGAGTATGCTGAAATAGCTATGCTGAGACAAGTGTTTTGCATGAAATATGTTGCAGTACAACAAAACTTCCAAAAACTAGACAATTACGCATGGCAAACTTCGATCCCAAGGTCTTTTGGGTAATTATCAAAATGGCGGCCAACCGGCAAAACACGTTTTTTTTTCCTGAATACGTGACATATCAGGAAGTTACGATGACGTCATTTCGAATCTTCAGCCTATTATTCTAAAAGAAATTCCCGAATAATGTACGAGTCCCTAATTTGACCTTGGTTATTCCGGATATCACAAAAACCTCATCCAATAATTGTTTTTAAACACGAAGTTCCGGTATAAAAGAAGCCTGGCCTGGCCATTCTCACCTCCAGTCGTCAATCAACCACTGAAGCATTAACAACTGACAAAAAAACATGTGTCATTACTAAGACCATTGCTAACACAATTTGGAAAAACTTTATGAAAGTTATATAAGAAGTCTTTATGAACTTCTATTTCTTTTTTGCTTCGGTAAAATCTTCGTTTAATTCGATTTTTGAAGCAAATTATATTTAAAGGACGCGCAAGTTTACCACGTTTTGTGACTGAAAGACGCTTAATTTGCATTTCACACCCAAAAGGTGTGACATGGGGGAGGAGCTGAGCCTTTTATACCGGAACTTTGTGTTTAACGGGGCAAAAAACGTTAGTTCTCAAAAATTAGTCATCTGGAATTCTGGATTAACTGTCGATAACAGAACATATGAGTTGTCATGGTAATTAACCCTGGATTAGCGCTAATCGTCCTTCGAACAACTCGGCCAGGTTTGAACAAAGAAAATCCTAAGCATGACGTCATAAGCATGGCGGTATCGAAAGTAATTACACAATTGCTTTGGTTTTGCATTGCTACGCTTTGTGATTGGCTAAAAAATCTTGCGCCACTTTCTCGACCAATCAGAAGTAAAACCAAAACCAATCGTGACTTGCTCGCACGCGTTTTCCCGCGCTTGGCACCGCCGACATGTAATTGCTTCGAGCTCTGATTGGTTCATTGGATTGTTTATAACTGCTGTGACTGATCAGAGTAATTACTTTGGTTTTGGTTTTACGACACTCAATTGAAAACTGCTCTAATTAGCATAGCCGGTTTATTCCTTCGTTTTCATCAAGTTGAGAAGTTATGCCATGCAGACACTGGAAAAAGTGTTTCATCAGGTACCCAAAACCCTCGAATTCGGCTGCGCCTCGTTTTTTCAACCCACTTCTCGGTGTTTGGATATCCTGATAAAACACTCTTCCTCGTATTTGATATATTACTCCTCCCCCCCCCCCCCCCCCCGTTGTTTTTCAACCCACTTCTTGGTGTTTGGAAATCCTGATGAAACATTCTTCTTTGTGGTTGATATATTACTCCCCTCCCCCCTTGTTTTTTCAACCCACTTCTCGGTGTTTGGATATCCTGATGAAACACTCTTCTTTGTGTTTGATATATTACTCCCCTCCCCCCTTGTTTTTTCAACCCACTTCTCGGTGTTTGGAAATCCTGATTAAACACTCTTCCTCGTGTTTGATATATTACTCCCCTCCCCTTCCCCCCTTGTTTTTCAACCCACTTCTCGGTGTTTGGATATCCTGATGAAACACTCTTCCTTGTGTTTGATATATTACTTCCCTCTCCACCCCCCCCCCCCCCCCCTTGTTTTTCAACCAACTTCTCGGTGTTTGGAAATCCTGATAAAACATTCTTCCTGTTTGAAATCCAAAATAAGCTGAAACTTGTGGCAATTCAAATGCCGGGAAGCTACTGTTAAGCTATGCTCTAGAAGAAGGTTCTAACGTTTGAGTTCGTGGATGAAGCCATTCAAATGAAAAGAAAGTTCTATCATGGCTACATGCTAACAAACTTACATTAAATATTAAAAAAACTAAGTATCTCATTATAGCTAGTCACTATAACTTAAATCACATGGAACATGATTTTGAGATCAACATTAATGAAATACCAATAAAAAGAGTGAAGTCTCATAGATATCTTGGCGTTGAAATTGACGAGACTAAGTTGGCATGTACAAGTTGATGCCATTGCCAAGAAAGTTTCCGCTGGTCTTGGAGCACTTAAACGAATTCGTGATCTCGTACCGACATCAACACTACAAATGATGTATGAAGCACTTATACTGCCTTATCTAGATTATTGCAGCGAGGTGTGGGGCTGTATGGGTAAATGCCTAGCTGACAGACTCCAGAAATTGCAAAATAGGGTAGCAAGAATAATTACCTACTCTAATTATGACATTCGGTCTGCTGATATTTTGGAAGACCTTGGCTGGGACACTCTTGAACGTAGGCGCTCAAAGCAATTAGTGGTTAGTGTCTATAAAGCTAAAAATAATCTTTCTTCTAAGGGTCTAAAAAATCTTTTTCGACCAATAACGAATGTTCATTCTTATAAATTGAGAAACAACTTGAACAATTTGTTTGTTCACAGACCCCGAAAGGAAGCGGGAAAGTATAGCTTTAACTATCGGGGCACTGTTCTTTGGAATGGCCTATCAAATGAAATCAAAGCTGAGCCATCTATCGCATCCTTTAAAGCCGCCTTATAGTAGTTTTAATCTTACAGGTAAACATAGAAAAATTCATTAGTATTGTAATTTTAATTAGAAATTTTTAACATGTTTAGGTATTTATAGAAAATATTTAGTACACACGGCTCTCTGGAAGAGCATTTTGTAATTAATGATGGGATACCGTGTTTTAAATAAAGCTATGATGATGACGATGATGACGACGATGAAAATTATTAAGCGTTACTTTCCTCTGTTACTACTTCTTACGATATTTTACAAACTGAAGTTGTTTTTTTTTTCATCTTCAACTGGGAAGCTGAAGGGGCTAACGTCGAGGAGTTTAAAGGGGCGATGTCACCTAAAAGGCATCTTTATATCGGTGGAAACCCAAACATAATGATCCAGTTTGTTTAAAATTATTCTACTAGTGCTCTAGGAAAAAAAAAATAAGTGTCTTGGGCTGCAGATGGCCAGGATGGAAAGGGATTGCAACTTGAAAAAAATTGGCCCAATTTTTTCATGTTTATGGCTTCTGTCGTGGAAAAACGCTCAAACATTGTGGTTTATTATTTCTTCGACAATTTACTTGATATCTTCTTCTTAGAGTTTCTTAGTGTTCAATAACGTCGAGCAGTTTAAAGGGGCGATGTCACCTAAAAGGCATATTTATATCGGTGGAAACAAAAGTACTTAGTTTTAATTTTGGGGCAGTTTTGAGCCAAAAACGCCAAAATATCCATGACATGGCTTCTTCAAAAGAAAAAACAACAAATAGGAGAAACAACATTACCTAGTAATGTTCCTTCTTGTAGCTCGCAGAATAACCCCGCGTCTTCACACTCCTTCATGACAAACTTGATGGCATCCGCAAGATTCTCCAAATCACATGGCGGGACTCCGATCCCGGCATGAAAACTGCAAGTGTCTGAGCTGGTATGAGAGTGGCCGCGCCTGCAGCCGTACCAGCGGACTCTGCCATTAGACTCGACCCATTTCTTCACGTTCCATTTTCTAGCCAAGGCTCCGTAATTCCTATCAGGGATCTTCCGTGAATACGTATTAAACATAACGTCAGGACAGCTGACGACTACCTTTTCTGGGTGGCTGGTTTTAAGACGCCAGAACATGTCTTGGAAGACGCCAAAAGGCAAACTATGGAGAAAAGAAGTAAGGTCATTAGCCAGCCTTTCCTATTGGAGCCAAGCGGGCCCTTACATAACATCAGACAAATCCGTAACAAGTCTTAGCAGTCGAACCGCCTGTTCAAACCGCCGCCGCCGCCGGAAAGCCTATCTAATAAATATATATGAATACGATAAACAAAACCTCCACTTAACTTTTATTCGACCGGACCCAGGAATGGAAGCTCCCCCATCCTACCACCACCTTCCCAAGGAAATTACATTGTATATCAAGCACGTGTAAGGGCTGCCTAGAATAACTGTACCACAGGGAACATGGAACACCTAACCTTAGTTAGCCACCGGCTCGGTGATGGTATTCTGTTTTCTTAAACATGAACAGCATAGCCAATCTCTTTTGATTCGGCGAACCTATGCACTTAATGTTAATAACTTTATGTTCTTCAAAGTAGCTCGCTCACAATACCACGTCTTAAAATGCAATTAATTTCAAGTCAGCAACATCACTCTCTGGGAGGTAAGGGGGAAAAGGAAACGGAATCCTATTACATGGCCGTGGTTTTCAGCCGGTCGATAATTCTCCCTAAAAGGAAAACGCCCAAGCAAGTCAACTCTGACCATATACCTAATTACAACGGTTGCAGAGCAGTTTTAATTAGACTGTCGTAAAACCAAAACTAATTACTCTGGCCAATCACAACAGACGCAGAAATCCAATGAACCAATCAGAACTTGAAGCAAATACATGTAGCCGGCGCCAAGCGCGGGAAAACTCGTGCGAACAAGTCACGATTGGTTTTGGTTTTACTTCTGATTGGTTGAGAAAGAGGCGCGAGATTTTTAGCCAATCACAAAGCGTAGCAATGAAAAACCAAAGCAATCACGAATTTTCTTCCGAAACTCAAATGAAAACTATTCTAAAATACTGTAAAAGTTATACTTACTTTTCGTCGATTCTAACTTCCCTCAGTTCTTTGGTTTTAGCCATAAACGGACCGGAGAGAACATCACACACAACGCACTCGGTAAAGGAGTGGTAATAACCGCCCCTGAAATATGCAGTCCAATTTCTAAATGTCACTTGAAGGCAGCCAATGTCCCATTCTCCACGGAGATTGCGATGGCTTCCCCCGGCAATAATTGCATCTTTGTTGTCGCTAAGCACGCGAACGAGGCGCTCAAGATCTACGTCATCGTTAAAATGCGTCACGTCCGCAGCAACAAGCACGTAGGGCGTGGTAACTTCGTGTAGTAACTTGGACCAGGTCTCACCATGAGAGAGATCACTGAAGACAATGTTTTTTACGTTTAACTTAAGTTTTGCTACAGTTTCGTCTGGGAGCTTTTCTTTTGACGCAAGTACAATACGAATGCTTGGATAATACTGTGAGAGGTCTTTCAAAAATTGAAGCTGCTTTTTAGCGGCCAGTTCTTCGGGCAAAGTAACAAGAAGCGTGACAAGTTGATTAATGGGAACAAATTCCGTACAGTTTATTCGCTCAAAACCTTTTCTGAAATAAGGATAACCGTAAGCTAATGACTTTCCCATAAACTTCTCGGGACAAACCTCCTTTTTAGGCGGTGTGGAGTTTTCCGAGGAAGATTTGCCCGCAGGAGAATTTTCATCCTGGTTAATGGTTTCTCCACCCAAAGATTTAATCATATCATTTACAGATTTGATATGTTGTCCAATGCGATGATAATGTAAAGCAGACCTAACTAAACTTCGTCTTGTTTCGGAGAGTTCTACGATTAGACGCTTCAAATCCTCAGCTACCTTCTGTGAATCTTTAACATCCGCAGAATCGGACTGTTTTACCATTTCAGGTTTTTTCACTAAAGGGGCGTTAGCTTGAACAGACGCCACCTTTTCAACGACTTTCTCTGGATTTCCTTTAATGCTAATGCTCTGTTCCAAGACTCTGAGTTGCTCGCACTCCGGGCTTCGTATCGTTAACAACCCAAGCTGGCTGACAAACTGTACCACTAGTAAGACGGACATGATTAGAGCCACACGGGTGAGAACCCAACGAATCCTTAAGCGACTCATCTTGTGGAACAATCCTCGCTACACAGCTCATTCAGCTCAACTCTTGTGGTTTCCTTTAATCAGCAAGTAGTTTCAGCCATCTTGAGAATCTGCAGAGACATAAAGAATTCCGAATGAAAACTTCAATTTTCGCCGACAAGTTTGTCGTATAATTGACAAGAATTTCTGCGAAACGAAATTTTAAAACTTCCAAGAAGACAATGTACAATGGAACTTTGCATTAAGGGGACCATGGACACCATAGGGACCAAGAGAAGTGTCCCCTTAATAGAGGTGTCCCTTTAATAGAGGTGATACAGTGAAACCTGCATTAAGCGGACCCCATATTAAGCGGAAACCCTCTATAGAGGTTTTACACGGCAGCCATGTTGCATGGCAGGAACAATAGATTCTTTTCCCTATGGGAAAGAATGTCCTTTCTAATGCAAAACACTTTAATTGTCCCTGTCATGCAACATGGCTGCCGTGCAAAACCTCTATTAAGCGGACGGACACCAGCTGCTTGGTTCCCTAAATTTTCTTCCCATATTTACTGTAAAACGAACCTCTCTTTAAGCGGACACTAGCGAGGGTCCCGTGGTTTCACTGTAATAACAAAGATGATATGAGCGTTTTGCCGGCCATAACCCACCCGGGACCAGGGACACTATGTAATGGATGTGTCCCCTTGATGCACGCAGGTGTCCCAAAGCACAGGTTCCATTGTTCTATGATTAATTTCCATTATGCCTGCCGGAGCTATAGATGGTTTTCACGTTACGTCACGGCGGCCATATTGGTGTACAACTACAAAAGAATTTTAATGAACTTCTTTTGTTATGTACACCAACATGGCCACCATGGCCTTTGTCATTTGAGTCCCACAGGACTGAAGGTCACGTGAGTGAAAACCATCTATTGCTAAAAACTTAACTTCACTGCAGAATTCAAGATAGAGTGTTGTAGGAGAGACTTTAGGATTCATTTGACTGTACAGTGAATAATTAAGAAGTTGACAAAAAGTGATCTGTAATTGGCTGATCAACACATCACCGTAACATTCTAATAGAGCAGTTTTCAATTGAGTGTCGTAAAACCAAAATCAAAGTAATTACTCTGACCAATCACAGCAGTTGTAAAATATCCAGTGAACCAATCAGAGCTCGAAGCAATTACATGTCAGCGGCGCCAAGCGCGGGAAAACGCGTGCGAGCAAGTCACGATTGGTGGTGGTTTTACTTCTGATTGGTCGAGAAAGTGGCGCGAGATTTTTTAGCCAATCACAAAGCGTAGCAATGCAAAACCAAAGCAATTGTGTAATTATTTTCGACACTCAATTGAAAATTGCTCTAAGATGGACAGTAGGTCAAAAACAGAATTCAACGGACATTCTTGCATGTGTCGGACTGACATGGTGAATTTACGCTAGTCGCCATGTTGTTGCCATGTTGATTTCGGCCATGTGGTTTTCCGATGTTTTCACGATACCGCAAAAATAGGTTACCGCAAAGAATAACTCCAGCAAAACGGTTTTCCACAAAAAATTTACTCTAGCACTGAGATTCTATAAGTACTAAGTATCACCACTAAACAAAACACGTTAAGTAGAATTCACACAAGCGTATCCTCTTCGGACAAACCAGGACAAACACTGACGCCGCTTAGTATTAATGTGTAGACTGAAAATGGTAAAACATTTAATTACTGTACGCCTTCGTTTCACAACGAACATAGGAGTGCGTTCCTTTTAACTAATCTAAATCTGGATTTTGCGATCGAAAATTCGATTTTCCGTTTCATTTAGGGACAAACCAATCTTATACCCCATTCACACCAGCGCTTGAACATGTTTAAATATGGTTTAGTTTAAAACAGGTTAAGAAAAATACCTCCTAACCTCCCGTAATATTTGAAGTGAAATCTTTACTAAAAGAAACTTTTTTGACTTTTATTACCGTTCGAGGTAGTTGGAGTCATGACAGTCATATACATTTAAAAACGTTCAGGATAGGGGCTAAAAACCTAGTTAAACTAAACAACATTTAAACATGTTTAACTGTTGGTGTGAATGTGGATTTAGATTGCAAACTGAACGATCCACGTCTAGAAGTGAATCGCTCAGACTGGTATCTGAATCCAAATCTGATTCTGGTTTTCGATATCATTTCAACTAGTTTCAGATGAATATCACGTGGTCGTTCAGCGGAACCCGCAAACAAACAATCAAACGGAGGTCCTAAGCAGAGGGGCCTGGCGTGCGTTTCTCAAAACTTCCGAAGACTTTTCGGCCCCGAAAAGCTATGTTATGTGCAGGCTATTTACCAACAGAGATTCCATTTTCGTTCGTTTTGTAAACTAAGCAATAGAATCTTAAGTCGACGAGAAACTTTGCACTAGTTTTCGGGCTTAAAACTTCAACGCGAATTGAAAGAGATTGAATTTCAAAGATCGCTTTCGGATTCGAAAAGTCTTCGGTGTTTTGAGAAACACACGCCTGGAGATCATGAATGAAACGAATCGATCTTTTTTTCAGATTTTTGTTCCAGTTAACATGAAAATCCAAACAATCCGAATTGCTAAATCTGAAACTGACTTATCTAAAAGGAATGCTACCATAATGCCATGTACAGGTTGATGTAATTTTCATTTATAATCCAGTTATTTCTAGTTTTTAAAGTTTAAAGTTGTACTTGACTTACTGTGAATTGGAAAAGAAAAATTCAGTCTCTCTATAAATCACAAAAGTTCAAGGCCGCAAAATACAAACACTGCCAGGGCCCGATAGGCTTGATTAGCCTGCGTAGCTGGCGGTTTTTTGGTGGCGGGCGCGATGCTGAATTCGCGAGCGGCAAAGCCGCGAGGAGAGCGTGAGCGTGAAGCCGTGAAAACGAGCGGCTTAGGAGATCCCCCTCGCGGCTTCGTCGCTCGCGAATTCAGCATCGCGCGCGCCAACAAAACCGCCAGCTACGCAGGCTTAGGCTTGATTTCCAGCTTTTTTGTTGTGAGTGTGTTTGGCTGTTATCATGAGAGTAGGCCCTCTTATTGGGCGGGTTTCACGCGAGTGTTTTGCGCGAACGGTAAAGCTGGCGAAGAAAATTGGGCGAATAAGACTCGCCAGTTCGCGCGAAACCCAAATGGTAAAATAGTAGAGCCCACTCGCGGGCTATTCGGCGAATAGCGTATTGTGTAGCTCTTTAAATATACACGTTAAGTTTGTACAACAGCTTTTAAATTCCGACAAAACTGAATGTACTTATCGATTTTAGACTTTTAGATTTAGCACATTTTGAGTGCTTTTCTTTAAACTGCGAAATAGTAACTAACCTAGCAGGCACTATTAAACACCAATTCCATTGTTTTTTCTGTTTAGTTTTTACAGTAATTTTGGCTAATTTTGATTAATTGCTAGATACAGGGGCGGATCTAGGGGAGGGGTGCAGGGGGTGCGCCCCCCCCCCCCTCTTCCCCTGAGATGACCTGCATCTTTCTGATATAACTTTTAAAATTTGTTTACGTCACCCTTCAGTTACGTCATTCCTTAGAGGTGCACCCCCTCCTAAGAAAAATCCTGGATCCGCCCCTGAGATACTCTTGCCCAGTCTAAGTAAAATTACTCTAAGTATCTATTACTACTAGTATTGTAATTTTCGTATTTATTTCCTTATTGTGTAATAGTGTCCCTATTTAGTGGTTAGTCAGTGTACACTGCTATTTCAGCTTGACACATAAATAAAGGTATTGTGTACGGCTATCTACAAAACAGTAAATGACTGCGGAATGGAAAAATGAAAGTTCTGCTGTCGTTTCCAACTCGATCTGACACTGGAGGGAAAATGTCATACCTCCGCTCACCCATTTGTCAGAGTTTAAGGCTAAAGGTTTAACATGGACTTCTGTAAAGAGGACTGCACAGAACAAAACTACAACCCTGGTCAAAATGTTTAGGGACAATCCACCCTTTTGAAACCCCTTTGTAAACGAATTACGACTCGCCGATAAGTAAAGTGAAAATTCAACAACTTAAATCTCTATTCCCCCGCTCCCCCCAGACAAGATTGAAGTCTGTCAACTATAGTAGATGTTGAAAGTGTTTTTTATGCCTGTGTGTCAACCTTGTACCGGGGGGGGGGGTAAGGATTTTGAACCGAAATATGTCAAGTGTCCCAAATGTATCGACTAAGGTTGTAGATGGAAAAACTTGGTTTCGCACATATGTTCTACAAGGAACTGAGAAGTTGAAAGAAGAAGCTCGTCCATGTACATGTATCACCTAATCTTCTATAACATCTCGACCCATAACCGCCAGTTACAGCTGTTCAAATAGCCATATTAAGTTTTAGAACTGTATAGCAATCGTATCAACGGTAACCGTTGCGTCAGTATCATATCTTGTAATATTTTGCAATGTTGTCAGCTCAGAGAGCAACACGTATTTTCAGAATGGTTTCTACCGAACGTTCCTGAACCAATAAGGACGGAGTCTTGGCTAAATGCTAATATATAATCAGAAACCCTAAGTGGGTTGAAACGTGCAACTGTCTCTTGTACGCTTCAAAACAAGTTTCCCATTATTCAATTTGCTAAGGAGTTGTTACAGCCATATTTGGCAAATCAAGATAAAAATATTAACCAATCAATTCGCTAGAACAACTTGCTTCCAATCCCCAGGGACCGAGGGGTTTCCAAATATGGTACTAAGCAAAACATGAATATTCGGAAGCTGTGAATGCGCGTTAAACGTTTCAACCCACTTATGGGTTTCTGATATAATATATAATAAATGGTGATCAAATTGGCGATCAGTTTTTATCTTCTCAGCCTAATCAAGAGATTGCATATTCAAGCTGACAGGTGATGAAATTTTTAAGCATTTCGAAATTAGATGACGGGGAAAAAAGATGTCTCAAAAGTTATTATGCGCGAAAATGAAATGACAATTTATGTCGGGAATCCGCTAGTAATTTTAATTTTATCTGTACGATAAAATCCACAAAAATACACTTCCATGGATTCCAAAAATTATTCAAAATCGTGACAATTTGTTGTCGCAAAAAATGCCCATTTCAACGAAATTGAGAAACTCATTTTGACGGTAAATTGAATTGAAGCATACGCATCACGAGAGGGGCATAACAGCGATTATATATGTCCAGTGAAAACAGGCCCGACATATTAAATATAGTAAGCGGTAGCATAACAGCGCTTATGTCCACTGAAAACGGGCCATACATCAGAACAGGAAATAGCATACGCGGAAGCAAAACAGCGCTTGTGCCCAGTGGAAAAAAAAAGGATCAATCTCATGTTGATTTTACTGTTCGTTTTCACTTGATACAAATTCTTCTCCTTTTGCTTATGCTTAATCTTATGCTGGCTAATGCTTATTTCGCTAGTCGGAAAACCACGCTTTAAGTTGTGTGCTTTTCAATACTGTATGTATTAATAGTCATTCAAATAAAGCTACTCAGTGTTGTTGTCATGTGAACGTCTGAAACTAGCTTCGCGAAATTGAACGAGCCGTATGTCGCTAGTGAAAACCAGGCTTAACTGGTGCACTGCAAGAGCCAAAGCGTGTTCATAGTTAGTGATGCTACAAGCTTTGTCACTTATTTTCAGCATTAGAGTGATTTTCTTTAAACCGTGAAATTGTTACACTATTAGACACTATAAGACACTATTAGAGTGATTTTACTTCAACTGTGAAACAGAAACTATTAGTTAGTGTCTAACACTATCTATCACTATCTATTGCACTAGCGCTAGACCTTGATAGAGTGATTACAGTTAACCGTTAAACACAATCCAACAATTAGTGTGTGATCAGGTCCAAGTTAAACAAAAGAAAACAATGGAATTATTGTCTAATAGTGCGTACTATTCTACTAACTATTTCACGGGTTAACTGTAGTCTAATCGTTCTAATATTTGAGGATAATAGAAACTGATACGAAGTACTACGGCGTAAAATCCTACTATGTATTTTACAGGTGAAGTAAAATCACTCTAGACGCTCATTCTATTGTTTTCCTTTGTTTAGTTAAAACTTATTTTGGCTAATTTTGATTAATTGTTAGATACTGTTTCACGGTGTAAGGATCTTTGGCAAGTATTACCTTAATTCTCCTGACTTGTATAATTGATCTTGCATTGGTAACACAAGGAGAATTTGAGTGCTAAAGACTATTGGTAAACGCAGTATTTCACTCTGGATGATAAGAGAACGGACCTCTAGAGCCAAGGTGAATTCATCAGTCACGGTCTTTGATCGAAACTTAAACCCCTATTGAGTGTGTGGTATACTATCAGGCCCTAATCTTTTATCTATTTTCCTCATTAAATAATTCTGAATGCTGAAACTAACTGAGCAAGACAAAAACGAAATTAAAATATTCCATGCATGTTTATGTTCCCAACGATACTATGTGAGAAAGGTATGAAATAATAAAACGCTTTACGAAAGTACTTGTATAGAGACGTCCAAAAAATATTTAGAAATAGTTATGTTAACTTCAAAACAATTCAACATGAAATTATCTGCTTGAGGGAAAGAACCACAATCTTTTTTAAAGTCTGCTTAAGCTATAAGCTACGTAAAATTGCAAAACAATTCACCTTGGAATTATCTGCTTGAGAGAAATTACAACCACTTTGCATTACAGTGTGAATTTAATATTTTATTTACCGCAATGTCTTTGGTATACGTTTTCTGAGATATAAACAATAACCGATAGCGAATTATGATTGATTACGGACTTTTTTCTCGGGTGCGCACGTCTAGTCCTCAACACACCAGGCTATCGAGAAAGTGATAAATGCTATTCGAAAATTCATGTTGGCACTTCATAATTTATACAAGCGGTTGTGTGAAGTTTTCAATTTTGCTGCTAGACTAAAACGTTTACCTCGGGTGTTGAACAAGAAATAGTACAATAGCAACATGGTCGTCTTGATGTTGCTGTTTCCGTATTGTATTCAGCTTTTATTTGTGACCTGTTTAAATTTCGATCAGTGAAGAAACAATTGGATTTTAGAATTCAAAAGGCATCGCTACCGAACTGATAAACTCGAGTTTTTTCCTTTCAAAATATCACAATAGACTCCAATGGATTATTTCTATTCAAAAAGAAAATAAATATTCTTTTCATTTCACTATAATACATTTGCGGAGCGCTTCGACATATAAGAACAACGAACTATAAACCGTGGAGATCTGCGGATGTTGTCAAAACTGGCGAAATTTGCTGCTTATATTAATGAATATTTCTCATATTTTTCGATATATACAGCAAATAGCGGACGGATTATTCTAACGCAAAACCTAACCTCTTAATAAACCAACTGAAAATGTCCAAATCCTTGGGGTCGTATTTCATTTGCCCATGTAACTACCGAAACTGCTTGTGTGTGCAGATAGCGAACGATCACTTGTGCGACCGCCTGATCAAAATTCAACAACAAGCTCGAAAACTCGCCCTTAGCTACAAGAAAATGGACAGTACCTGAATCGACTGCTGCAACTGCATTCCATTCAGAAGATATATTTTCATTCGTCTTCAGTGTAAACGCCCAGAGTTTTGAGAATATTATTTCGCTCGTTCGTGCAAGATCCAGCGGAGAACACCAACAAGCACGTGTTTAAAAAATTAAAATGATATTCAGGCAATTGCACCTGTTTCGACATCAATATTTTTGCGCCTTCAAACTATTGGCTTGTTGTATGATGGTTGTTTTTTTTTTTCTCGGAGATGGACGTATATTTGGGAAATGGCCTTAGCGTGTTAATAGACCGAACAAGTTGTTGTTACCTTTCGCCAAAACATTTTCATTTCTCTGTTACCTATCTCGTCTCAATGGACGCTGCCGACTTGTTGAAGCACATGCCAGAAAGCATCATTTTCGTTTATAAAGGTGTGCATAATTGTTTGCGTCAGAAATGATATATTAATTTATGTTGGGGTGTTTTATTTGCAAGTCTAACTTTTGAGCTTAAATTTGAACGATAGAAAGCGTCGCTCGATACACCATCGTTTGCTATAATTTCATCAGCCTAAAGTAAAATGCAACGGAAACTGCATTTATAATTTCAAGAAAACAAAAGCTTAACCAGAAGATTAAAATTTTCACCAAGCTGCTCATTATATATTTACATTTGGGCGACATCTACACGAGTAGATATTTTTAATTTACAATCTGTCGGCGGTATCTGTCTCAGTAGGAATTATTCATTAGTGTAACAATAAATGTTTTCCCGCTTCTTTAAAAATAACAGCCTATTGCGAATCGTTTCTAGATGATTACTCGCTTTAGACAAAGCATAAACTGACGACAATGTGAACTAGAAATAAGAAATTGAAATAACAAATCCACTGAATTTGATAACGTTGAATCTTCATAAGGATATTTCGACTATAAATTCAATCCTATTCTTAAGGACGTTTGCGCGAAAATCTTCTACAGGACAGATTTTTTACAAACTTATACTACGGTCTGATAATGAGTTACTGATGTCAGAAATGCAAAAAAAATTGGGGGTCACCGAATTGATTTAAGAGATATAGTGTGTAGAAATATACCCTGTTTTTGAAAAGTTAGTCCTTGTAACATGACATGGTGTCCATGGCTTTTAGTTAAACAATATCAAAGATGAATCGCTAGGGAGAAACTATTATATTCAAATGTTATCTAAGTGGGCCTGATTCGTAAATAATTCGAACTGTTTTCAACCTTTAAATGAGTTAACCCTTAAAAAGGGCATTCGGAAACAACATACAGCTGAGATATGAGTGCAATTCGACGTCGCTGGATAAAAAAAAATGAAAAAAAATCAAACTTCTACAAGACAGATTTTTTTCCTTTTTTCACAAACTGTAGATAATCGGTAAAGAAAGTGATATAAGAAAAAAATAGGGGTCACCGACCATCCAGGCGAGTTAAATCAAAGCAAAGTTAACGCAACAGCTACCATCCCTTCATGTGAATAGGTTTTTTCCTTTGCGCGCGCACTCGTGCATGACGTTGCATGGCGTTGCGAAATGAATTGCGTGCGCAGTAAGGATGCGCATAAACAATTGGCGCGAACGTCCTTAAGCAATGGGTTAACCGTGCGTTGCGATGCTGCGAGACAAGTTGCCTGGAGGGTGTTACACTGGGCAATGTTTCTTGCAATTTGTCTCGCTCGACGGTGACGAACAGCGGAGAGGACTGGTACGATTACAAAAGGAGCAATTTCATTGGCTGAAGTCACAAAACGTTGAAACACAAGTTGCAGGAAACATGTTACACTACGCAACGCTTGAAAAATTCGTTGCGGCGTAGCGAGAATCGTTGCGAAAAGTGGAACCGACTTCTACTTCTCGCAACGACTGCGGCGACAAAAAAATCGCGAGAAAAGTTTGTTGCGGGGTATGTTACACCAGGCAATTTTTCATGCAACTTGTGTCGCAACAAAATTGCGAGACAAGTTGCATTTAACATTGCCTAGTGTAACAGCGCCTTTATACGAGAGGTTCGATTGTAACTATCATAACCACAGGCTTACCATCCTCTCGCGGTGAGTGTGGTGGACTGTGCTTTTAAATGGCTACATCGGTTATAAATGTAGTCTTTCTAAATTCGATATTTAAGGCTTTTTTAACAACGATGTTGAACTTGTTATGTTGTTATGTGTTTGTTTTGTTGGTTTAAAGCTTAGGTTTTTATTTCATTTTCATTTGTTTAAAGGCTAAATTCACAACCGATGCATAAACTCGTACAATATTCTTAAGTCATCGCTGCCCACCTCTACAATACGCCACGTACGTTATCCTCAAATAATATTTTGATTCGCAATTTTCGCCACGTAAAAAAATTATATCACGAAAAAAATTCTCGCAAAATACGGTTCGTTCAATTTCGCGAAGCCCGGTTTCAGACGTTCACATGACAACAACACTGAGTAGATGTGTAGCTTTATTTGAATGACCATCGATATATACAGTATTGAAAAACACACAACTTAAAGCGTGGTTTTTCCGACTTGCGAGATAAGCATTAGCCAGCATAAGATTAAGCATAAGCAAAAGCATAAGTATTTGCATCAAATGAAAACGAACAATGATACTGATAAGCATGAGATTGATTCTCATACTTCAGGCTTGGGTTTATGCTTATGATGTCGGGCCCGTTTTCACTGGACATAAGAGCTGTTATGCCTCCGCTTATACTGATGTTCCTAGTGAAAACCAGGACGAAAACTAAATCACATAAGGGGGGTAATGATAGTAATCTGTTTCATGTAAACGGTAAAACACGATGAAATCAGAACCTGATCAATTTCATATTTATGAAATAATTGCTGGAGTTCATCCGTTCTCTAGGTAATGAGGAGCGCAGGATGATAGGCGCGGCGGCGCGCGAAAGAAAACAAGATGTTGCGATGCTGATGAGAGGAATATGCGCCTTTTCATCTCCGCTTGCAAATTTTGTAGTTTGCGTCGCTCCCCACAAAAACGTTTTTTTTTTAATCATCATGTTTTTCTTTTTTTTTTTTGTTTTCCTTCCTTGCCATCATGCCATAATTTTAACACTGAACGATTTATTTTCTGCCATATTCATAATATTTTGTTTGCTATTTTTGCGAAATGAAATGTGTCTGAGCTTTCAATAACGCTAACACGTCTTTAGCTAAATAATAAGTGAGAAATATCTTAGCTTTTGATATGAATAACACCAATTCCAAAAAAAAAACATATAACAAAAAAACACAAATATTAAACGACTTACGTTTATCAACTGCTACGACAGGCAGTTTTAACCCTTTTACGTTTTGAACATTCAGCTTGATTATGTCTCACAGTCTGGAAAATCAAAAGATCAAGGGACACTGATTAACTAGAAGGAATATAGAAGAAAATCAAAACGTAAATGATATTGGAAATACAGCTGTGTTCACTTTACATTCAAGCAAACAATGGCGGCTTCGTGGCTTAGTATTTTGCAACAGCTGTTAAAGTAGTCGAACTCGGCTAAAAATCAGTATAGTTTCCCACCGCTTTGCTTTATAACTGCCTCGGGGGTTTCTGCAGTTTAGAGTACCAATTGAAATAACGAGCATGTTATGGATAGTCTAACTTACTCTTGTCCCAGCTGCTGTCCTGTTTCCACCGAAAAGAAAAAATATTCATTATATTATGTCCTGTAGTGATCTGACTGAAATTACCATTTGAATATTTACAAGAGAAAATTATGTTGTCTTGATTGTCATCGTTGGCCTGGTATGATGTTAACGACCACAGAAAGCTGAATGGTTTGTCATTTAGAACTTGACACAATCAACACTTACGTGTCTGAATAAGATGAGTTACTTGGGAACCAATTTTCCAATTCTCCAAAAGACCTGATTTTTTGCTACATTATCATTTGATTACATGTATTGAGCAATACGTTTTTGAGGTGCTGTATATTACGCTGTACAAGAAAGTGTGATAATTCATTACAAGAGAATGTATTTTGCTAAATGACTTTAACATTTTTCCACTTTCTGGAGTAAAAAACATTTGAATAAGCGAAACGCTTCGTGACGCATTTGTTTCCATGTTGAAATTAGAAATGATTGTACTGAACAACCGTCAATTTTACGATTGCAGTATCGATGCGGCAATATTTCTGGACCCCGGGTAGATTTGAGGCATGTGGTTGACTGAAATCAGTTCCGACTGTGACCCTTAAATGAAAACTATTGCGAACTACAATTGGTTATGCTATACAACTATTTTTTGCGCATTTTTTATTCTAGCTTACTTTAGACATTTTTTTCTCAATGCATCTTGTGAATTCCCGCGCGCTGATTGGCTTGTTTTTAATTTACTGTGCCAAATAAATTTATATTTGACTTTGTATAAGGTTATTGTGTTCTATTTTGCAATTATCGCCGAGCGCGATTCTCTTAATTTGCTAAGATTCTAGCGATGAGCCTTTACAGTAAAAAAACGTATTCACATAAAATTTTAAGGCTTTAATTGTTCCTCACGCAAAAATATTTGCCGCAGTCTGTCAAGTGTTAGGTTGCTTATAAATCTTTGGAGTTTTCTAAAATGACTCCTGCAAACTCGTTCGCTCGCAGTTGTTAATGTTTGTTATTGTATAAACAGTACCACAGAAAAGTTATGTTCAATTGCTTTCATCAGTGAAGTGCCACGTGTACACTTGATTTCAATCCACAGACTCTTGGCAGTGAAACCACTCGCCGTTCCACTTGAGTTTGGAACATTTTATGGCGTCAACTCTATGGTAAATAAGAGTACAGACAATGGAAAATGCGCTCAATTTGTTGGCTCCTGGACTTCTCAGCCCTTCTGCAAGGCTTAGAAATAACTTAATCTGGAACGTGATTCTAACTTCTGAGTCTGTGGATTGAAATGAAGTGTACATGTACATGTGACATTCACTAATGCGCTGTTTAGCAGTTATGTACTTTCCTGTGGTACTGTTTATTCCAAGTGTTTTAACTTTTGAGTCTGTGGATGTAATCCTAAAATATGACCATTCAAAGCTACTAAGCAGTACTTTCCTGTGGTGCTGTTTATTATGCTGTACAAGGTGGTTCTAACTTTTGAGTCTGTGGATGTAATCCTAAAATATGACCATTCAAAGCTACTAAGCAGTACTTTCCTGTGGTGCTGTTTATTATGCTGCACAAGATGGCTCTAACTTTTGAGTCTATGGATGTAATCCTAAAATATAACCATTCAAAGCTACTAAGCAGTACTTTCCTGTGGTACTGTTTATTATGCTGTACAAGGTGGCTCTAACTTTTGAGGCTGTGGATGTAATCCTAAAATATATATAGATAGGCTGAACCTAACAGCGTAGCACTTTGAACAAGCTTATAAACTAAGGTGAAACTTAACTAAGGTGAAAGGTCGGAAACAAAAGAATTATGATTGACGACCGGGCTATTTTTCAATTTTAGCAATTCTAAAAAACAGTAAGGTTAATTACCCGACCGTCTGCACAGTACATTTAGACCGTACAAAAGTTCACAAAAACAACTTTTTCTCTGTCTAGAATAACTATTACGACTATTTCCCGAATAAAATACAGTTGTTGCTTGTCAAAAAATGCCCGAGAAACTGATTTGGAAATCAAAAATGCAAAAATACACAAACATATTTGCATAAGGCGACGCGAGTATAAAATCTAAGTCTTGTTTTGTTTACATAAAATCGCTTTTCAATCTATGTAATGAATGAACAAACACATAAAAATGGACAATACAATCTTCTTTCGAAAATTTTATTGAAATCTCCATTAGTTTATGTTTAAAAGCAAAACGCGTACATTTATATAGCGCATCGAGGCCGAGCCGTGTCTTCGATGAAGCTACACGTTTATAAACAATTCTCCAAAACTAACGAGAACACAAATAAAAGGTCAATCACAGATTGATATCAAGATAAATTCCCATCGAAAAATGTAATTTGTTTTACCTTTAAGTCCCTCGCTTGCTTGAAAATTCTTTAAATCTCCGCGTTGGTTCTGAAATCCGTAATAAAAACAAACATCTCCCGCATTGATATAAACGTATGAAGGTCCTCGAAGCAAGATTTTATCCCTTAAAGCTCTTCTTTTTTCCACTAAAGCGGCTTCTGAGTATCCCTTATTTAGTATACCTGTCTTGAGTAGCAAACCGCAAAAAAATGCAGGGAAATAACGACTTTACTGCTCACTAAACAATGCGAAAGATCCAACTTTTAAAGTGTTTACCGAGCTGACGACAGGCGCGCCGCGAAACATTCCGCTAGCCATGACCATGAAAAATGACGGCATAGGTTCTATGAGTATGGTGCTGCGCAGCCGGGGCTTCGGCCCGGCAAGTGCTCCGCTAATATAATTATTCAGTTAGTCGCTACTGAGCAGTACTTTCCTGTGGTGCTGTTTATTATAGCGGAGCAGTCGCCGGGCCGAAGGCCAGGCTGCGCAGCCCCATACTCATAGAACCCATGCCAGCATTTTTCATGGTCATGGCTAGCGGAATGTTTCGCGGGCGCGTGTGCCCGTCCGCCCGCCGTGTTGGAACAACATCCGGGATCTTAGCAATTTTGAAAGCAAACCTAGGAGTACCAAGGCTTTGTTTTTCGCGCGGCGTGAGCTCGGTAAACACTTTAGTTGGATTGTTGTGTTTAGTGGAGAATTAAAGTCGTTATTTCCCTGCAGTTTTTCGCGGTTTGCTACTCAAGACAGGGATACTAATTAAGGGATACTCAGAAGCCACTTTAGTGGAAAAAGAAGAGCTTTCAGGGATAAAATCTTGCTTCGAGGAACTTCATATTATCAATGCAGGAGCAATGCGGGGAGATGCCTTGTTTTTATTACGGATTTCAGAACCGAAGAAGTTTTAACGAATTTCCAAGCAGTCCAGTGCTTTAAAGGTAAAATAAATCAAATTTTCGATGGTAATTTATGTTAATATCAATTTTTGATTGACTTTTCCTTTGTGTTCTCTTAAGTTTAAGTCGTGTTGTTATCTTGAATTTCATAGAGGACAGCTCTGCCTTGATGCACTATAAATGGTACGTGTTTGCTTTTAAACATAAATTAATGGCGATTTGAAATGTAATTTGTGATAATCGGTATTGACATAAATTAATATTTTGCCGACACGGAACAGAGAACCGGGTACTAGTGTAGTGCGCAGGGGCTCACGGTTCGTGAGTTTGAAAAGTGTTCGTTGAAAGATTTGTGTCATTCTACGGTCAGCCTCGCCGCCTCTAATACTGTTCAAACAAGTTAACTTTCGTCTTAGTTGTTTATTGTAATACCTTAAGATTTGTTATCGGCAGTTTTAGCCGCATTTTAGTCGTTTGTTTCTTAGTTAAAAACACCTTAAAACCCCAAAGGTAGCACCACTGCATAGGTCGGGGGTACACGGTCCCTATTTTTTCCGACAGTTGGTTTTTTGGGGCTTACGTGTCCGGCTCTGGTGCGCTTAGAGTTATCGTTATATTATAGTTCTTCGTCAATAACGAAATGTATCGTGGGCCTGGCCGGCCAACCTAGAGTTATTGTCATATTATAGTATAGTATATTATAGTAATATTGTAATACGATAGTCCTTTGTCAATAATAAAATGTATCGTGGGCCTGGCTGACCAACGCGCCCATGCCTCAACCTTTGAGTGTGTTCGGTTGTGTAGTGAAGGCAAAATTAAAATTTTTCGAAAGAAGATTGTGTTGTCCGTTTTTATGTCTTTGTTCATTCATTACATACAGCTATTTCAATTAACGTTGTCGGATGAAAAAGGCGAAAAGCCAAGACCGCAAGGTAGTATGGGATTTTTATTCAACGGCTTTTAACCCTAACCCATACTACCTTGCGGTCTTGACTTTAAGCGTTTATTGAAATAGCTGTAAATTAAAAAGCGATTTTATGTAAACAAAACAAGACTTAGATTTTCTGTCTTCACTCACGTCGCCTTATGCAAATAAGAGCTTATGTTTGTGTATTTTTGCAATTTTGATTTCCAAATCAGTTTCTCCGGCAATTTTTGACAAGCAAAAACTGTATTTTATTCGGAAAGTAGTCGTACTAGTTATTATAGACAGAGAAAAGTTGTTTTTGTGAACTTTTGTACGGTCTAAATGTACTGTGCAGACGGTCGGGTAATAAGCTTACTGTTTTTGAGAATTGCTAAAATTGAAAATAGCCCGGTCGTTAAATCATCTTAATTCTTGTGCTTCCAACCTTTCACCTTAGTTAAGCTTGTTCAAAGTGCGACGCTGATAGGCTTGCCTATATATATATATATATATATATATATTACTGTAAAAGGTGGTTCTAACTTTTGAGTCTGTGGATGAAATTCTAAAGTGTGACAATTTAAATGAAAGCCACCTTGAGCAGTACATTTCTGTGGTGCCGTATATTATGCTGTGCAAGGTGGTTCTATAAACCTTTGAGTCTGTGGATGAAATCCTAAAGTGTGACCATTCAAATGAAAGCTACAGAGCAATACTTTCCTGTGGTACTGTTTGTTATGCTGTACAAGGTGGTTCTAACCTTTGAGTCTGTGGATGAAATCCTAAAGTGTGACCATTCAAATGAAAGCTACTGAGCAGTACTTTCCTGTGGTGCTGTTTATTACGCTGTACAAGGTGGTTCTAACCTTTGAGGCTGTGGATGAAATCCTCAAGTGTGAGTGACTCTTTAAATTATGGTTATTCACTCTCCTGTGGAACTGTTTTTGGTATGGTGAATAAAGTTGTTGAAATGAGACCTATATTGAGGTAGTCGTACATGTAAATTCGACTGTATATTAAAAGGAGCCACTTTAATACTTCACGTTTCATACTGCAAAGAACAATTAATTTCTCTGCTGAAAATTCAAAATAGTTTGTGTAGGTAGAAAAGGAAAAAGGTCTTTTGCAGTATAGACAAACAAACGTCTGCTAAGATTCAACTGAATTCATTTCTCTCACAGTAAACGAGAATACACATGCACATTAAGCTTAAATACGAAACTTGCGAGAAACTTCTTCATGAGACTTCATCCCCGTGAAGCAATTTTAACTTAAATCGTTTTGAACTTTAAATGAAACTAGTGAAATCAAAACAACAAGAATGCATGGATGCCTAAAAGTTCGATAACCTTAGCATGATATATGATGAGCTTATACAAATCATTTAAGCTTAAGTCTTAATTATCATGTCCTTTGTTCTTTTCCTTGGTCTTTAATTTTCACTCATTCATAATGCCGGAGTGAACCGTTCCAGAACAAAATAACCGTCAGATTAAACCAAGTGAACAACATCTAGACAATTCTAAATGAACTTATCTAAAACTTACTGCACGTGGCGATTTTAAGAGCAGAAATGATCGAGTCTGCTTTCCTTTTGAAGAGTCGAAGAGATTGTTCAGCATCATGGCGCCATGAAAACATACAACATCGACTGTCCTGGGACTATGAACCACCCGCTTCAAATTGGCGGGAAATCCATATTATGGAGAGCAAGAGCAGAGGCTTGGGAGAAAGTCAGTTGTGATCAGTCTGTGCGACTGATCTAAAAACAAAACAATGACAAACTACTAAGGACATTTCCATAAAATGTTTCGTTTCCTATCGCCTTCTCTCTCGTAAAAGTGGGTCGGTCGGTCGGGGGAAAAAAAAAGGAAAAGAAAATTGACCGAGGGATCCTGAGTCCAGAAAACGGCTGGATGCTAAGTAAAAACGCCTGGTTACACGTGTGCTTTCGGTTGCCAATATTTTCTAAATCCAGATGTACTCCTCATCTACAATGGAGGCTAATAAATTAAATACAAAAAGCCGATTTCTATTCAAAATAAAGTCTTGATCACATGTATAAAAAGTAAAATTTTGCTTGTCAAACAGTGCATCTGAATTTCTTTTTTACGTTTCCAAAAAAATGGATCGGTCGGGCGATGGGAAACGAAACATTTTATGGGGATGGCCTAAGTTCCTTTAAAATTCGCAACCATATTTCCAGCTTCTAATGCAAAATTGAAGCCCCAAATATCAGAGTGAAATGGTAGAGACGAAAAACATTTTCGGCAAGTCAACCCTTCTTTTTTTTTGCAAGATAAGGGGGTCCCAGGCCTCTCCTGTATAAGGCCCGTTCACACGAGCGATTTTTGCTGCGATTTTAGGTGCGATTTTTGCGGCGATTTTTACGGCGATTTCATGGCGACGCAAAATCGCGCGTGTGAACGGGCGGCGATTTTACTGCGATTTTTGTGAACTGGACCTGCGATTTTTCCAGCGATTTATAAAATACAATCAATTTTCACAGAGTTTTAAGCAAGACGCATGCGTAGTTTATCAACATTGTTGCGACAGCTCATTGTTGCAAATTTTGTTGTAACAATTGGTGTAACATTGTGAAAACTTGCAAATATTCAGTGTTTTTTTGTCACGAATACCGATGAATCCGGCGCCGTAATAGCCTGTTTATGTACAACTATTGCTTTATCTGTCGTTGCCATCATTAGCATTCATTAGTAACCAAGCCTTTTGAAATGGTCGATGCCATTTCTCTGTAGTTTACGTCTGGATTGGGACGAAAATAGGCTATCATTATTAGATCAAATTGGGCCTAAGTAAAGCGATTATTAGATCTAAGCTAGATTCACGGTTAGGTAAGATTTAGGGTTAGGGTGACCCGTTATTGATATATATTAAGAAAAGCAGCTTTTATAATTAAATTTTTCTTGGGTTTGCCGGATCAACCAAGTGGTCTAGTGGTAAAAGAGAGATGTTAGCATGCAGAGGTTCCGGGTTCGATTCCAGGTAATTGTATTCCATTTTTATTTTTCTGATAGAAAAAAATAATTCTAAAATTGGTGAAAATTTTTCTAAGTGTCGCTAAAATGGCATCGACCGTTTACGAATGGGAAATGCGCTTCGCCGGCAAAGAAAAAGGGAAAAACCCCGATCAATTTGGGTAAAACCATGTATCGCAACAAGAGACGATTTCCAAAATCGCGGTAAAATCGCCGCCCGTTCACACGCGCGATTTTGCGTCGCCATGAAATCGCCGTAAAAATCGCACCTAAAATCGCAGCAAAAAACGCTCGTGTGAACGGGCCTGTAGAGCACCCCTCCTCCCCCCACCTGGCCCATCCCCTAGATCCGCCACTCAAGGGTGATAATTAATAGTCACTAAAACATCCTTAAAGTCATGCGATATTTTACCCTATTTCAGCTCAAGAGCCGATGGGTGCAAACTGTTAAATAAGAAGCAAAGGGCCGCGAACGAAAATGCTGCTGGTGTACGTAGAGTCTGGAGAAGATCTGGTCAGCCAAAAATAGGAATACAAATAAAGTAAGCAAGGCTGATACCAACGTAGAACATTTCAGGAACGCGACAACGACATGATAGAGCCCAAACTCACTTATACCAACTCTCCCGGATTATCCGGGAGTCTCCCGGATAAGAAACGAATCTCCCGGTCTCCGGTACGGGTCACTAAATCTCCCGGACAAAAAAGACTTTGGATCTTTCCTCTACAATAGGCTAAGATTTTAACCCAAATTTTTCCAACATCCAAAAACAAATGCGGTCTTTCATCATATCTTAACTTCGCAAACGCTTTTCGGGTCTCAGTAATGCAGAAAATGGCACCTATAGAGGGAAAAGCCAAAAAAAGTTTTCCGGACCCCCCTAGATGCTCGCGACTACGTCGCTCGATTCACGACTTCGGCGCGAAAAAATTTCGCCCTAAAAAAAAAACTACCTATTTTCGATCTCCGGAGGTTGGCATCCGTCTGCAAACTGAAAGTCGAAATGCAACCATGGGCAGCTGTTTCGACCTGGTTGGGTCTCGTCAGCACGGTGTAGCAGCAAAAATTGAGACAGAAAAACCAGCGTGAACGCCAATATTGTCTACCAATAAACTAATAATAATGGAGCCGAAACCAATTGTAGAATGCACACATTTTAGGCATCCTACTGATGAACAGTTACGACACAGAGATATATATATATATATATATATATATATATATATATATTTAGCAACTACTGTGATTTGCAGTCTGTCCATTTAAATTACACGTGGTGATGGCCTCAGATGAGCTCAAATGTTGGAAAGCATTTCAATTTGCACTTCGCACTTCGGGATTTCATCCACAGACCCAATGAGCAGAGAGTATTATCTAAGGCCCAGTTCAAACGTCGATCTTCACATGTGCCGAACCTAATGCAAATGAGCAAAATCTATTGTTCTTGCTAATTTGCATTAGGTTCGGCACATGTGAAGTTCGACGTTTGAACTGGGCCTAAGAATATTGGTAAACTTTAATAAAAACGAATAAAACTTTCATAAATCACTTTCAATAAAATAATTATTTTGTCACTGTATCACAGGCGGCAAGAGCGTGTATCTTTCAGAACGTTTGGCGGTAGCGACTGAGAAAATTCGGCGCTGCATGGGTAAAAATAAATTTGGCTGACCCGTACATTACATCCGTTTTGAAAGAGAAAAAGAGATCTTTCTATTTAATATGCAAAGCTGAACTGTCTGTGTAAACAGCTTTCGTTTTGTCTCCATACCACTGCCTACTGATGCGTGATGTTTCTCAGACGATCGACACATTACTCGTTACACTGCGAGTGTGAAAACCCTCCGTCGGTTGAAAGAGCCCATGCGTTTTTTATACAACATACGTTTAACTGTTAAGGAAAAGTGAAATAATTCAATGGAACCGTTGAAACTGATAGTTTATTTGTCAAGGATATTCTGACCATAGAGCATGCATACTCGAAACAGTAAACGTAAGCCGTTATACGATGCCCATCCGTTCGATATTTAGCAGTCTGATCGAAACTGGGTGAGTGAGTGAACAGCACCTGAAAAAAAGTGGCCTGCTGTTTTGCATGATACGTGACATACTAATACAGTATATCGAATGCTCAGTACTTCACATCGATTATGAACCAGACTGTAAACAATAGCTGGCCCACATCCTCTTCTCGTAAAAACGCGCAACGCACTTTCATGTCAGCATGTTTATACTTCAAGCAAACCCTTTTCAATCTTTTAAAGCAGTACAGTTATTGTAGCTAAATGTACTCGATTTTGAAATTACATGAGGCTAAGAAAGCGGATGAAAACAAAACAAAATCTTGTATGTGTTTCAGTGGTCGACACGGTTTGCGTGAATATCATGACCCGGAAAAGAACAGCAAAGCAACTTACAATAGTTCAGTGTTAGTAATACCTTTGCTTCGCTACGCGAGGTCCTCAAAGTTCTTTTCTCTTTGTTCCAGCGAAAAATGCCAAGGACTTGATCAACTGCTGGAATGAATCGCTTTACAACGAGCACGTATTAAACAAATAACAGACCTGGCTCGTGTGAAACATAACACTATCTATGCTAATAATGTTGACATCAATGATCGAAACAGAAACAACGTGACCGCGCAAGACTACTTTAACATGTTTCTATACTCAGGGGTGGATCCAGGATTTTTTATGTGGGGTGGCTATAGGTATATGCCTAAGTCTATAAAATTTTTCATTGTTGCAATTGACAAGAAAACTGTTAAAACTGACGGTCTACAGGGGGGTGGCTAGCCTACTGTCCTTTTTCTTTTCAAGACCAATAACAACTTGCACAAAAATATTTTTCATGCCACACCTAATTTCACAGACGTCTTGCCAAAATTGTATAGACCAAACACCCAGCATCCTCAGAGACCCACGGGCAGTGTATTAAAGTGAAACAAAAGAAACGGCAAACTGATCCTTGCGACAGAATAAAAAGAACCGGAAGCAAATAAAACAAAATAAAAGTGGAATATAATATTAGTCGGGGACGACTGAGTAAAAACCCGGGACGGGACGAAGCAAAAACACCTAGGGAAATGTTGCTACAGTACTTTACATAGACTTTGAATAAAGTCCTTCGTCTTATATTTAAAGCGCGCCGTGACTTGAGGTAGAAATTCAACAATGGGGTCGGTTGCGAAACAATAATCGATGACATTGACAAGTTTTTGGCGCGAAACGCAAATGAAAACCCTTCAAGCGAGACAAGTCGACCTCTCGCGACTTCGTCGCTCGCTCGCTTTGCTGTGAAACTCATGAGGTCGACTTGTGGCAAGTCTATACTTTTCACCGTAAACAGTTTTCTTTAAAAATCATCGTGTGATTGAGCAGTCTCTCAGTGTCCGGTATATGACCGCCCAGGGAACCAATCAGAATGCTCCTTTTCATGGTGGACCTATTCCGCTCAGGGGGTGGTGTAAGAAAGGAGGTCTTCACAAAAGAAAATATACAATGTTCTTTGGTGTTGAATTTTTTTGATTTAGGGACAACAAACTATACAAAACAATCTCAAACGGTCAAGTTTCGTTAGTTTTAATATACTTGTGCGGAAGAGATTTGTACTGCTTAATATAAACTAAGGAGATACTTTATAATTACGAGAACATTTTTGTGTCAAAGATCAAAAGAGACAGTTTAATAGGGCTGTGCTACCTCGTATCTTAAAGGAAAAGGGCCATGTTATACCATTTTTATAGTTGAATCATTTGAAACCCAAAAATAATGGGCTAGTTTTGTTTAAAATTATTCTACTAGTGCAGTCTTACAACAAAGTAAGTGTGGCTGCCAAAAGCCGAGAGCATGGAAATGGATTGCAAGTTAAAAAACCTCGGCCAATTTTTTCAATAGTTTTTCACCTTGTGCCTTGGACGACATGCAGCCCAGCCCAAGCTAAGTATATGATGGGTGACCCGGTGGTCTAGTGGTTAGCGCGTCGGACTTTCAACCTGAAGGTCGGTGGTTCGAAGCCTGGTCTCTGCCGTCGTGTTGTTTCCTTAGACAAGAAACTTTACTCCACACTGTCTCTCTCCACCCAGGTGTATAAATGGGTACCGGCGACAAAATGCTGAGGGTAACCCTGCGATGGACTAGCATCCCATCCAGGGGGGAGTAGCAATATTTCTAGTTGCTTCATGCTACAGAAACCGGGTTTAAGCTCCGGCCGTGTGGGCCATTGTGGCTCGTGTGCGACTTTACCTTACCCTTTTACCTTTGTTTAAAATTATTGTACTAGTGCAGTCTTACAGCAAAGTAAATGTGGCTGCCAAAAGCCGAGAGCATGGAAATGGATTATAAGTTAAGAAACTTCGGCCAATTTTTTCAATAGTTTTTCACCTTGTGTCTTGGACCACAGGCAGCCCAAGCTAAGTATGTGATGGGTGACCGGGTAGGCGGGTGACCCTGTACAATACAATACTTTATTTTCACATTACCATGACATTTTTGTTACAAGAAAATATATATCTAGCTAAACTAAAATTACTAAAACAATAGGACGAATAACTAAATATAAATAACAATTGAGGAAATGCCTAGTGTCTAAATTAACCATACAGTTTTCTAGTTAGACACTAGTCTTGTATAGTATCAATTCACATGTAGACATCTATTACAAACACGTAAACACACACACACACACTGCACACAAATAGCAAAAATAGCAAAAAAAAAAATAGCGAAAATTAGAAGACGACTGGGGTTGGACAGTATATCTGTTTCGACAATCATTACTGTCTATCATGTAAACACTTCAGTGTGCTTTGTAAAGGAATGTATGAAAAGTTGGCCCTCCCAGGGTAGCCCGGTCGGGGGGGGGGGGGTGACCCTGCTGCCCGGGTCACCCTCCCTCCATGTAAACAGGCCCTTAGACACCGGGTCCCCTCCCCTACATCTGCCAACGCGGATTCCAGTAAACAGGATACAGGTATCGTAAAGATTTTTATTCTTGGGCCATCGAAGTTTGATGAGAAATAGAACACAAACCGCGGTGATAAACATATCGAACTTATTCATTTTTGATAAAAACTTGACGTTTCGTATGCTACTACCGTTGAAAATGTATGTAGTAGCATACGAAACGTCAAGTTTTTATCAAAAATGAATAAGTTCAATATGTTTATCACCGCGGTTTGTGTTCTATTTCTCATCAAACTAAGATACAGGTAATAATCATTAAAAGTCCAGGACCTTGAACCCGATCTCTACATGCAAAATGATGCTCGATCCATCAACTCCAGGGCTCGCTGTGTTTTAACATGAAAAGACTCTGTTAAGGAACTTGTTTAAGGTCGCGGAGAACAGGTTTTGCTCATCAGTATGCATTTATGAAAAGAGTATGCACGAAGCTAAGTGCGACGGTTGATACCGAAAATGCGTGACTGAATATTCACGAACAGGCTCTGTAATGTTTCAGCATCAATAATTGCACGTGCAAAGCGCTGTCTGGTAAAATACACTATTTTTCAACGCATTGTTCTTTCTGCATGAAGTGTTGAAAAAAGCCCGTGGATTAAAAATAGCAAAATTACAATAAATATATATTTTTTGCATTCGTGTTTGCTCGAGAAACCTTCGGAAGCGTAAAAACAAGCAATTTTGTGTCCAAGAAATAGGCGCGGATAGAGAATTTCAGGAGCTAGGCTAGTGACACTGCAGGGAGGTAAACTAGGTGTATTGTAGGTTGTCATATCTGACTCAAAATTTTTAAATAGGCTTTCAAAGGGAAGATAGGAGGCTTCAAATTCTGACATGGACAATTTTACTCCTTTAAAAGCTAATAACTTTTAATTAAAGTTGAAATCAAAAAATCGGAGTCAGATATGACACAAAAGACGTATTGACGGATCAGTGAGCCGGTGAAATCAACTTGCTTTGTGTTCTTCTCGAGGAGAAAACTTGGACACAAAACCACGTTTTTAAAAAAGATAACTTAATTAGTGGCTTGCAGCATTGCCGCAAAGCGCAATCCCTTCAATAAAAAACAATCCTTATGCACTTCCATTATTCGCCAATATCTCGGCTTTCAAACGTTCACGATATAACGTTTTTCAAAGTGACACCCCTGCTAAAATTTTGCCTGATGAATTTATCCATGGCCAGGTATCCCCCGCGACCTTAAAGAAGAAGCAAACTACACATTTAATGTCTGAAAAGCGACATGAAATTCAATCAATTCGTGTGAAAAAAAAAAATACCCCAAAGGCAGTGCAAACTGTGACATCATAGCATAACGGTTAGCTGAGACATAAAGAATGAGCGGTGTGATAACTAGAGCGCTCAAAACTGGAAAGCTGAGAGGCGCCGGGAAAGCCTTTTATTTCGCGCTTCTGTATTGTGGCTCGTCAGCGCGTCGTAGCTACACTTGAAGTACTTCACTCGCCTCACGTTTATGCGGATACTCATTCTAGAAAAGAGCTTAGAGGTGAGATTGGATATCAGTGACGCTACGGCGTGACGCGTGGCAAATTTTATGGCCAAAAATCAATTTCTCGTTTCTGTGAACTTAACATTCGGTGCTATGGCGAGCAAAAACCATACTCTCTTGATAAAAATATGAAAAAATATATAAAAAATTGCCCAAATGAACAATCATTTCAATCAATTCTTAAAATCATCGTTGTCGCGACCCAGGTTATGTCACACCGCCCGAAAATACTTTGGAAAAATCTCCATTGATTAATTATTTAGCTGGAATCAAAACTGACGCTAACCCAGGGTTAGTTTAAACGTAGCCGGCTCCGTAGAAGGCTCTACTCACCCTGGCGGCTTCGCCGCCAAGATACTCGCGCGATACCCCAAACTAGTGAGCCTGCTCGCAGGCTAGTTAAACGCGCTTTGAACAATCCACCCGACGTCGGAAAATGGGTATAAAAATCCCCCCCCCCCCCAAAAAAAAAAAGGCACTGCACACTCTAACAACACAGCATTGCGGATAGCTAGACCGTCTGACATAGGTTGACATATGTTTAGCACTCTAAACTAGAAAGCACTAGCAGTCAGCGAGATAGCTGATCGAAATATGAGACTTAGGGACACCTCACATATGGGCTGGTATTCGGTTCTCAGCCATGTGCACCTGCACATCATCACAACAGTGACAAATGGCTATCTTAAAGATCGATCTGTTCTCGAACTTAACATGCCATGCCGTAACCGGGTAAAAAACGGGGATAAGCATTGTTGGCGCGCTTTGATTGGCTACTGAAACTCGGAATAGCAAGTGCTATCCTTTCCTGATATAAATATAAAGATTACCAATAAAGGCACTACACATTCTAACAACACAGCATTGCGCGAGCAAATGGGTATTGTTTTCGGGTTCAGACCTGAAAATGGGATCGATTTAGGGGTCAGCTCTGAAAATGGGTATCGATTTAGGGGTCAGCTCTGAAAATGGGTATCGATTTAAAACAGTTATCTCCTTCAGAAGTAACCAATGAATTAATGAACTCTCGTAATTATTTTGTAAATATTCAATTATTGAAATTCATTCTTTCATGCTTAGATTTCCGCAATAATCAAATTATCAATCCAGACTGATGTATCTTAATTGTACTTTCCCTTTCTTTGTTATACTATTGTATTTTTTTTTTGTTATGTTGTAATGCTTTGCAATACTGTAAGGATTTATAGTCATGCAAATAAAGCTAATTGTTGTTGATTTAGGGGTCAGCTCTGAAAAATGGGTACGATTTAGGGGTCAGCTCTGAACAATGGGTGCCGAATAGAGGTCAGCTCTGAAAATGGGTGCCGATTTAGAAGTCAGCTCTGAAAATGGGTGCCGATTTAGGGGTCAGCTCTGAAAAATGGGTACCAATTTAGGGGTCAGCTCTGAAAATGGGTGCCGATTTAGAGGTTAGCTCTGAAGATGGGTACCGATTTAGAGGTCAGCTCTGAAAAATGGGTATCGACTTAGGGGTCAGCTCTGAAAATGGGTATCGACTTAGAGGTCAGCTTTGAAAATGGGCACCAATTTGGAGGTCAGCTCTGAAAATGGATACCGATTTAGGGGTCAGCTCTGAAAATGGGTACCAATTTAGGAGTCAGCTATGAAAATGGATATGGATTTAGGAGTCAGCTATGAAAATGGGTATGGATTTAGGGGTCAGCTATGAAAATGGGTATGGATTTAGAAGTCAGCTCTGAAAAAGAATATCTATCTAGAGGTCAGCTCTGAAAAAGAATATCGATCTAGAGATCACCTCTAAAAAAAGGTATCAATTTAGAGGTCAGCTCTGAAAATGGGTATCGATTTAGGTCAGCTCTGAAAATGGGTATTGATTTAGGGGTCAGCTCAGTTTATGGGCATGATTTCAGGTTCAGGCCTGAATTAGGTCTTAAAATGGGTGCAGAAAATTAAACTTGCAATTAATTCAATTATGAATTTGGCCAACGTGTACAACGTATTGTAAGAGATCAAACACTATCATTCTGTGCATTAAATAAGAGCTTTATTTAATTTAATCATTAAAATACATAAGAAATTTAGACAGGACAAAGCCGCCTGGATTCCATTTACAGTATACTCTTCACAAATTGCAAACTTATGTACAATGTATCATACATGGCGTCCGTCTATTCATCTAACATAAAACCCGACAGGCTGGCACTTTTCATTAACAGCTATGATGATGTAGCCCTCGGCACAAACACCTTGGCATTTGGATTCAGCTTGCTTTTTTCCTGAAAGAAAATCACAAGAAAAAAAATTAGAGTTAAACATAGCTGTCTATGAATGCCAGTATGATCAACGATTTAACTTTCTGTGAAGTGGACAGTCGGGACCACAACCAGCTGTCCATCTTAGGTGTCTGTCTTGCAGTAAAATGAGTGACTGAAGTGTGGGAGGTAAGGGTCGTGACTAGAATGGATACTCCAAAATCAGGTTGGACCACCTCGGACACTTATTGAGAATTATATACAATGTAACGTAATGTCGACACTTAGAATTTATTTTCAATAAATTTTTAAGTGTAGAAAAAAAAAATCTAAAATCCTCACTCAGGATTGAACCTGTGATCTCAGCTAGGATTAGGATTACATAGCCTACCGTACCACTGTACCACCAAGCTTCTCGGGTTGCTTAATCCTAAATTTGACTATATAAACTGCTGAGCCCAACTTCAACTGAAAGCTAACCAGTTACTCCGTTATATAAGTCTAAATAAGGCGTCCAAGGTGGTCCAACCTGATTTTGGAGTATCCATTCTAGTCACCCCCGGTAGGGAAGTGTCTGTCTTAGAGGGGTGTTCATTTTGAGAGAGGACTGTGGTTACAATGTATCAGTTAATTATGTAAGGGTCTTGATTCCGGATTGCTATGATTTTTATTAGCACACAACAGTTTATTGCTTTGACTGACTGCACATAATAACTTAAGACTAGCCAGCAAGCAAATGTCTCCTATTTCTATCCTTCATGGGACATCTATGACTAATTGTTTATGTGCATCCTTACTGCACATGTAATTCATAACTTGTTATCCAACAACAGATATTTTACTTATCCATGCAACTCTGTTATAATCTTACTCATTTTTTTGGTGTTTTTTTTTCTTAAACAAATGGCCAGAAGAAGTTTAATAACTTGGCTGCCTTTATAAGTTTCAATCCATTCTTTAGCTACAGCTGTACATTGATACAAACGTAACAAAATTCAATGAAACCATCTGAACCATTTAGTTGTCTTTAATGTCATTTTAGCTGGAAAAACTCGGTAACTGGAACTATAAATACAGTTGCAGTTAAGAAAATTATATGCTGTGGTACACAAAGTTGACAGTTCTAATATCCAGTTTTAATTGCAAAACAATCACGTGTCACAAACTCTATGCTGAAATAACCAATTTACTCCGCAATCAGGCTAGTCTAGTGGCTGCAATCTTTTATATATAATTTTGCTGACCAGTGCGGCCTTTTACCCTGTCCAAATGCAAATAAACATAGAATAGAGAATACTTGACCGCTGAAAAAGAGGACATTATGAATGCAACATCCTAAATGTTTCACGTTTGGAGTCCTTTCAAGGAAAATTAAAACTGATCTGTGGACTTAAAATGGATTTTCAGCATTGAGCAGTGGTCCAGTGGTATAGGGGGCTGTAATGCCCGAGTTCTAATCCTGGTGAAGACAACAATTTTTTTAAATTTTTGTTTTCCTTTCTGTTCTTTTTCTTAAACGGAAATTTGATGAAGTTGGCATTTAGAGCATTTTGTATTCACAAGTTGGCTCATGAGCCTTTGATCGCGTTTCTGTAAAGCACTCCGGTGAAAAGATTTGCCTCTACCTGTTTACATTATTTGGAGAAATGTTTATGGCAAACAGTTAAATCCCCTTTCAATGGTGATCAATTCCTCTCAAAATGGCAATCACAGTATCCCTTTAATTTTTTTAATTTTCACAAATTGTTTAAATTTCTTCCCAAACTGAAATATTTTCTAAATCTAGATTCAGTTCTGTATTAGCTCTGAAAATTACATAATTCTTGGTTAAATATTTGTTACAGTGTGTATGTTTCTTTCAATACAAAAAGAGAGCCAAAATCACAAATTAAGCCAGGGGAGTAGCCAGCTTTTAGAAGAGTTGTAGGCCTGGCCATCCGGCCCGCAAGGGCCGCTTCTAGAAGGGTCCGGGGCATACCCTCCTGGAAAATTTTTCAATATTGGCCCTTGAAAATGCTTTATCCTTCACTTTCTGGTGATTTTATGTGTATCTTGACAGCTCCGAAATCCTAAATATTTGATAAAAGAAAATGGATTTGAATTTGAATTTCCAATTCTTAAAAATGTAACACAAGTGGGCTGAAAAATTTGTAGGCCCGGGCCTACGGCCCTATAGGCTGGCTGAGCCACTGTAAGCCTCCAGGAATACCTTACTACAGTTAAACAACTTTCAGTGTTGCACTCAATAAACAACTTCTGTTACAGCCTTCAGTTTTAGCGAAGCATGTACAGGCATGTGCAGTAGACACAGCAAATGAAATGATCAATCTGTGATTACTGCATGATTTTTTGAAGAAAAATAATATCCCTGACAAACAAGCATGTTACATGTACAGCTGAGTAAGACAGATGACCATTGAAAATACATGTACAGTACTTTCAAAACAAGTTACACATGTAGCAAAAACAATATGTCACCATGTTATTACCAAATACCACCAAATATACAACTAAATTGGATAAAAAGATTCTACAAAGCAAAACAGAACTGGTAGTTTGAGGATTAAGTGAAGCATTACAAGGATGAAAGTGGATTACAGTTCATCAAATTTTATCACATGACAAGCATTAATTTGTCATTCTTGGGGAACAAGTCTTTTAGCCATTGTTTCACATGCATCTATTCAAGATAATAAAGGAAACTTTAATAAGGCAACAACCTGACCATACTCATGAAAATGCAAATAAATGTTCTTTTAACCATGTATGACACCAGTAAAACTCCTGACAAATTTCTTACAAGTATCTGCACTAAAGCTGAACCTGTCCTATTTAATGGTAGGTAAGTCTTCACAAGCCTAATGGCTCACAACTGCTGAAGCTTAACCCAGTTTCTGTAGCATGAATCGACTGAGAGTATTACTACTCCCCCCTGGATAAGAAGCTAGTCCATCGCAAAGTTAGCACCTCCCTCCTCCTCCCCAGCATTGATACACCTGGGTGGAGAGAGACAACATGGAGCAAAGTTTTTTGTCCAAGGAAACAACAAGACGGCAGAGACCAGGCTCAAACCACTGACCTTCAGGTCGAAAGTCTGACGTGCTAACCACTAGGTGACGCACTAGCCACTACGTGGAGGTACGGTGACGTAGTCCAATTTAATACAGACATCAAAATGACAGGCAGGAGTGTACAGGTATCACAGAGGACAGTGTCAGTGTGGACTTATAGGCACACTGTCTTGTTGAAATGACAAAATTTCGCTTATCTTTTTTTCCATCTTATATCGCCAAATGCCACCAAATATGCAACTTAATTGGATAAAACATTCTACAGAGGAACACAGAAGCAGCAGTTTGGAGATAAAGTGCAGGATTGCAACGATGGAAGTGGATCTTGATTTTGTGACAGGCAGTCAAGAAATCCAAATTGCCATTTTGGTGAAATTGTGACATTTTAGGCACTCTTTTGTCTCCTTAGTTAATAATTCTTTTCTTCCATTTCAAGACAATAAAACAAGCTAAAAGGAAGAACCTGGCCATACCAAGAAGTGGTACATGTACACTGTAAGTACACTATACCTTGCATTCAGGCTAAGGGAAATTATAATTCAACACATTGATACACTGCCCAAATATGGTCAAAAAGTTATCTATATACGCTATGTCTACATGACGTATATCCAACGATGGCAGTAAATTTCGCATTTTGACAAGAGAATGCAAAAATGACGGACCGGCCTCAATATTTTTTCTTCAAACTGTGCTTTGATATCAATGTGTTGAATTATAAAACTATTATTGCGCTCAAGCTTGCGTGATATCGCCTATTGCAATATCAAGCGAGCTTTCACGCTATAATAGTTAGCTTTAACACACAAATTCAGCTAATCAGCAATCCTGTCAGTATAATCAGGGCTTCTGATAATTATTATGTGATGGTGTGATTTTGCACAATTGCCACCAAATGTACATGTTTTTTTTTTCAAAAAGGTCACAACTTTTTTAATAGCAAACATGTTTCGGATGAAACATCATCCATCTTCAGTACAAGAAACAGAACCTACTAGTGGGTGTAATATACATGCAAATACAAGAAGGATACAATGGTTTCAAAAATATAGCTAATTACAGCCTTACAAACAATGTCAAACATATAACTAATTACAACGTGAAAAGAAATGTGGACAATTGTCGATATAAAATAGTAAAGAAACAGAACAGAAAATGTATACCATCACCGAGTGTACAAACAAAACTAAATGGCCAGTGAAAGATTAACATGAAAAAATTGTCTATTAAGTGAAGGTTTTTTCCAATGAATATGCAGTGCCTCCTTGATGTACAAGTATCCAATCACATAATTTACTGATATTATTTCTTCAAAAATCTCACAAATTTACTTTACCACTGCAAGTCAGACTGAAAAATAGGCTGAAAACTTGAAAAGAATTGACACAAGTTGCAATCAAAGGCTCCTAAGAGCCAACCCGTGAATAAGAAATGGTAACACGCAACACAATATCTTGGTAAGCTTATGTTTTCACAGTGACATGGTTTAATAGTTCTTTTAAAAAATGAACCGTAAGGATTTTTGACGAATGCAATAAAAGGAAATCACTTTCATAATATCCAGTTTGAGGAAAAAAAAGAAGAGTTACGGGCATGAATTAAACCCGGGACTCCCGAGTGCAAACACAGCGCCTTAGCCGACGAGGCCATCAATGCTCAATTAAGACTAAATTTTGTTATTTAAAGGTAGATATGCATCAAGACATGTGTCTCGATAAGAAAATCCTTTTAGATCGATTTTCATGTTAACACATTAAAAACTCCAAATGCGAAACAGTGAGTGATAGAGTGAGTGAATTAGCCACCGTTACCGATAACCCCTTCATTATGCTTGCGCGTATTCACAGGTTAAAAATGATGTGAATGTTGAACTCTTGGCTAATTTATGATCAGTAGTTTTTTCCATCTGAAATTTCTCTCTGTTGTTTTTGGCCCATTTCACAGTTTTACAGTACCACTAAATATTTCAATATAATTTTATAGTGACAAACATCTGGGGACAGAAAAAGTTACTTTTTATTTGAAAAACTGGAAAAACAGGCATAAATTAGTGTCAAAAAAATCACACAATCTGTTGTATAGTAGCTCTCTTCGACTCCCAATTTGTTTAGCACCCTACCAGAAGGACTGCATAAACAATTAAACACAATTAGAATTCTGGGAGCATAGCTTGTTAAAATTTGATTTATTGGTTTTGAAGATCCTTTGCTTCCCAAAAGCGTTTCTAGAGAGGATGATTAAGGCATGTTGTTTGCCAATAACGACTGCAATAATATTCACTATACACTATGTCCGAGAACACAAAAAAGTTTTCCTTTATTCTGGAACATCATTTGGTTGTACATGTATCACTTATGGTTTAAACGTTTGTAGATAAAAACTTTTTCAATTAGGTTAAAATAATTATGTGGAACACCATTTGGTTGACATCTTACTCACATAATTTTAACACAATTTTTTAAAAATAATTAGGTGTATAAATAAATGCACGAGCCACCCGCCAACTATAAACAAAGGTTATTGCAGGAAGTTTTCATGTGGGGTCCAAATTAAAGGAAAATGTTTTGAAGGCAGTCACTGCATTCAGATTCAGATTTTATCAACGCCAGCTTTAGGACAACGATACAGTTTTCATAAAAGCCTTATCCACACTTAAAAAAAGCATTCATGATAACAATAATTTTGTTATTGTTTTCTGGAAACATACACATTATTTTGATATGGATTGATGAAATCAGAACATGTAGTCAGGTGTGAAAATGAGAGAAAACATTCAAAGGATGCATTTCCAAACAAAAACACATTATATGAACAGGTGAAGACAATAAGAAAATACTGGCCAAGTGTGTGCAAAAATATTTTGGGACATTTCCCAACAAGTCAAAATGGAATCTTTTTGAGGCACATTTCTGAGGACAAGGGAGCCTGAACTTTGACAGGGATTTCAACTCAAGTTTGTAAAAGTGGAGTGTCTGCAATTCACACAACACTTGACTGTACTTAAAACTTCAGAATATAATTCCTTGTGTACCTGAATCCCTTTTATTTGGATCACTGCTAAAACCTCTACACGAGAATATTTTGACAGAGAATAAAAATACACCAACTGCAGTTACTGCACGCACAATTGACGCTTCAGAACGATTAAATTAAGACCTGTAAAGACAGATATTCTGTCGCCTTTATAGTATAAATTGAAGAAAGACAGCCGTTATTTTTACACTTGATAACAGAGTCAAGATGGTTTTGAAACGTCGTTAGAGTTTCTTTTCGCTAATTTTTATTATGAAAACCTCTACAACCTGATTCTCACATGATCCGAGGTCACTCACCCTCATTTCTTCCTCTCCCAGCGACCTTGGACTGAGAAACTTAATCCTCGAAAAATTTCTTTGAAATTTATTTTTCTTGATTTTGCTAAAATTAAGGTCATTCATTTAACTCAGTCTTATCACTTTCTGTTTCATTTTTCATTTCATTTATTTATTTCTCCAAACCTTAGCAGATGATAATATAGAATTGAATATAAGATGGAAAAAAAGTAAGTAAATAATGCATGTGTAATTGAGATGTTTGTGTAATAACAAAGTTTTGAACTTTGGGGCATGATTCCAAGTCCACTTTCCAGCTTAAAGTATGGCCTACACCATGGATAATAAAGAAACTAATTTCATTATCCATGCCTACACCTGTACACTTTACCACAAATAAATAGAAAAAAACAAGGATAATCCGATTTGTGGAAAATATATTAAAACTCGCAGTTACAACAGATTATGGGTGGAAAATTAAAACTTTATTTAAAGTATTGATCAATGTTCTCGGTTACCCGAACCTAGTGAAACTAAATAAAATTGTAAAGATAAGCTTTACGAAATATGAATTGATCAAATCTCAAATTCCCGTCCCGTAACCTCGATAAAAATAACAGCACTTTATCATAGATAAAGCTAACCATGGCTGACCTGCCGCGGTTTAAAACAAAAAAACCTAGGAAGATAGCATCGGGGTGTACCACTAGCAAGTAAACTGAATCCCAAATTTCTTCCTCTGTTAGTTCTCTTAATTTAATTTAGCACGTCAACGCTTCATTCCAGCTTGAAAATTCATACAAATTATTCACAAATATATTCAAAGGGAAATCGTTAAGGTTAAAAATTCATACAAATTATTCAAAGCAAAAGACAAATCTCTTCAACGGGAAATCGTTAAGGTTAAAAACCTTTTCTTCAGAGACGAAACATAAGTTTAAACTATTTGGGCTGAATGTTTATTCAAAACTTATAAGGGAAGAAAACAACTTTGCATTTGCAGGGTGACAAAAGAAATGACGACAACATTGAGCAACTTTCGTAATACAGACATCGAGGAGACCACAATATGAATTTCAATTCGCTAATATTATAACAAAACAAGCCTAGAAGCAGTAGAGAATTACAAATAACAACTATAAAACATTTATGATTTCCTTTTGCAGCATAATAATAAAGAAGAAAGTAATAAAAAGAAACACGCAGTATGTACAATTTATTTAAGCTAAGCTTACTATGGGCGGCCGTTACCGCCAAAAATACAAACATTGCAAACGACTTAGAATAAACATGAATGGTTCAATGGTCTTTTGTAAGCCGGTATTGATGATCTAGAAATGATATAGTTAAAATGTAATTGGACAGGTTGTCTTTGGTGGAATGCAATACTCAACCAATGAATGGTTTAGACAGTTTACAAACCGTATAGTCGCCGTTGTCGAAACGGTACAATATAGACACAAATGATCAAGTCTAAATGTAAATAGTTCAGCTTCCGTTTGTAAAACCACTGAGACTAAGTAGAATTGGTGAAAGTAAATGAAAACCGGTCTAGTGTCCAATGTTAAAACGACAAAGTGAAGTCTCAAATGGTTCAGCGTCATGTGAGATGATTTAGTACAATACCAAACGGTCTAACGTAGTGTGAAATGGTTTATCCTACCGACAAATGGTTAATCGTAATTTGAAATGATTTAACGTAACATCAAATGGTTTAGCGTAATATGAAATTATTTGGTACAATACCAAACGGTCTAACGTAGTGTGAAATGGTTTAACCTACCGACAAATGGTTAATCGTGATTTGAAATGGTTTAACGTAACATCAAATGGTTAAACGTAATGTGAAATAGTTCAGCGTAATGTGCAATAGTTCAGCGTAATGTCAAATGGTTTAGCGTGACACCAAATGGTTTTGTGTAATGTCAAATGGTTTAGCGTGACACCAAATGGTTTAGCATAATGTGAAATGGTTTAGTGTTACATCAAATGATTCGCGCCGAGACCGCCAAAAATACAAACATGAATTGGAACAGCCTACACTGAAATGGAGCAGCTTGAAGTGAAATGATCTAATCTATGTGGGGTATGACGTCAACTAGTCTGGAATTTGGCGCGAAAATACTCACGTGCTATGCGCAGTCTACACGGCGAACTCGCACACGACGAATTACAAGCTTCACGGCCTTCACTTCGTCTTCTATCGTCGGCTTTAAAGAAAATCATCCGGTAAGTCTCCCTTTTACCTGATTTTATTTCTCGTAGTCAATTATTATTATTCTGCGACAAATGGTACTCAGTAATGTTTATTGCTACACTGGAGGGCACATTGGCACAGATAAATGATGTTCTGTGCGGCCTGTCAATAATGTTTATTCCGTTTTTTAGCAAAACTGAACTTCACCTTCCAACGATACCGCTTTTTTATTGTTCTCAGCCTTCAACTAGCGCCAAACATTTCATGCACAACGGAATAATTTCATATTGTTCCGCTAGACATTCACTTATGGGAGCAACTGATGAAGTTCATCATAGAACTAGCCTGTTCCAGGCGTTCAGATAGTGGGGAAAGCGCGAATAGTCAGGCGTTCAGATAGTGGGGAAAGCGCGAATAGTTGGGGAAGGGGCGAAGAAAAGCGAGCGAAAAAATTGCGGGAGGCGAGGCGAGGGAACGCCTGTAAACATTCTTAACAAAATGTCCTTCCGCCCACTTTTAGACCGCCAACTCAGTTGTCAATCATCTGTCAATTAAAATAGGATTAGATTTCCGGGATTAGATTTGGTGTAATAAAGAGTGACAGGCCTACACGACTCCCTCGCGAGTGTTTTAGCCATTTTATATTTAAGCTCGCAAAATGATGCTTCATGTATTTGTAGCGGGTATATGGAGAATTCGAGGTGATTGAATTAAAAGCCTTCTAAACTCGCAAAATGATACAGACTATAGTCTCGAAGTCATTTGTGTTTTTAAGCTGTCCTCTTTGTCGGGGCGTCTGTTTCATAGCGATGTTCTTTATTATGCCATTGTGGCATTTGTTAGAATAGCTCTGCAGTAAAACCTTTAACATAGCATGTAGGCTTAGAGCAAGCTTCGATTTGGAGGTCATTTTGAAATTATGCTGTATTCTCGGCGGTTTTCTTCAACTCTGGTTTCTTCAACTCGGCTGCTTTCTTCAGTTCTGGAGCTCTGTTCAATCGGCGGCTTTCTTTAGTTTTGTTTGACCTCTTGTTGTGCTCATGTAGCAATTTTCTAGTAGAAGTTAACCAACAAAGTAAGGTTTTTCATTCTCTGTGAATCTCTTAGGTAGTCGGATCTATTAGTTTGAAATTATCGACCGTCAATGGTTTCTTGCAATTAGTTTTATTTTCGCTGGGCCCAGCAGTGTTTTTATTGCAAGCCTCGGGTCGTTTTTTTTTCATGGACTGGTGATATGTTGGTCCGAATTTTCAGAGATAATTGCAGCTTTTTTACAAAGCTATGCAATGTTTCATAGAGAGTATAAATCAAGCGCATTTCAGTTACTGCTCCGCTTTGTAGTTGAGAATTGACGGTTTTTCCGGGCTCTAATCTGTTTTTCTCCATTGTCATTTGTGCAGTCGGTTCTTCTCACTGCATTGTAATGAGTTTCACAGTCTAGTGACTGTTTTGTTTATGCCTCGATGAAAACTGTCTTTCCTCCGCCATATCACATTTCTCATCAGCACTCGAGTGTTGACAAAGTGTCATAATTGACCAATCAGAGGGTATACCGGATCCCGGTATACCGGAACAACCTTTTGTTAAGAATGTTTACAGGCGTTCTTTCGCTTCCTCTCCCCAGCCTCCCCGCAATTTTTTCGCTCGCTTTTCTTCGCGCCTTCCCCAACTATTCGCGCTTTCCCCACTATCTGAACGCCTGGAACAGGCTATCATAGAACCGAAACTCGAGTCTAAAGAATACAAGTATTTCACTAGGAGGGGGGTGAATAGGAATAGGTTCGCGGATTGACAGATTTGGCCTTGAAAAGTGCACGGATTGCGGATTTTAGCGATAAATTAAGCGGATTCGCGGATAATAATAAATAAATAATAAAATTTATTAACGTGTCATAATAGGGGACACCTAACTAAAACATAATATAAGAAACATAGCTAAAAATCTGAAACTGTACATGTTATTGTATAGAAGATTAAGATATAGAAACATCTATAAAATACATCAACGATAACAAAAGATCGAGGACAAATGTCTCACGACGAAATTACCGTGGATCGCGGATCAGGCGAAAATTTTGGCCCGGGTTCTGGGCTTTGTCTATCTAGAAGTTCGGATTGTGGATCTGATCATTAATTTTTGGGTCGGCCTTGGACGGTATGTTGGTGTTTTGTCGACTATTTTTTCCATTTTTACCAGCAAAGGCAGATGTTAGTGGAGGGAGGCGAATAGGGGTATGCAAATTCGCCGATCCGTGCTATTTTTTGGCCCGATCCGTCGATCCGACGTTATTTCGTTCAAATTGGAATCCGCATTACTTTAAAACTTTCTGCAGTATAAATATTAATACTGTACATGGGTATATTTAATATTTGTTTTGTTTTTCTTGTGCAGTATTTTTCTTCGAAGTTTTCTGCCTTTGAAAAAGAAAAAAAAAAGCGGCATCGTTGGAAGGTGAAGTTCAGTTTTGCTAAAAAACGGAATAAACATTATTGACAGGCCGCACAGAACATCATTTATCTGTGCCAATGTGCCCTCCAGTGTAGCAATAAACATTACTGAGTACCATTTGTCGCAGAATAATAATAATTGACTACGAGAAATAAAATCAGGTAAAAGGGAGACTTACCGGATGATTTTCTTTAAAGCCGACGATAGAAGACGAAGTGAAGGCCGTGAAGCTTGTAATTCGTCGTGTGCGAGTTCGCCGTGTAGACTGCGCATAGCACGTGAGTATTTTCGCGCCAAATTCCAGACTAGTTGACGTCATACCCCACATAGATTAGATCATTTCACTTCAAGCTGCTCCATTTCAGTGTAGGCTGTTCCAATTCATGTTTGTATTTTTGGCGGTCTCGGCGCGAATCATTTGATGTAACACTAAACCATTTCACATTATGCTAAACCATTTGGTGTCACGCTAAACCATTTGACATTACACAAAACCATTTGGTGTCACGCTAAACCATTTGACATTACGCTGAACTATTGCACATTACGCTGAACTATTTCACATTACGCTTAACCATTTGATGTTACGTTAAACCATTTCAAATCACGATTAACCATTTGTCGGTAGGTTAAACCATTTCACACTACGTTAGACCGTTTGGTATTGTACCAAATAATTTCATATTACGCTAAACCATTTGATGTTACGTTAAATCATTTCAAATTACGATTAACCATTTGTCGGTAGGATAAACCATTTCACACTACGTTAGACCGTTTGGTATTGTACTAAATCATCTCACATGACGCTGAACCATTTGAGACTTCACTTTGTCGTTTTAACATTGGACACTAGACCAGTTTTCATTTACTTTCACCAATTCTACTTAGTCTCAGTGGTTTTACAAACGGAAGCTGAACTATTTACATTTAGACTTGATCATTTGTGTCTATATTGTACCGTTTCGACAACGGCGACTATACGGTTTGTAAACTGTCTAAACCATTCATTGGTTGAGTATTGCATTCCACCAAAGACAACCTGTTCAATTACATTTTAACTATATCATTTCTAGATCATCTATACGGGCTTACAAAAGACCATTGAACCATTCATGTTTATTCTAAGTCGTTTGCAATGTTTGTATTTTTGGCGGTAACGGCCGCCCATATTTCCCCTGTAGGTTCTGAAGTTGCTGTTTCGCCATAATTTCTGCCGCTGTAAGCGTTTCGCGTTCGTCTTCTTCTTCGAGCAGTTGTTCAATACATGCGCGAATGAACTCCTCTTCAAGGAGTTGCTCCTCCACTTGGCGATCAAAGTCGTCCATGTTCTCCATCCACATAAATTCAGCAAACGGATCTTGCCTGTTCTTGTTTTCTTCCATTCTACCAAAGACCGGGAACAGTGTCAGTTTATCAAGCACGAAATACACAACTTCCGAAATACACCGACGTAAAGCGAGTTCTCTGGTCACCTGCGTTTCAGCCAATCAGAGAGCGAGTAGCTGACAGGCGGTATAGCATAACACGTAAATATGGCGCTTGAGTTATTTTGTGATGCAAGCTGCTTTGTGTGGGCAGAACATCGCCGAAATCGACGGATTACTTCTTTTGCCGCTAGGATTAAATCTCTTCCGTTCCGCCATTCATGCGATAAAAGCTAGCAAATTGAGGCTTGGAATATTCTTTTGTATCGTAAAACAGTGCGATGAAAAATTGGCGCAGCGCCACAAAAATACAATATTTATTAAAATGCGTTACGAGGGTCCCGTACAATAGTAGTTGTTTAACCGGAAGCAAATAATTCCGGAGAACAACCTTTCAAAATGTCACTTCCGTTTCTGTCGCCACGCCTTGCTCGATGAAACGTGACAGAAGTCGCTGAAAATATAAAATGCATCACAAATGCATGAATAGACCAGCTCGAAATACGAGATTAATGCCACGAAGATGCATATGTTTTTGCTATATTTTGGTATTTTAAATCGTTTAAATTACAAATACACTATTTGCCTTTTTCAATAGTGTCAGGCTGAAGAAATATTATTTTTAAAAAAAGAATCAGTAAATTTTCTTTGTTTCTTTCACTGATACCAGTCTTCTATCTTTTTTTATTTTTACTTATTCAGAAATTTATTTCAATGGTTACAGTATGGTTACAGTATGTGGTTACAGCGAGTTGGCTTGCAGGATATTGGTTTTGTTTTTCAAAATCACCAAGCCCCATCCACCCCCACCCCCTCAGAAGCAAAATGGTAGAACAGCAAAGCAGAACACCCACGGGGGCACAGCAGGATCAAACAGAAGGAGGAGTGAAAATATCCTGAGGTGTGAACCCATGGGGTATTCAATTCCACTCAATCCCTGCAGTACATGTAATTACCCTGGATTGTGTTCACAGCTGGCACCATGTCTTATTGGGTAAACTGAACTTAAGTTTATATTTTGAAGTTCACAAATTGATTTATCCCACCTTCCAGAAATCCAGGGCATGGGAATAGACAAATTCGGCTAACGCATTGTTGTACCCAATTCAAACCTTTTGGGAATAGAACTCTTTGTTCGTCATATTTCCATATCAAAGAAGCATTGAAATGGGAATTATATGGAAATATTGTGAACAAAGACTCTTATTTATTTATTTTTTGTGTGTGTAAATAGTGTAAAGCAACATTTTGTAAGTATTTTGCGCTTTATAAATATTAAAAGCATCTTATTCCCAGAAGGTTTGAATTGGGTACAACAATGCGTTAGCCGAATTTTATACCATGCGCGATTTAGGGGTAACACTTATTCTATTGTTAAAACAATAGAATATTAGAACACAAAAGAACGACAATACAATAGAATACAATACCATAGAATATATTAGAATACATAATTTTGCCTAATACAATGGAAGTGTACAATGTACAATGGAGCTGACACCCTAAATCGGGCATCATATGCCGAATTTGTCTATACTCAGGCGCACGTCCCATTATCGAAAACCAACTTCACTGAAAACCAAACAAGGTTTTAAAACCACCGGGAGTCTCAACCTCATGCAAGATTTATTGCAGTCATGAACCCACCATTACTCCCAAGTTTACTGAGAAGACAACAGTAAACAAATGGCAGTAACCAACACTTATAATAAACCCTTATTTATTCAATAAATATTTCCCTGTTGTTTAAAAAGTAGATTCAGAAACCCTCAACTTAAACAAGCAAAATACTTCATAAAAATTCATAAAATATAATGGTATGTACATGTATATGTTTACACGGTGGTTAACATGTTGCGTACCATTTCACCACCTCACAATTTGGGACTGCTGCGCTTACAGGTATAAATAAGTCATTCATATCATTCTAACAGCTTAAATCTATAAAACCACTGGGAAGGTTGTGGTTATAAACAATATTTAAATTTACTAATAAGACCCCAGTTTGATGCCAAGTTTTTCCTCACTATAAATATCTTTTTCTTTTAGTGTAGTTACTATTTTTAGCACTACGGTTTTTTTAGGGGGGAGGGGGCGGGAGATGAAACTGTGCCAAAATAAGCACCATGGTACTTTCACTCCCAGAGTCAATTGTGGAGACATGTATTGTGCACTTCTATTTTTTTTTTTTTGAGTCTGTGGACAGAATCATATGGTGTGACCATTCAAATGAAACCTCTTCAGCAGTACTTTTGCATGGTACCATTTGTTCTAACTTTTGAGTCTGTTAATGAAATCCTATGGTGTGATCATTCAAATGAAACCTCTTCAGCAGTATTTTTTCATGGTACCATTTCTTCTAACTTTTGAGTCTGTTGATGAAATCCTATGGTGTGACCATTCAAATGAAACCTCTTCAGCAGTACTTTTGCATGGTACCATTTGTTCTAACTTTTGAGTCTGTTGATGAAATCCTATGGTGTGACCATTCAAATGAAACCTCTTCAGCTGGACTTTTTCATGGTACCATCAGTTTTGGGATTTTTCTTGAATTTTTATATCTTGCATGTAATTCAAGAGCAAGGTATTAAGAGATAAAGTTAATTTATTTTTTAAAAGTAGAACAAACCACAGCAATCTATTTTTCAAGACACAAGGAAAGAACTTGAACATTTTAGTATCAATATTTTTAAGTGATATTAAAATTTTGGGACGTAGTCCCTTTAATAAAGCAATCTAGATTTAATATCAAAGCAAAATTGTGCAGATACAGTCAATGTTCTCTGACAGCCACTCTCGTTAGCAGACAGCTCTACATGTACTTACTGCCGCCTTGACAAAACCCCTTTTGAATTTTTCTCTTACAAGAATCATTTCCATAAGCAAGTACATGTAGCTCCAGTTACAATCACTTTCTCTCCCGGGGGTGTCTGTTTAAGGGAGCTTTGACTGTATAAAAAATAAAAACAACCTTTCAAGCTGTAAACAATATTTTTCCCTTTTTTCTTCTACTTCCAAATAATAATAATAATAATAATAATAATAGAGCAGTTTTCAATTGAGTGTCATAAAACCAAAACCAAAGTAATTACTCTGACCAATCACAGCAGTCGTAAACAATCCAATGAACCAATCAGAGCTCGAAGCAATTACATGTCGGCGGTGCCAAGCGCAGGAAAACACGTGCGAGCAAGTCAAGATTGGTTTTGGTTTTACTTCTGATTGGTTGAGAAAGTGGCGCAAGATTTTTTAGCCAATCACAAAGCGTAGCAATGCAAAACCAAAGCAAATGTGTAATTACTTTTGACACTCAATTTTAAACTGCTCTAATAATAATAATAATAATAAAATTTTCTGAAAGTATCTGGATTGGTGACTTTTTAAAAATGAATTTCTTTAAAAATGCATTTAAAGAGTAACCACAAAATGTATTTTGGCAAACTTAAAGTAACCAATCATTTCTAAAACCAAGGTTTACATGACACCCAGCAGTAATCGATATCAACATTTATTTTTTATTAAAATCAATACTACTCTATGTCTACTAATTTTATTCCATACAAAAAAAGTTTTTTAAAAAATCTCTTTGAATAGAGCTATTATAAAAAGACCACCTCTCTGTTCTGAATAATGCCTACAACATAATTATACAAAAATCAAAAGTACAACCTTCCACCAAATATATTACTATTTCTGACTGGAAAGGTGTGAGGGAAAATAATTATTAAGAACTCGACATAGGCAAATAGTCTAGTGTAACACAATGTGCCACGAAATTTAGGACACAATTTTTATTTATATTAATGACTTTCTTTAGAGAGCTTGGCAAGAAAAAACAGTGATTTTTTTTTTAAGCCTCTTACATTATAAATTGCGTTTAGCAAACAAAAACTTAAGGTTTTCATTTCAAGAGACAAACCACATCTCTTGCAACAACCAATTTTTGACAAGGGACTCTGCATTGTGTGTAGTGTTCCAGTTGACTTTCAAAGGCAGGGAGTCAATGAATAATTTTAAGGGGTCAACAGGTTGTGGGTCTCTCTAAAGCCCCGGCTACACGGAACTTCTAACATTGTTATATAACATTTGTTGGTCTAACAATGTTAGAACGTGTAGCCGGCATGTTAGATGACGTTTGACTAACATTTTTTGTCAGACGAATGTTTGATCGAAATCAAAACATTCTTCTAACAAAAATTGTTAGACAAACGTCATCTAATATGCCGGCTACACGTTCTAACATTGTTACATGTAGACCGACAAATGTTAATAATATAACAATGTTAAAACGTGTAGCCGGAACTTAAATCTCCTCAAGTTAGCCAGGCAATTGATTTGTCAGTTCAGGAAGCCAGCCTTGTCGGGTTTTTGACCCAAGACCCCTCTCTTATCTGGAACACTGTGTGTGTACCATGTTAAGAATATTTCTGGCCAGCACATAATTCCTAAACCCTCAACTGCAATACAGCAGAACCTAAAAATATTTTGTAATCTCAATACAGTGAACTTTCTTTAAGCCTGACCGCCTCAAGCCCAGCTCTTGCCTTCTGCTTTCAACACAATGTTCCACTATAACAATTATGGGACCTCCTTTATTGCATCCTTTGGGTGTAAAAATGCAAAATATTAATTAAGGCATTTTTCAGTCATGAAATGTGGTCGATAAGAGCGTCCTATAAATAAAATTTGGTTCAAAAATCTCATCAAACCAAGATAATTATTGCCTCAGCAAAATAAAAATGAGGAAAAAAAAAAGAAGTTCGTAACTTTGGTAATGTTTTTCCAAATTTTGTCAATAATGGTCTTAGTAATGATGCAAGTTGCTTGTCAGTTGTTGTTAAAATCCTTTAATTACTGGTTAATTGGCAGCTGAGGGTGACAACTTATGTATAACTAAACTCTTTATAAGGCAGACATCTCTTAAACAGAAGTTCGGACATAAAAGGGACCTGGCCTGGCTATTTCGGCCGGACCCCAACAGCCAACAACTGATGTCCGCCTCAGAGAGGTGTCTGTTTGAGAGTTGACAGTAACTCAAACTTCTCGCTAACTTGAGCCACATACAGTTTCTCCTGCTTCACCTCGTTAAAGTCTAATTCAATCTTCAGTAACTTGAACTTTCAATAACTCACTACGGACAGTTTAGTGTTTCCCTTGACAGCTCAAGTTTTCAGCATTTTGTACACACAAATGCTGATATACATGTACATAATACATTTTCAGCTAAAGGGACTCAATATGTTTTTGTTCTTGTTGGCAGATATCCTTCTGTTTTTCTAGACAAGAAGTTAAACAGTGCCAAGATTCCTTGTCTGCGACTTGACCTCTGGCCTGGATAAGCATAGTTTGGTTCTGTAAAAAAATTAATTCAAAGAAGGGGGAAAGTTAAGTGTGAAAAACACCACAGATGGGACTTAAACAGCCAGTTGATTTTTTACAATGCAACAGTAAAAATGATAGCTTTCTTTATTGCTTTTCTCACGATGGTCACTTAATTTACATGTACATGATTATGGATTACCACAACCACATCTTACAGTTGTAAGTGACCGCATATCATGAGACAAAATAACAATAAAGAACACTACATTGTATTATTTTAAACCAAAATGATGAATAGCCATATTTTTCATGACAAGGTAATAGTACTAGCAGTAATCACAGATTATGGAGACGTGTTCGAAGGAATTTCCGGCGGAAATGAGCCCCTGAAAAAAAAAAACAATAGAGGCGGCCATTTGGAAGACCTTGTACCAAAAAATCTCAATTAATTTTACTGCACATAAACCACAGGACAACCAACACGAAATTAGGATTGCATTCTTCGAATGCGAATATACATGCATTATTGTGAAGAAGACTTGGAAGACCAGGCAAATTTGATACAATTTCATGTAGAAATAAAGATTGATGATGATGATGATGATGATGATGATGATGATGATGATGATGATGATGATGATGATGATGATGATGAAGAAGATGATGACGATGACGATGATGATGACGATGATGGTGATGATGAAGATGAAGATGATGATGATGACCTCCCGTCAACTCAACCATCAGTCAGCTAACTAATAGCTGTCAAGCAACATTCTGTTAACAGTTAAATGACAAGCTACCATAGTCTGCTGTGAAATACAGACTGTAAAATAAGTATTCCAAATAACCCAACAAGTTCTTTGGAAGTGGTTAAAATAAATAAATAACAGTCGACAAAACTGACTTGCACCAATAAAAGAAAATAGACTGACAAGCAATGTAAATTACATTGTAGGGTAACTGAGAATTTGGAAATGCAGCATGTGACCCCTCTAACAATGGTTACCATTAACACACGACCCATCAAGCTTCATTCCAGACAGTCAAACTTGAGTTTGTTGGATGTCAAATTATCAAAGGAAAGCCGTTAACATTGTCTTTTAAATTCTGACAGGATTTAGAACAATTAAAACAAAACAAAACAACCTAAGTCAGTTACAGTACTGCTCAGAGATAAGCGACCCAGGCAGATGCAAACCATGCACACGTTTAATGCATATGCACAATTGTCCAGACGCATCTAAATGTGTGCATCTGGTGCACACATTTTTATTTGTTATTCATCGCCATGAGAGAAGAGAAGATTTCATTCAATATAACTAAAATTAGCACTGCATATAGCAGCTAAATATACACTGTAATCCGCTTACCATTCATGCCATCACTGAGTTTGCAAATATCACATGCAGTGAAATTTGAAAGTTTTTATTTTAAAAATATGGTCTCAGCAAATGACAGCTTTTTTTGTTTAAACTGGCTTGGGGATAAATTTTGATTAAGTTTTATCTTCTCTCAGCTGGTAATTGTTGATCGTTTAGCTCTGTTTTACTGACATCTTGTCAAAAATCAAAATGATATTAACGTCTTTTCTTTGATTGACATCCACTAAAACTTAATGGTGCTCGCTGAAAAAAATGGGAGATGATAAAAGTATTGTAAAGTGTGAAAGATGTAACAGAAAGAAGGAAGACACACAGTAAGAAATTAAGGACTTTATCCTGCACCTGCAGTAGATGCAACAATATATTCAGCAAAATCTCAATAATTGATAACTCGAACTTCCTACAATTCAAGCCTCTTGCTAACTCGAACCCAATACAGTTTCCTGAACTGAAACAGACAACATGTTGGCTTATTCCCAAACAAATTAAAGTACTTTGCTGGGGATAAGGGGGTACTGTAATATGGACCTTGTTAAAGAAAAATATGTTAATTAAATAAACACTACATCTATTATAATTCTTTAATTCTTTAGTTTTTAACATATTCTTATTCTTAATTAAGTCCTTTGTAGTTTTAATCACTTGTATTTTGTAACGCTTAGTACTTATATTTTATCTTGTTCAACATTCTCATGTCTTAAGTTTTACTTATACATGTATACATGTATGCTAATTTCAATTGCTTTCATTTTAAACTTGAAAATGACCTCAGAGGGGTTGAAACGTCGTTTTTTTATCGTTAGTTTTTATCTTAAAAACCATCTTGTCAGCCAGGAAAATGAAGTTGACATCTGGTACATGCATGTAGTTAACAATGCCAATTTTTGGCATTCCTGGTATAGTACTGCACAGTACAGTGACATCAAATCAACACAACTCAATTAAATTTGTTAAGTTGAACTATCAAGTAAATACATGTCAATATACCAACATTTCACACTTCAAGCATTAGTAATGGCTATTCAAGGTTGCAGGTAATGTGACCTTAAGGAAAATTGAACATAAACTATCAGTAAAAATTGTCATCAGTTTACAATAAAGTACCATTTGTATCCTCAGTTGCAGAAGATGACGTTGGTAATACGTTTTCACTTGCAGACAAGGAAACAAAGAAAGCAAATGGCAGAATCCATAAGCAGATTGTGAAGTAAGCTAGGATCTGAAAGAAAGAAATGTGAAAATCAGACAAGGCTTTGTAATCAATGAAATTTGTTTCATGGTTACCCTTATTAGCCAGTTACTATTTTTTTAACAGTTGCTGGTCAATGGAATGTGCTCTTATGACTAGTATTAAACTTTGGATTTTAATGAGGCACATGTACATGTATTCATATATGTTGTTGGTTAAAATTATTTCAAACTAGGTTACCAGATTCATTAACATATAATATAATTTTAACCTACCGTACAACATAATACATGTGGAATGTACATGTCAATATATTTGATGGTGAAAAAACAAACACATAACTGTAGAATGTTATAGAATCTCAAGGGTAAGTACAATGAAGCTTTGTTGTTGTTATTGTTTGTTGTTGTTGTTGTATTAAAAGTCACACACGAGCCACAGGTGGCTCACTCAGTCAGAGCGCGACAGTCCTGGATGGGATGGCAGTCCATCACAGGATTACCCCCAGCATTTTGTCACAGGGTACCCATTTATAAGGAGTACTGTACCTGGGTCAAGAGAGAGACAATGAGGAGTCTAACATAACAACACGACAGAATGATGAGACCAGGTGTCAAACCACGGACCTTTGAATCTAATGTGCTAACCCCTACACCACTGCACCTCCACACAGAAACCTAATTCCCTTGAGTGCTTAACATTAGTCACTGTTAAGGTTGATTTAGATGGCACAACTTTTGCCTAAAACTATCGCATGCAACCTGCTCACGCCATACATTAGACACAAATCGTGTTATCTTAATGTAACAGGATGCGGCGGACAGGCGAGCAGGAATGAGTAGGATTCAAGGATGTTCTTATGCAAATTTATTAAAAGGCCAAATTCATCAGCAAACTAATACAGCAAAGTAGAATAAAATAAACGGGAACGACTAATAGACGATACCTTGCTAGAAGCAAGTTCGACCTTTATCCTCTCCTGCAGCTCTTTTCTTCCGATCTCTACGGTTCACAAAACTCAACTGAAGTACAGACTAAACTCTCCCCTTTTTGATACCAAAGCGATGCTTGAGAAAACACGATTCAGCACGTACAAAAGATATTTAACATTGATTTGCCAACCCAACTTAACCACTTTTTCCGTGGTTAAACACGCGGGAAAGGATTTCCTTTGCATAATTTTATTATCTTAAGGCAATAAGCTTAATTTTAATGATTAAAATAATTTGCCGAAAGGTACCCACAAAACCCTGATTCCGCTTGTGCATTTTATCAACTATGTGCAGGTTCAGTACACCCAAGGTAACATACCTAAGCAATGCATAAGTTTACCGGAAAATTCCTAAACACAAAATTACGAAGCGAAGCAATGAAATCTTTGAATATAAGAAATATTAAAAATAGTGAAATTATACGTATAGTGACCCTGTCACATTAATTCGCCTACAACTCGCTCACAACTGTTGCATACAACATGACATTTTTTTAAAAAACTCTGCGATAATGTAGCCAGATACAAAGTTATATGATGCGAGTTATATACAATTTTTGCCTGATGCAAGCAGTATGCACTACAAAAAAATCGCAAGCGACAAAGTTGTACTGTGTAAAATTAATCAGCTTTTACTACTGGATATCTCAACTTTGCAAACTAAGCTGCCTCATTCTCAAATAAAATGAGTCTAATGTACAGGTTCTGCAGAAAAAATTTAATTTACAGCTGCACTGAAATCAGACAAAGGAACAAACAAGTGAGAATTAAATTTTTATATTCTAGAGGCAAAATAAAGAGGCCACAGTATTGTGAAGGCAATCTCTCAGGGCAATTATTTGATAATAACTTTTTTAGTGGAAAATGTTGGTCAGTCTACACTCCATGAATGCACAAAGTGTTGAATAGTTATAGCAGACAGGGACAAATATGCAAATTTTCACTCCTACAGTACATCCGTCTGTCAGTCAGTCCTTCCTACCATTGATATCAGCTGTAAACTTAAATAGAAAATAGTTGAAATTCTGCTGACCAGTGCATAAGGCTTCAAGCTCTGGACTCCAAATTGAACACATTGCATCATCCAGTTGTCTCGTTTTACACAATGCACTTTATGTCATGCTAAGATGTTTTCATCGTTTTCGAAACAAAGTTTGCTTTATTTGAACTTTAAACAATTAATGACTTCTGGTCTGCAATCCACTCAGTATAAAAATAGCATTTATTCATGAGTTGGCTCAGGAGCCTTTGATACACTTTTGAATTTACCTTTTCTTAACCCTTTATTAAGCCCTAAGAATGATCAGCATCAAATTTCTCCTTGTAATGTCAATGCCTTATCAATCAAAAAGGTCATGAGAATTAAGGACACGATCACACAAGATGAATTATCTTGATATCCAAACAATTTCTCCCACTATTTCTATAGGAAAATATGTATAGGGACAAGAAATGAGAATTTAAATTTTGATTAGAGGGGGAACAAATTTGAAAGTCATGGATGTGTAATAACACACACACCATACACCACATGCGCAAAAATAAATTAGTGAAAAGATTAAAAAATAAGAAACAGTAACTAAAATTAATATTAACACATACACTGTAATATACAATGTATACATGTACATCTACTACTAAACAGGGTTCTCAATAATGTTTTCAACTGTTGCATTTCTGTGCACAGGTGCAACAAGGTGACACATGAACAACAGGCTGCTTTAACTCAGCTTTGTATTGAGAAACAACAAATTTATATTCAACAGCCGTTTAACACTAACTAGTGAGACACCCACAGGTGTTAAGGGACATAATTATAGGTTCAACTAAGAACAATGATAAAGAATTAAGTACATGTGACATTAAAAATACAACAAATTTGCAGTACAGTACCTCAGAAAATGGATACCAGACAGAAGAAAAATGGTCAAAGGCCAAGTAATGATTGACAAACACCATCGCTGGAATGTAAGATAATGATGTCATACAAGTAAGGAAAGTATAAATCAGACCGTTGATGACTAAGTTTTCTTGAAATGGATGATATTTATTTTCACAGTTTTCTAGCCTACTTTATCGTAGATCCTTTTATTGATTTTAATTAATTTTGGATCAAATAGAGGTGGATATCTAGAAATAAAAAATCAAAGATGATGGCTCTATGAACAAATGAGGTCAATTTTTCTGCCTTTTTTAAGACTGTTCGCTGGCTATGCATGGCCTGTAATGATCTGGTTAAGATAAGACAGTGGTGAAGGAATTCACCCATAAAATGTGTTCAAAAAGAAAATACTTCCTGAAATAGAAACATCCACAAAGCACAAAAACTGTGAATTTCCTTTTAACATTTTCTGACAATGAGCAAATAATGATGGGCGAATCAGGACAGGCGCATCATAACTGATGAATCATGCTTGGCAAAAACGGTTGTGCATACCCCAATGAGATATTTATAGATGTTTTTTTTTCAGTTAGTCAGTATTTGCTCTGTGAACTCATAATTACTGGAAATGTCATGATTCATCAACACACAACCCTGCTGAGGACACAATGGACTATCTATTGAAGATATGACAAGGTTAAAAGTCCAACATCTAGGATTCCTGCAACACCCACCCATCCACCCATGCTCGCCCCCCCCCCCCCCCCCCCCAACACCCTGTACCACAGTCAGGGGAGTGGGTATATCACTTTGGTTGCACAGCCGAGGGTTTTTTAACGTTAGAAAAAGGTGAAGAAAAGTCAGTCAACACTATTAAAATGGTAAAAAACATAGGGAGAATTTTAATTCATTAGTTGTTTAACTGCATCAGTGCAAAGTAAACACATACATGTATCCAGAGTCGGCTTAATCATGCTTTGATAACTCACACCAGGCCACTGTCACGTGCCATAAAATATTCATCCCCCATGGAAAGTATTTTCATTTCAACCCCCAAATTAACATCATTTCCCAGGCTCACATTTTCAATAAAATAAGCAAAACATACAAAATAATGCACCTTTAGCTTGTATCACTCTCTAAAACAACCAAAATGTCAAGTGAAGATTATCAGGTGAACATGGCTGATCACCAGAACTTTTTTGACTCCATGCTCAATGGAATTAAAATTCAACAAAACCTGATTAGGGTTGAATCTATCAATGAAATCTTTTGTCAGAATGGATTCAGTGGATTCAAATTTGCCCCCTCCCCTAAAAAAAAAGGGAACAACAGAAAGTCTAGTTTTGGATTCAAAATTTGGATTTGGATTTTGACCAAAGGAATGTACTCCAAGTCAAAAGTAACCTGTCAGGCCCCAACAGTGATCAACATCAAATTTCTCCTTGTAATATTAGCATTTAATCAATCAAAGAATCATGAGAAGTAAGGATATGATCATCCAAGATGAATTCTCTTGATATTTTTAACTTCTCCCCACTAATGATATGATAAAATAATGTAAATGTATAGGGACAAGAAAGGAGAATTTGTATTTTGATATCAGGAATTAAAGGGTGAATCCAAAGTAGGCAGCTTTTTCTGTTCACATTAATGTCAAAATAAAAAATTGCCACCATTGAACATATCAGAGGCTTGTTTGTCACGGGTGCAGTATTTTGTACGGGGATGCTCCGCCCCGAGGTCCAAACCCTTACCCTTTCATATACCGATTTTGACAGAAAAGGTACCCCTTTCATATACCCTTCATTGAAAATGGTACCCCTTTCATATACCTTTCAATGAAAATAGTACCCCTTTCAGAGCCTTTACGTGCGTCTGTTTGATATATTTTGAAAGGCCATTTTTATAATACTTAAATAGCAATTTTCCCTTCCTTTTTTATGCTTCAACGACGTGGCTTCGCTTCCCTTTTCTATTCTTCGTGAAATCTTCAACTCTTGAAATCCCGACCCTTCCATATGCCTCTAGCCTCAAAAAGGTACCTCTTTCGGGCAGAGCATCCCCATTATAGCCCATTATAGGGAGTACCCCCCCCACCGGGGGGGGGGGGGGGTACTGCTTCTCAAACTGCTTCTCAAACTCATTAATAATTCATGAAGAAATTACAAAGGAAATTAATGTTTAATGAGTGTTTGGAAATCAGATCAAACACTCCTCATGTTTTGCATCCTTAATTTCTCCTCCTAAAATCATTTTGTTTGAGAAGTAATATCAAACATTCGACACAGTATTTCATCACAAGGTCAAACACCTCGAAGTTCGTCAAAAATACTCCGCTGCGCGTCGTATTTTCAACTCTCTTCTCAGTGTTTGATCTTGTGATGAAACACTGTGTCTCATGTTTGATATATTACATTCCTGACACCCGAACAGCGTTTGTGAAGTTAAGATATGATGAAAGACCACATTTGTTTTTGGATTTGGGGAAAATTTGGGTTGACATCTTAGCCTATTGTAGAGAAAAGATCCAAAGTCGCTTTTATCCGGGAGATTTAGAGACCCGTATGGGAGACCGGGAGATTCGTTCCGTATCCGGGAGAGTTGGCATCTCTGCATTTTGCTTTGCAGTGCAATAAAGTCGCATACCTACACTTCCAAGAAACACTGGAGATGTTAACTGGATGAAAGGGAAATCCTTAAGAAGCAGAAAATAAAGTCCATTTGTGAAGATTCCTGCAATAATTATGCTGACAGGAAAACCTTCCAGTACAAGTAGGCCTATGTAAACTAGTGTTGTTACCTGTCCAAAAAAAAAACAAAACAAAACAAGAGTTAAAATACTATTTACAAGGCTAAAAAAGTTAAAAGAAAAAAAAAATGAACATTTTCGACTAAACCCTAAAGATGACTTAATAATAATTAGTCGAAAAAACATTCGGGTTTTTTCTTTTAACCTTTTATTTTAGCCTTGTAAATAGTATTTTAAATCTTAAAACGAATATTATGTACAATACAGGAGTTACTTTATTCAAGAGAGAAAGCAGCATAACCTAGCAAATTAGTTGCTGGTCCTTTGCATGAATTATCTATCTACATTGTAACTGAAACTGCTTTCCTTACATTTAGTCAGCTGAGTGACTTGCATTAATTTGCACTCCCCAGATTAGTTTTCACTTTCCCAAAAGAGTAATTATTTAACTTGAAAGTGTATAAATTCTACCCGCCAAACTAGGAAAGTGATCTATGATCTGTACTCACCCAACAGGATTCATACTCGCATTGGCAAGTGGACAAGCACTAATTTCCAACCCTGCTTATAATCCACAATATTCTGCATGGTTGTGCTCTTAAAAAAAGCTTAATTAGGGTACCCAAAAGCTCCCAATATTATGAAATATCAAGTGCCCAGCACATACGAGTAATGTAATATAATGTAATGTAAACCTTTATTTTAAGGGATAGTTTCACGGTTCGGCGCATGTGAACAGATTAAAACGCTTTATTCGCTTTCTTACCAATTTTATCAGTTAAAAAAAAACACTCACATTTACTTCAATAATCACATACAGTGTACTATAATTGGTCCAAACAAAGCGAAGGATGACCAAAATTTACAGACAATTTCAACGGTTTACACCAACAAAGTCAATACTGATGAAAACGTTTGACCCAAAGGATTTATTCTATGCTCTGGTGGCTTTCATGGCGCACATGAGTATGTACATGTATGTATAATCATCCATTCAATCAGCTGACTGACCGCGACATTTTCACGTTGCAAATTTCCCACCAGAGTTACCTATTTGCTTCCGATTGGTCTAAACAATAAAATTAAATGGGTTACATCATAACTTGCACATGCGCCGAAATGTGAAACTCTCCCTTTAAACACAATAAGTAGTTAAAGCTGAACAGCTTGTGGGGGTTGTGTGTAACTAAACTACACTAAGTCATATTCAAAACCTAAGTTTGTTTGGTTACTTGTACATGAACTTGAAGACAAAAGTTAGCAGCCTGTGACCCAATGGGTACTGCTATAAAGCCCTGTTTTTTTTATGTTCCTGGATCAAGCAACCTTGCTCAAAAACTAGAAATTTGTGCAAACTTGCCTGACTTAAATTTACAGGTTTAGGCATAACCAGGCTCAGGTCCAAGACATTGTTTTGGCTGGGGAAATGGACAATGGCTGGCTTTTACAATGTACATGTACAATGTATCTACATGTACATCCCTATAACCGTATTTTACCTATATTTAGAGCAGGTTAAGCTGACCAATAATGTAGGTACTGTACATGTATCTTGCTTTTTCACTCTCCATTTTTAATAAACATTACATTTTTGGCAAAACAATTACAGGGAGCAAAGGTGAAAACCAACCAATCCCTTAATAACATTAACTGCAATATAATGGCTGACTACTGGATGATGCACCTCAAAACTCTTAAATAATCAAGGGTTTTGACATATGAAAACAAGATGAGGGTAATGGCAGATGGTTAAATACGAGACTTGATGAGATGTTGAAACTCCAAGCAAGAGACAGTCCATTAGCTGCAGAGCTCCAAGGGACAAGCAACTACAGTGCATTAACAACAGCTTCACTCTCTATACAGCATTATCAGAAAAGTTTGAATTAGATGCCTGACTTTAGAAAATAACCTGATATTTTTTAAAATGCAATCTCCCCTAAAGAACTGGCAATTAGCAAAGTAACCATTTGACATGACAAAGTACTGTAGCTAGGTGGTGAATTTGCCAACAGCTGGTTACTTTTGAAAACCCTGACTATAGTTCATTAGTTCTTGGCTAGTAACACGATTAAAGCAGTGCTGCTTAATTGTTAAATTGCAAGTTTCTGGCTAAACTTGGGCAGGACTTGCAAGGCTCCAAGGTCCAAGTTTTCAAAATTCAAGATGTTGAGACAGCCCTTTATTTGGTGAACATGAGATTCCAAAACACCTTTTTTAATAATTACCAAGAATTCAAGAATCAGCTACACCCCTAAGATACATGTATACATGGATACAGTGTATGTTGTGGTTCAAATTTTCAAACCAGTTTAATTTTTATTTTCCTTTGTCTCAGTCAGATTTTCAAACCAAGGAAAAAATTGAACCACAACATTAATACACAGCAAGATTTGCAAATTAATAATTGTACAGTTTACATGTAAATGTACATGTATAACTCATAGCAGCCTTTGCTGGTTTGACTGGTTTCATATGAGCTTTTGCTACAAACATTTCATATTTCACAACAGAAGCTTGCATGTTGATCTGCAATGTACCTGTTGTGGGCTTGGCTTATAAGCTAATATCATTTTAAGCTTTTAATACTTTCTTGCGTTTAAACTAAAGTATTATGTAAGATTATTAATACTTACAACAAGTGTACCCTTTATCACTGTCGCTGTCATGACTGTGTATTCCTCAACAAGTTCAGCCAGATAGAAAAGAGCAGCAGCTATGCGAAATTAAATTGCAAAACAAAGAAGCATGTGAATAAATAAACACCCGGCCATAGTCAACAACAGGACTCGAGCTGTACAACATTTTAACCAAAGAGATCCGATCTGCAGAAATTTCTTGCAAATACCTAGAGCTAGAGTCAAGAAGATGACATGGAAGATCATAGAAAACCAGCTTAAAATATAAAGAAACATCTTGGGAGAAACTCGCTTGCAATATTTCCACAAGTCGTATCTTACACAAACGTTAGTGTGCAACGTGCATGCACAAATCCTTCGTCTGCCAGGTAGCCACTCCTTGCCTTGAGTTTTGTAACCGCTCATTATAGGTCTGCAAAGCATGCATAGTATCAACCAACCCGCCCTGTTTTAACTGCCGCACACTTTTAAGCAGCGTTAATTTATGGAAAGTATGGATGTGGTTTTAAGGGACGGTATTCCGCCGAAATAACAAAATATAGCTTACCTTATTTCCATGTTATATCGCCAAATATCACCAAATATACAACTTTCAAAATTGGATAAAAAGATTGTATAGAGCAAAACAGAAGCGGTAGTTTGGAGACGAAGTTCAGGATTGCAAGACTCTTGCAAGGATGGAAGTGGCGTACAGTTCATCAAACTTGATTTCGTAACAGGCGGTCAAGAAACCAAAATTGTCATTCTTGTGGAATTTTTGACGTTTTCGCCGTTATTTTGCCTCTCTAGTTAATATTAATTTTTCTTTGCTGTCATCACTATTTCAGAATAACAAAGCAGGCACCATCTTGACCCTCTTTTAGCAATTCTGGAAGTTTTGAGTAATTTTTTGAGGCCGGATTGAGCAACTTCATTATGACTGATGGCTAAACTCTTAAATCTGAGACCTTATTAGAGAAATCAATTTAACTGATCGAAGCTATTTACTTTTATAAAAATAAAGCCTTCAATGTATTTAAATTTTCACGCCCAGGAACAGACCTAACAGAACAGCGACTACCGTTGTGTTATTTGATTTAGCGCCCTCCTTCCAATAAGCGCCCTCCCTCCTCCTCCTCGAGTGTCGTTTTGTTAATAAGCGCCCCTTTTCTAATAAGCCACCCCGCCCCCTGAAGATGCTACACCAGAAAGCTATCTTATCGACGAAAGTGGCATTGAAGACATTGTATGAGGTATAATGAGCGAATTATATTCCGATTATGCGAACCATTGTACATATACCCTTGTATGAAACGTTTAAATGCAGAGGACCACTCAACACTACGATAAATAGTGGTAACTTACTTTCCGGTTCTCCTTTATAAAGGGATGCGAGTACTAGACGCCACCCAAGGTGTAGATAAACGTTTGAAATGCAAGGCTAGTACAACGGAAATTAATGGCAGGTTTAATGGCCAATATTTCGACTAGTAGAACTAGTCTTCTACAGTCGAAATATTGGCCATTAAACCTGCCATTAATTTCCGTGGTACTAGCCTTGCATTTCAAACGTTTATATACCCTTGTTTTGGCTATGCGAATTGTACATGTTCTGTTATTGTTCCTTAAAGTGCTTTCTCGCGCTCGCATGTTTTTGTAAAAAAAAATAAGCGCCCCTCCCTAATAAGCGCCCCCTCTCCAATAAGCGCCCCTCCCTAATAAGCGCCCCAACTCCAATAAGCGCCCCTCCCTAATAAGCGCCCCCTCTCCAATAAGCGCCCCCTCTTCAATATAAGCGCCCTCCCTTGAGCTACCAAAAGGAAATAGATGGCTTTCACTCACGTGACCTTCATTCCTGTGGGACTCAAATGACAAAGGCCATGGCGGCCATGTTGGTGCACATAACAAAAGTGTTTCATTAAAAATAGAACACAAACCGCGGTGATAAACATATTGAACTTATTCATTTTTGATAAAAACTTGACGTTTCGTATGCTACTACATACATTTTCAAAAGTGACCGTTAGTGTTAAAAAACGATACTAAAAAAGTAGTTAAAAGGGACTGGGACCGAGATTAAGTACAAAACTTAACAGTTGATCTATAAAAAGAAACAGTTAATTAATAAAGTATCAGCTTCTCGCTACTGACGTTTGCATTAAAAGCTGGCTTTAGTTCTTGTATAAACAATGTTTCTTTGATTTTACAGTGGAAATCAGTTTTACCCGACGCTAAGATATCAAAATAATCCCACTTGATGTTGTGTCCAGTGGTGTTAACATGGTCAGCAATGGCTGATGTGCGGTCATCCTTAGCGAGGGCCTTAAAATGCTCAGTTTTTCTATCATGAAGCCGTCGTTTAGTTTTACCAATGTAAAATTCTTCACAATCCCAACAACTGGCTTTGTAAATAACTTTAGACTGTTGAGAACGATTTAAGCGGTCCTTGTACGGGAAGAAAGATTTGATGCGGCGAGTGTTTTGAAAAATAATTTTAAGGTTGACACAAGAGTAAAAATTGTATACACAAGATTTAAGACGTTTAGAGATTTGGTTGCTATGTAAACCTAAATAAGGTAGCAGGATAATAATATCTTTCTTAGGAACAGTGGAGACATGGTTGTTTGACTTGTTAATGTTTCTGTTTATAACATCATTAATGTGAAAGTTGATTATCCCTTGAGGGTAACCGTTCTGAAGAAGAAGCTTTCGAAGCTCATCAAGGGCAGATTTCAGCAACAATGAAGAGGAGCAAATCCTGTAGCAGCGATAAGTGAGGGTGCGGATGAGATTTATTTTGTACTTGCGCGGGGTGAAGGAATCCCATTTGGTGTATAACCCCGTGAATGTTTTCTTCCGGTAGATGGAAGTCATGAAAGTGTTGTTTTGGCAGCGTTTAACGAGGATGTCTAAAAACGAAATCGAGTTGTCTTGTTCATATTCAATGGTAAATTTGATACTGTTGTGACAATTATTCAAATACTGCAAGAATTTATCAGCAGTGTCTTTGCTGTCAAACATTGTAAAAGTGTCATCAACGTATCGATACCAGACTGATGGACAAACGTCACTGTTCATGACGCATCGTATCAAAAATAAAGTGGCTTTTCTTTGTGGCAAAATCTAATAATTTATGTAAAACAGTGCGACGTAATGTCGGAGGATCAGGAAGAGAATACAATTTGTCAAGACAAATATCTATCTTTTCATCAAGTGGTACATTTGTAAAAAGAGAGCAAACATCCAAAGAACACATTATTCCGTTGTTATGTTTATACTTTTTTTCAATATGTTTATCACCGCGGTTTGTGTTCTATTTCTCATCAAACTTCGATGGCCCAAGAATAAAAGTCTTTAATGTTCATTAAAATTCTTTTGTAGGTGTGCACCAACATGTCCGCCGTGACTTAACGTGAAAACCACCTATAAGCGCCCGGACGCTAAATCGAATCATTACTACTTTTAAAGGGTTCTTAAGGTATCAACTTTGCATTATTTTTAACTGGTTAGAAAATTCTAAAATACATTACATATAAAATAGAAAATGGAAGCCGGCCAGTACAATGTATTTCGGCTGACCAGCACCATGGCTTCGTTATTATAGTATGATTACAAAAGCTGCAAATTGTTACGTAGAAATAAGATGAATCACACAGAGCTTCATTTTCCTCGGGTGTTTCTTTGCATGGCTTGTTTTTGCGAAGCAGCTTTAATTTTAAAACTATAGGAGCGACTTTTAGAGGTTTTGGCAGCTGCTAGGCAACTTTGGAATTCAGTTTTTCAGCAATGTGAGCAATTTATCAGCCGATGATCTGACAGGAAAGGCCTAGTTTAAACCGGAATCGGTTCTATCTATATCCTGGAACATGAGCTAGTGATCGAAGAGTAATAGACAACAAGGACATTTTTTGTTTTACCTATTCACATCCTAACTTCTTTCTTCCAGAATTTTTATTTGGAAAAAGAAGGAAAAAGGACTGCCTATTGTTCTGAAAGTTATGATTCCACTGGAAACAAGAAGCCTTACTTCCTGAGGAAAACTGCGCTGTAAGAGAGACAACTGACTTGTCAGCTGTCCCATTTTTGATGAAGCGTTTTCTTTTTTCAATAGTTACACCTAATTGCAATAACGTTGTCATAGAAAAATGAAAAAGTATAAAAGGCCAAAAGAATTTAATTAAGCAAACAAAGAAATGCCCAAAGAAACGGTCGCAAAACGCCTCAGGATACAGGTAAATCACGTTTACAACAACAAAAATCTTTATTAGTTAGTTATTATACAACTTACAATAGTGTTTTCACATGACGTCATAAAAATTAAAAAATCTAAAGTATACATCCTGCAAAGCTGTTTCTAACATGGTATGTGGATATCAGTGTTATAATCTTTCACAAAAAGTTTCAGGTTTTAACGATGTTTCGTTTTCGATTCATAAAGGTTTTAAATGTGTCACGCAATCCGTCACGCTATTTCAGATAAGCCGTGAAAATAAACAAAATTGAACTAGTTGAAAGTTATTAATGAATTATAGATGTTTTTAAGCCGATTTCATGCCTCTTATAGTGAATACAATAATTGTTGAGATGTTTGGTGTTATTAAGACTTTAAAGTCTTTAAATTTTTGGCCGCCATGTTGGTGTCCCTAAGTGGGACACCAAGATGGCTGCTCCATACATTTCTTACTAAAAATGTCTATACTCATTCGCCTACAACTCTTGAATGAAATGCTCTTGTGCTTCAAAATTTGGCCCAAATGTATAGTTTTAAACTCTTTACAATTCGATAAACATTTTAGAATCGAAAACTGCTTCTGAATTTTGATATGACGTCAGTGAAAACACTCTATACTGGCCCGCAGGTGGCAAAAGGTAATCTTGGCAGGCCAGCCAAATTAATTACGTGATTTTTATACAGAAATCGCAACACACCATATTTGTTAAAATAAAAAGACAGGATCAAACAATAGAAAAGAGAAGAAACGAAAAGGAAAAACAAGTGATCGAAATAAAAGAAAGAGAATTACGAAAATATTAATTCATTAATTAAAATATCAATTAATAATTATAATACGTTTATCTTTGTTACACGAGTAATGTACAGCTATAAATGTGTGGGTTCTCCGTCAAGGCTGCAAGCTGCGATGATTAAGCTAATTAATTCCTATTTGGCTTTTTTCATTTTTTATGACAACGTTATTACAATTAGGTGTATCTACTACAGAATTGAAAAAAGCTCAAATTTAATTTATTCTTCATGCACAAAAAAGATAGTGTAAAACAAACATTAAATTACACAGAAAAGCACACAGCTCAGTAGCTTTCGTATGCATTTGAATACTGGTATATGTATCATGTATACATGATTTCACCGTTTCATCCACCGACTCAAACTTTAAAGCTAGAACTAACCTTGTACAACATAATAAACAGCACCAAAGGAGAAAACTGCTCAGTGGCGTTCATATGAATGGTTACACTTTTGGAGTTCATCCACAGACTCAAAAGTAAGAACCATTTTGTACAGCATAATAAACAGCACCACAGGAAAGTACGACAATAGCTTTCATTTGAATGGTCACATTTCATAATTTCATCCCCAGAGTAAAAAGTTAGAACCGCTTTGTACAGCATAATAAACAGTACCAAAGGAAAGTACAGAACTGCTCAACGGTTTCAGTGGGGCTAAACTCTGGAATGCTATTAAAGAAGATCTAAAATCAGCGAGTCGTTCTCGCTTTAAAAAGTCTAAAAAGCTTTGAAAAGAATCTGTCATCTCCGAATATTGTCTTGATTGATGTACTTTATATGCAGTTAATTGTGTGCATAGCCGTTGTTTTCTCTTGTTTTTTATTGTTTATTCACTTGTGTATTTGTTTATTAATTACAGCTTAAATATATATTTTTTGTATGTGACTGTGTTGTTTGTGGATCTGTCTATTTATAACAACTTTGTTATCTAGTTACTCTTCCGCATGGCCCAGCCACTCAGCGCGATTAGCTTTTGCTATTTCTGAGTGGCTGTGCTCTTTCACAGTTATTTCCTTTTAATGATTCTGCACTTTTGTATTATAAAGAGCACAATAAAGATTGTTGTTGTTGTTGTTGTTTGAATGATATTTCATAGTTTCATCCACTGACTCAAAAATTAGAACCAACTTGTACAGCATAATGAGCACCACCTAGACAGGAAGTTACTGTTCAATAGCTTTCAACTTCATGGTCACATTTACGAAAATTTCCACAGACTTAAAATTCCTTGTACGGTATAATAAACAATACTGCTACGCTAACACTGATCTGAATCGGATCACACACATTAATATTTTCAAACTAGTTTCATTTTTGTTATGTTTGTTTTCCTTTGTCTCCTATTGTATTATGGTAATAAATCTGAGCAAAGACAAATAAAAATTCATCTGCTTTTAAAAAAATTCAAACCAAAGAAAAAAAGTTCCTTTACGGAAGATATGATACGGTTGTCATGACAACGAAAAACAGTGAAGACCCCAGATGTAGATTAATGTTGGGGATGAAACTTTTTTTCTTCTTCGCATTTGTGATTAACTAAGAAAAGATTAACTAAGAAATGAGTGAGATCTTTTCACAATTTCGTGGCGCTGAATGTAATAACTTGGTCGCTCCTTCAGTGGTATTAGAGTTAATCCTTCAGTATATTTATGAGCGGAGCATATTAAATATAAATTTCGTTTTTATGACTCTTCATAACGCGCGGCAAAGATTTTACACTGTTGAACTTAACTTTTTCCAAAGATTTATGATCAAATAATTAATAAAACTTGCTGGACTTAACAGCTATGCCAAGAGTATTTAGAAAGCAATATTTTATTATGATAAAAATAATAGAATTCTAATAACGGAGGTTTTGGATCGAACAATTAAGAATAAGAATTAGCGGATAGTAGTTTCGAATGACATTTCGCTGACTCACTCATCATTTTCAAATTCGTGTATAACTAAAGTCAGGTTCTTGTGAGTTCATTATATAATAAATTGCATGTGAAAGTCTTGTTGCATATGATTAAATACCCCTTATTCGATGGTTTAACAGATAATACGCGCGGATATTTTACGAGTTGCGTAGTATTTTTTCGAGCCCCGCAGGGGCGAGAAAAAATGCGAGCAATGAGTAAAATGTTCGCACGTATTATCTGTTAAACCATCGAATAAGGGATTTATTATTCGACTGAAATCCGGTCCTTGTATTTATGACAGCTTGTGAACCGAGATGCTACTGTGTAATACGGCAATCTACTGTGTAATACGCTGGGATATTTTGCGTGTTCTCTTTCCCTTATAAGGGAAAATGACGTCACAGTCGAATAATAAAAAGAAGTACAATGTGGAGTGTAGAGAGTGTTAATTAGGTAAATAGTTTTGCTTTGATTAAGTCAGATTGAGTCTTGAGTATTTTTTATCTTTATTATTTCGTGGTGTATCTGGAAACTTGCTCTTTAGCAAAGCGTACCGACCACGCTTAATAAAGGATTGATTGATTGATTGATTGATTGATTGATTGATTGATTGATCGATTGATTGATTGAAAAACCCAAACTGAACACTCAATCTGACTTTATCAAAGCAAAACTATTTACCTAATTAACACTCTCTACACTCCACATTGTATTTCTTTTTAATCACATGCAAAAAGACTTTCATATGCAATTTACAGCGTATTTGTTAATGAACTCAGAGGAACCTGACTATAGTTACACGAATTTAAAAAGGATAAATGAGTCATCGAAACGTCAATCGATCTATTATCGCTAATTTTTATTCTTAAAAATATTAGAATAGTAAAAAACGGATAGAAATATGCGGCGAAGAAAAACATGTCTTGTCATTTTTTTTTGTTGTAGGACATTACTCGTATTAACATAAAATTGCTTTCAACTGTATAATATATTCCCCTCAAGTTAAGTTTATACGCAAGCGCAAAAAAATTCACGAAAAAATGAAGAAGAGATTTGGTGAAATTCTCGAAGACTCAGAAAATGTTTGAAAAATTTAATGTAGTTGATTCTCCATTTTTGGCCTTCTTTGAACTATAAATTATATCAAATGAGTTGCAAAAGGTGTCCTCGGGCATTGTGAATTTCATTTCCGTTAAAACTGAATTCGCATATTATAAATAATATACCCGGTTATTATGCATAATGTGGGTTTGCTCAGTGTTCGATCATTCAACACGCAAAATTCTATTTTTGTAAAATGAGGGGTGAACCCAGGCAATATTTTACCGCTTATGAAATAACTGTTTATCTGAATTGTTTTCCTTTAATAAACATTTTTTACCAACGTTTACAGCCTGTATTTAAATTTCCAAAAAATAAATGGACGCACTGGTTGCGATTACCGTTCATTTCACATCTATTAGTGGACTAATGACTAAATTTGTTGATAGTTTAATTATAGCAGTCTCGAATTGCCACTCACTTTGTTTAATTTTTTTTTAGAAAAAAAGATTTTTTGGGGAAAAAAATATGTTCTAAACATTCTATATAAAATATAAAATCATATTCTGCTGAAGAAAAGGAAACCAAAAAATTAAGTGCTTTTAATATGCACCTGTTCCGTACTCATAAATATGTGATTGCCTTTCAATCTAACTTGTCCTTTCAACTTCTATGCACTCAAAATCAATACAAAATCTCGAGAGTATTTCTTGGTTCAATTACTGTAAAACATTTTGATAAATTGTTCGATCCAAAATGGCTTCATTTCCACGGATTACTTTCCTAGAGGAATATTTTTTGGCGATGGCTTAGTTTCGAGACTTTAGAGATTTCGACGATTGAAAACTTGTGAAACTTTCTTGGTAAATCAAAGAAGAGCCTTTTTCGCATCGCAAAGTTTATTCACGTTTCAGTTTGTCGTTAAAATGGAAGTATTTCATGTCAACAATTTTCATTTTATTTCATGTTTATTTTGCGTGTACGAATACAAACTGCTATTGAGACAAAGCATTCATTATTTTCCCTCGCGCGCAATACTCGCGTGTTCAAATGCGGATAAAGCACCGCTTGAAATGAAATTAGCGGCATGACCAATTACCTGTGCACATCTGCGCCATCCCTCAAAATATCAGAAAAAAGTACAAATAAATATCGGTAATTAACAGTATTTACAGTAATAATAGCCATTTAATAAACTCTTACTGTTCAAATGCAACAAAGATGTTTCTGTTTGATTGGTGTGTTTGTATCACGATGTTTATGACTTTAAATCCTATTACGGAATAAATTCTAATGTGTTTTTCGATGCCTATGCAAGTATCGTATAATACAGTAAAGTAAGCAAGCAAGGCTCTATCACAAGTAGATTTCCTGGCTGTTTCTTCTTTTCCATGATTGCATTTTTTTTTCAATTACGCTTCAACCCTGCCTTTTGCGATGCCGGAAGAATGATCGACTCATAAAATGGCTCAGCGACTGCTCACCCTTGTGTGACGTCACGCGCTTTGAAAACATGAAAAGGACCTTTCTGTTTCGGCCACTTCATTTGACAACGCTAAATGAGCTGTTTAGAAAAGCCTGACATTTTGAAAATAAAACAGCGGAGGTTTGGCGTCACATAGGAAAGAAACATTCTCACTCTAACCTAATTGCGAAAAGGAAATTGACCATGCCATGATAAACGATAAACATTTCTCCGGCACGGCCCGCAATGTATTTCGGCTGACCTTCGCAATCTCCAATTTTGCTTGCCGGCGTTTCTACAAAAACAATAGGCCGCTTTCGGTCGTGCAAGTCGCAAGAAAGGAATATAGTTTAGCCTGAATATCTGTTTCGGATTTTGTGTCTGGTGAAAAAAATGACAGGAGTATTTCTTGTTTTTATTTTTGCGTTGGCCCATTCACGTTTTGGTGAAACGCAGATTTCATTTGATGAAGCGGTAAAGCAAGGAAATTTGGTGATAAAATGCGAGGAAAAGGTATGTATACAGAGAGTTGATTTCGCTAATTAATTGCGAGCCTTTTAGAATGTTTGCTGGCTCGAACATATTTTAAAGTAGTTATGATAACAATTTCTTTTTTCTAACTGTGATTTCTTTGCATATTTCGAATCTGCAGTATGGAGTGCCACCAGCCGCAAATGTGAGTAGAAAAAAAATTATTTTATCAAGCTCACTGTAATTTATGCCGATATGATAGCTAGATTTTTTTGTCCCTACAATTCAAAAAGGTTTTGTTTCTCTCGATACTGTAGAAACCATTCATATTGCTAAAAGGTAAAAGAAAAAAAGAACAGCGCGGAATGATTAGATTCCAACCAAAATTACTTTTGAATGAGTTTGATTGCTTATATCTGCTAGCACAACCAAACGACTTAGCTGATTAAAAAATATCGACGGTCGACAGTCTCGTAACAAAAAATATATAATAGCTCTTTCAGCTTGCTATGAAATGGCTCGCTTTTGATAATGCGTTGATCCTCTTTGGTGTTGCAATCAAAAATGCAAATTTGGCTTTCAAATGAGGAGTTTTTTTTGCGGAGACGAGCGAATGATTTTGTCAAGAGTCGGCTCACTCGAACCATGCCGTTCAAAAAGTCTGTAAACTGTATGTATGTCCGACATTGACAGGCAGTAAATCTGCGACCCACATTTCCAACAAATCGCGTATTTTAGCTTTTGCAATTCGTCAAGATTATTTTCTGCTACTCGTTTCCGTAGAAGCTGAACACTTGGGGGTGATTTAAGTTCATAAACGCAAAAATAACAATTCCTGTTTCTGCAGTGTATACCATTTTTTTGGCATATGTTTTAAACAATAACGCACTGAAAACTAAATGATTATAAAGGATTTTAGTATAAGTTCATTCTCTTTCGCTGCTGGCTGCCGAGACTTTGCTATAAGTTTTTTTTTTAACGTAGGTCCTGTGAAAATATCTATGTGCGGTAATCATGAAAAAACAAATTTTAAGAGTCGAATCAAGAGAAAATTTACGGTTTAGCTAATAATTTCAAATCAAGACTACTGCGTAATTTAAATGCTATCATACTATAGTTCAAACGATTTGGAAGTAAATTCGATTTCTTAAACACTGAAGCTTTCTTGTTATTGACGATTTCGTCAGTTTTTAGCGCAGCAGTTCTGATTAAACCAATACGCACAAGACAGTATACCTTATTTATCCGCAAAGCACAAATATATTGCATTTAGAATTAATCTTGAACATCCAACCCTGCATTATGATTAAACGAAAAAGACATTTATTTCTATCTTTGAACCACTATTAATAAAAATCCAAAGAGCAGTGGATGATATTTTTTTATTGAAATGTTTGGTAGAATATACATCTAGCGGCTAGTAACCCCAAGGCAAGAAACGCCGGTTTCTTTTTGGATCGTTGAACTAGCTCTTAAGTGGTTTATAACTTTATACTCCTATTTGGAAATTCGATCTGAAAACAATATTTCATGTTCAAAACGCTGAGTCGTCCGGTTGCGCGGTGATTCAAGAGCTTGGGTCATCATGCAGGGAACTTTGAAAGACCGCTCCAATTGTGGGCAAATTGAACAAAACATTAATTCATTTTACTCTTCCACTTCAATTTTAAATTATATAACTTTGCTAAAATGCTATCAGAAAAAAAGAAAGTTTCGCTTTTAGTCTATTTTCACAGTTTGATGCCGCAAAACCGTCGTCGGAGCCCCAGGGGCAAGAGGAAGTAAAAATGGGCGAAAACGGTATGAACGAAATATAATAATCCCGCCCATTCAACAATAAACCGTTGCTTGCACCGATTTGACCCGAACGTTAAAACTTCCTATCGCTCCGATAGGAGCCCACTTCTCCCCCCGATTATCTTCCCCTATGTCTTCGGGAACAAGGTATAGCATACCCGGGCTGCCAGAGGCTTTTCTCGTGCTCTCACTTCTCTCACATTACACACCTTACTGACGTTGTCGGTCAGCCCGACTTCTCAAGAAAGCGTGCCACGTGCCGCTTGCAGATTTTCCTCCCACCAAACAGAAATAACAGTTTACTCAAAATGTTTAAAGTTGTCATCTATGTTGAAGTGATAAATATATTACAAAACTGAAAAAAAGTGATTTTCTCCTTTCGAGATTTCTCCGAGGCTACAAAATTAATGCAAAAAATACGCTGTTTCGGACAGTACGTTTTGCTGCCCTTATTTCGGTGATTAAAATTCTTAAAACAACATGGGTCAAAACTCGACGTTTTCGAAAAGAGAAAACAATTTTTTAGTTGTTACAATGAGAGGTGAAAGTTTCAGAAGAACGAGTGATTAATAAATAGTTTTGACGCAAAAGATATTATTTTATATTATATTATATATTATTTGGGAAAGTTACACTGTAATAGGCATGCTTTTAAGCGTTTGGATCAGTACACCGTGAGTCATTTCATTGAAAATGGTTTTTGCATGCATCTTAACAATACGAAACATAGGCAAGTGAGGGCTACAGACGATTTAGCAGTGAAGGTTAGTTTTTCTGCAAAAAGAGAAGCGGAGAACAGCATGCGTTACGGCGAAGAACATACAGCAAAACGTAATATTTCCAGTGAACTGGTTAGTTTTAATTTTTGCCTCCCTCAGAAAGTGTAGAAAACATTTTCGGCAAAATCATCACGCACTACTCTGCAGGAATTCACGAATTAACAAATCTTACTTATCGATTCCTTACTGCTAACTTATACATAACTGGGCCTGTCAACACCTGGAGGTGAATAGCAAACTAATAGTATCCCAAGTTTGAGTAGCCAAAAAGAGCGCACGAAAAACTCTATCCACTGCACAGGTTTACCATGCCCTGTTTGTGTGGTGTACTGTGCATCTCCAAAGTGGCTCAAAAGCGGTGGGGAAAAAGATGTTCTCCAGCCTCTACTTTTGAGCGAGTCCAACCGATATGTTCAAAACACCGCTTTTATAGGCCACAAACCGCCAAAATAAACACAGTAAAACAAAGTCAAACAACATGGCACTGATTTTGAGAGTTTTATTTCACTGATTTTTATCAGTTTTAAGATCCCTAAATTTTGCCTTTGGTAAGGCTTGTTCACCCGCGGAGATGCACAGTACACCACACCACACAAACAGGGGATGGTAAGCCTGTGTCCACGGGTTTGGTATATATATTAACTGTTTTTCAATGGGACGCGTGTTGAAGCCACAAATGTATTAATTGACCACAAATGTAATAAAGCCCTCAAATGTAATAAGGACTGATCACAAATGTAATAAAGCCCTCAAATGTAATAAGGATTGACCACAAATGTAATAAAGCCCTCAAATGTAATAAGGACTGACCACAAATGTAATAAAGCCCTCAAATGTAATACGAATTGACCACAAATGTAATAATGGATTTTACCGTGCATTCTTCAGTTTGCACAACAGAGTTACTAGCCTTAAGTTGTGAGGACCAGGATTTCGCCAGTCATGCGTATAACCAAACTTGGACAAACTGAATTGTCTATGTAGTGTGTTGGACGCCATCTGTCATTCACGTGACCAAACCTGAAGTTGCTATTATCTCAACTAAACATTTTCGAGACTCCGAGACAGAAAAAGCACCAGCCAAATGAGACTTTGAGACTTAAAACAAAAACGGCCGAGATTTCGAGACCGGACCAAAATTTTCCGAGACCCACGATTTTGAAGGTACCATTCGCCACCCCTCAATCAGAAGCTTGAACTAACAATTTCAACAGCAAACATGGCATTCCTACAACAAAAAATTTCAACGTCTTCGTCAACAATAGCAGTGTGCACCGCCGAATTTAATATAAACTTTTGGTCCAAACAAGGTACGGTACTAGTCTGAGGCAGTGAGCGTTACTGAAGACGGATGTGTGAGCTTGTCAAGTGCACCAGGCAATACCGATTATCTCAAACCAGCCAAGCGGTGCTAGATTAAGTTTAAGCCACGCCATATGCCACTTCGAGGAATTAATAATTTCTTTAAGGCGAATCAGAGAAGGGCTTTATTACATTTGTGGTCAATCCTTATTACATTTGAGGGCTTTATTGCATTTGTGGTCAATTATTACATTTGTGGCTTCAATGTTGAAGCCACAACAACAATTTTTATTTTTATTCAACAACAAACAACAACAACAATGTATTCTTAGTATAATAATGGAAGAGTTGAATGATTTGTTTGCCCTGCAAATAGCTGGAAAGCTAATCGGGGCGGGGCAAAACAAGTACATGATGTAATAATTGACCACAAATGCAATAAAGCCGTCAAATGTAATAAGGATTGACCACAAATGTGAATGACAGATGACGTCCAACACACTACATAGATAAAATAAGGTTAGTCCAAGTTTGGTTGTCCGAGAAAGATAATGCATGACTGGCGAAATCCTGGTCCTCACAACTTAGGGCTGGTAACCCTGTTGTGCAAACTGAAGAACGCGCACGGTAAAATCCGTTATTACATTTGTGGTCAATTCGTATTACATTTGAGGGCTTTATTACATTTGTGGTCAATTCGTATTACATTTGAGGGCTTTATTACATTTGTGGTCAGTCCTTATTACATTTGAGGGCTTTGTTACATTTGTGGTCAATTATTACATTTGTGGCTTCAACAGACGCGCCTTATCCGGAGCATCGAACAAACATTTTTACAAGTGAGCCAATCAGATGAGAGCGCGAATATCAATCGACGGTCGCAAGGTCGCGCCTCCTCGCAAAGTTTAGCATGATCGAACGTAATCTTGTCGCTTCGTGTTTATCACAGGAGTGAAAAGTTACAAAATACGAAGATTTTATTTACTTTATTGCTTCACACGCATCTGCAGTGATGAAAATAATTATATTATAAGAATTTGCTGGTGATTTCATGGAAACTTATAAAGAGGTTCCTTGGATGCTCACGGTAACGCGCCGCTGATTTCCCTTTCGTAAACGGTCGATGCCATTTTTAACGGTCGATGCCATCATTAGCATTCATTAGTAACCAAGCCTTTTGTAATGGTCGATGCTATTTCTCTCTAGTTTATGCCTGGATTGGGACGAAAATAGGCTATCATTATTAGATCAAATTGGGCCTAGGTAAAGCGATTATTAGATCTAAGCTAGATTCACGGTTAGGTAAGATTTAGGGTTAGGGTGACCCGTTATTGATATATATTAAGAAAAGCATCTTTTATAATTAAATTTTTCTTGGGTTTGCCGGATCAACCCAGTGGTCTAGTGGTAAAAGAGAGATGTTAGCATGCAGAGGTTCCGGGTTCGATTCCAGGTAATTATATTCCATTTTTCTTTTTCTGATAGAAAAAATAATTCTAAAATTGGTGAAAATTTTTCCAAGTGTCGCTAAAATGGCATCGTTTACGAAAGGGAAATGCGCTAAGGCGCCTTACACTATAATATTTATTTAAAATATGCGATAAATACTAATCCGCAAATTTATAAACCTCACAGGAAGCAGACAAGAGTGGATTTCTTCACACTTACGATTGCAGCAATGCATGCAAAGAGGTAATCTGAATTTTTAATCATTAAATTATTGAAGAATTTCCTAGCTAATAATTATATCTAATTAATTAAAATATGATGATATATTACAATAATGATAATAATTAATACAATATGATTATGTACGTATGTATGTATGATAATGGCTCTTGATTTGTGGCAAAACGCGGTAAAATTTATGAACATGCCAAGAACGGTCCCATGGCTGGTCCCTCGTCACTGAGCCGTCATACGGCTTGATGGTCAACTGGGAAATGAAAAGATCTTTTTATGGTCCACCGTCTGTGGAAAGTGAAAAGTTAAGCGCCAAATGTGCCCAAATTTAGCCATTCTCCGACAAGTAAGGGTAATTTTTACAATCAACATTAGATCTGGATAAACATTACCGCAAAAGATCCGATGACGACATTGAGTAGTAGATAGTGATTAGATTTAACCTTGTTACGGCATTCCCCTGCACTCCCCTGCATTCCCCTTCATTAGCTATGCCTAGTCAATGACCATTTCCTGCATACTAATTTGGAATAGGTAACTTATTAATGAATATGAATAAAGGGAATGCCTTTTCATGACCTCAACTACCTATTCCTTTTGTGTTATTCTGAAACAATAGAAACAATAGACCGGCTCAAACTTGCCCGCTTTATACCAAATCACTTCAAAACAAAACACAACTGACACAGATATCCTTTACAGACATATAGAGCAAAACAACATGCCTTGACCAGGACTCGAACCTGGGTTACTGCGGCCACAACGCAGTGTCTTAACCACTAGACCATCAAAGCTGTGGATATTATAAGCGAATAAAACTAATTAGAGGGTTCCGAAACATTCAAGTTTAGAAACAATAAGATTGCACAGTATAAAAAAAAAACGGTTTTTACTTTACTAAGATCCGCAACATTCTTATAACCGCTTTATCGCTAGACTCTACGTCGCTTTTCAGTTTGCCAGCCATCACCCACTTTAAGTTTTAATTTCTTTTCCGGTAGCTTCAATGTTCAAACTTTTAATTATGCGAACTTACACTAAACTAAATTTGCATGAAAAATTAGCACCTCGGAAAAATAAACAAAGCAACCAATTACATGCGTTACTAAAACAATAAAACCACACTTTATTAAGTTCAAACTATATTTATTGATAACAAACAATTTCATAATTATACAGACAATTTAAAAGCTTAGTTGGAAAGGAACAGACAGAGTCGATTTATTCTTTTTCATCGGGTTTATACAAAGTACTCTTTGATTCCCTTGGTTTTCTGTATCTCACCGCACTGCAATCATCGTTTCGGGTGAAATTAATCCTCTTGATTCTTAGAATACTTGTAAGGTTCAGCTCTAAATCTATAACGCCGCGATCGCCTTTTAGGTTTATCGTCACCATCGTCTAAGTAATTTATCAATTGGATTCGAGGTCGTTTGCGCTTCGGCGCTGGCGAGGGTGTTTGTACTGTGGGGGGAGGGGTCAAGACGGCTGCATTTAAAGGTAGTGGCGTTACTGCGGAAGTTTCTTGTATGGTGGGCGCTGGAGAGGGTGTCGCGATAAATGGATTTAAGGGTGTAGAGGTTGTCACCGCTGTCACTGCTGTAGGTTCTTGCATAATGGTGGGTAAATTATCTTCCGGATGACTTGCAAAACTTCTTTTCATTTCATCAGACTGTTGACGTCTTCCATTCAATTGATGTTTAAACGTCAGATATCTGTTTTGAAGCTCAAGGTACTGTTTGGCTTTGTCATATTCCCCAAGGTCTGTACGAGAGAGAAGGCTGTCCATTCTGTCCTGTAGTCCCTGCATAGCTGAGACAACTGGAGACGTCGAAAGGTTCTGTAGTCTGAGATACTTTAGTAGCTCCTGAGAAATATTGTCTTGTACCCCTGTTTGATTAAATTGTTCTTCACCGGGTAGTACATTCGTTCGCAGTCTACAATTATCTTGTGTGGTTGTTTTTAAATCCACCAGGAGATAACCAAAGGGTCTTCGTACAGCCTCTTCGTACTGGTTTATAAAGAAAGCCGTTTGCCCAGGATACATTTGCTTTGCTAGAGTCAAAATTTGCAGTTTGTCTCTGGGATTCTTGAAAAGGACCAAGTAGTGGCTGTTTAAACTGATACTTCGGCTTTCCTTCCCCTGATGAAATAAATTCTGTACGATATAAATGACACTCAGGTTGCGGTGATGAGAGCCTCGTGTAAAAAGGTTTACTATTCGCTTGTCTTTGCCGGCGTCAATCATTTGATCGTCAAAGACGATTAAGTTCCGTTTGTTGACATCGAAATAGGAATCGTGTTCCAACGCAGAAGGAATACCCTTGACAAATTCAATTTGTGGTATTGTGACTAGCATTTGAATGTACGCGGGCTGCCATTGGGAATAACACCAGACAATCCTCTCGGGTGGTGGATTTATTACGTCTGAGGCCTGTTGTAACAGTGATTGAACCCAAAACGTTTTCCCCGAACCGGTCATCCCTGCAACCATACAAGTAAAAGGGTGCTCGAAGTGAAACCCCTGACACTTTTGTGTAGAAATCGGCATTGCATTAAATGGAGTGAAAGTAGGACTGGTGTGTTTGTTGGTCATATGTCTTTGCATACTATCTTTCCTGCTAAATGTCTTCTCACAAACGGGACAGGACAAATTCATGTCAACTCAATGAAAGCTCAATGTGAACTGAGAAAGAGACGAATGTTGCTCACTTATATAGGCTAGTTCTTCCTCAATTCTATTGTTTTCACCACCACCACCTCCACCACCACCACCACAATTCTATTGTTATCACCACCACCATCACCACCACCAACTCCACCACAATTCTATTGTTTTCACCACCACCACCACCTCCACCACTACCACCACCACCACCTCCACCACAATTCTATTGTTTTCACCACCACCACCTCCACCACCACTACCACCACCACCACCACAATTCTATTGTTTTCACCTCCTCCACCACCACCACCACCACAATTCTATTGTTTTCACCACCACCACCTCCACCACCACCACCACCACAATTTTATTGTTTTCACCACCACCACCACCACCACAATTCTATTGTTTTCACCTCCTCCTCCTCCTCCTTAATTCTATTGTTATCACCACCACCATCACCTCCACCACAATTCTATTGTTTTCACCACCACCACCTCCACCACCACAATTCTATTGTTTTCACCACCATCACCACCACAATTATATTATTTTTCCTTCTATTCCACGATAAAAGACAGTTACTCACTATTCTTAGCTCATTCTACAGTTATGTCTCAAGTAGTAAAGAACAACCGGGGTTTTCTACAGCTCTTAGCTAATGGTCCCGATTATCAGCGCCAATTTCTCTTAAGGACAGCTTCTCCACAACAGCTTCACGCCTTGTTACATATTCTTTATAATGTTCTTAACGAAAACATTCCCTGTCCTGAAACAAATAAGCGTGTTTTGCTCCGATACAAGGATGCTCTTATTAATCTGGCCGAGCAAAACGTTCCCTACAAGACAAAGAAACAAATACTTGTACAAGAGGGTGGTGGCTTTATACAAGACTTATTGGCCCCCGTTGTTACAAGCTTGGGCGTTTTGATGCTATAAAAGAAACTATACATCATTGCACTGATCATTTCAAGCTTGTCTTTAACGAGTACGGATCGATATGAAGAGAAAAGTAGACTGGGATGAAGAAGAAATGGAGAGCGGTATGGAAGACACTATAACCTCCGATGAGGACAACGATGACGAGAAAGACAACGAGGAGCCAAGAATTAAAGATGTTTTAGGCAATCTTTCCAAAGCGGTGTCAAAAGAACGTGCTTCTGATTTGTTGCATAGCATGGCCGCTTCCAAAGATATCCTGTTTTGGGCACCTAGAGGCCAATTACTCCGAAATCAGCGCATAATACCCGTGACAAACATCGCAGAGCTGGTTGAGTATGTGCTACTTCCCCATAACGATGATGTAGCCCGACCCCGTGCGCTTAATACCTTTTTAGATGGACTCGCAGAGTTGGGAATTGATAAGCGTTTAATCAAGAATAAAAAACTGTTAAGCGATCTTTTAGAGAAAGAAAAGATCTATCAAGAACAAAAAGAATCCGACAACGAGACATATGAAGGAGATTCAACCGACAGCGAAGGAGAGGAAAGCGCTTCTGAGAACAGTCCGGCCGATGGGTCTGAAGAGAGCGACCAAGAAATTCAAATTGATGAAGAGGATGTTGGAAATTCAACCGACAACGAAGAAGAGGAAAGCGCTTCTGAAAGCGGGGAAATAATTCAGGCAAAAAGTCAAATCCCATGTCATCATTGCGAGAGTTCAAATGTGTATGTAACCGGAGTCGTGAAATGTCCCAAATGCTTTTGGCATGATAATAAAAAGATTTGCCCCATATGCGAGCACAAGATTCCTTTGGAGAAAACTAAACTCGTGAAAGAGACCCTTGCTCGTTGCGATGATTGCAGTGCGGTGAGATACAGAAAACCAAGGGAATCAAAGAGTACTTTGTATAAACCCGATGAAAAAGAATAAATCGACTCTGTCTGTTCCTTTCCAACTCAGCTTTTAAATTGTCTGTATAATTATGAAATTGTTTGTTATCAATAAATATAGTTTGAACTTAATAAAGTGTGGTTTTATTGTTTTAGTAACGCATGTAATTGGTTGCTTTGTTTATTTTTCCGAGGTGCTAATTTTTCATGCAAATTTAGTTTAGTGTAAGTTCGCATAATTAAAAGTTTGAACATTGAAGCTACCGGAAAAGAAATTAAAACTTAAAGTGGGTGATGGCTGGCAAACTGAAAAGCGACGTAGAGTCTAGCGATAAAGCGGTTATAAGAATGTTGCGGATCTTAGTAAAGTAAAAACCGTTTTTTTTTTATACTGTGCAATCTTATTGTTTCTAAACTTGAATGTTTCGGAACCCTCTAATTAGTTTTATTCGCTTATAATATCCACAGCTTTGATGGTCTAGTGGTTAAGACACTGCGTTGTGGCCGCAGTAACCCAGGTTCGAGTCCTGGTCAAGGCATGTTGTTTTGCTCTATATGTCTGTAAAGGATATCTGTGTCAGTTGTGTTTTGTTTTGAAGTGATTTGGTATAAAGCGGGCAAGTTTGAGCCGGTCTATTGTTTCTATTGTTTCAGAATAACACAAAAGGAATAGGTAGTTGAGGTCATGAAAAGGCATTCCCTTTATTCATATTCATTAATAAGTTACCTATTCCAAATTAGTATGCAGGAAATGGTCATTGACTAGGCATAGCTAATGAAGGGGAATGCAGGGGAGTGCAGGGGAATGCCGTAACAAGGTTAAATCTAATCACTATCTACTACTACATTGAGACACTGCGGAGTCCGTAATATACAAGAACAATGCCTCCGCCTTTATTCAAAGGGTATATTTCTCGAAAAAAATTGTCGTGAGTCAGTTTTGGGACGTACTGTGATTGCGACCCGAAACCAGGACTTAACCGTATGAGAAGGTGTACCTAGTTAGTGGCTCATAGAGTCGTGTACTAACATAGCACGAAGACATAAACATAAGCAGGCAGGGTTCTCTCTAGTATTTTTCGCTTGGGGTAGAAGTTCCGCCTGAGTGGCCGAAGACCGCGAGTTTCCTAGGGGGGTGGGGGGGCATGCTTCCACGGGAATTTGTTGAAACGAATATGCGCTGAGATGCAATTTGGTGCATTTTGAGAAATTATGTTACAGTACCAGTGCCAGTATATAGAAGTTTCCTTTGACAGAGAATGCTTGCTTCATGTACTGACTGACCTGGATGATTTTTCCAATGTATTTACTTATATTCTGTAGTGATAACAACTTTTTTAGAGGGGGGGGGGGAGCTGGACTTTTTGGGCGGGAAGCTTTCACCCTTCAAACCCCCTAAAAAGATCCCTGATAAGAGCCCTGATAAGAGCCCTGATAAGAGCCCTGATAAGAGCCCTGATAAGAGCCCTGATAAGAGCCCTGATAAGATCCCTGATAAGATCCCTGATAAGAGCCCTGATAAGATCCCTGATAAGAGCCCTGATAAGATCCCTGATAAGATCCCTGATAAGAACCCTAATAAGAGCCCTGATAAGATCCCTGATAAGAGCCCTGATAAGAGCCCTGATAAGATCCCTGATAAGAGCCCTGATAAGAGCCCTGATAAGATCCCTGATAAGATCCCTGATAAGATCCCTGATAACAGCCCTGATAAGAGCCCTGATAAGAGCCCTGAAAAGAACCCTGATAAGAGCCCTGATAAGATCCCTGATAAGAGCCCTGATAAGAGCACTGATAAGAGCCCTGATAAGAGCCCTGCTAAGAGCCCTGATAAGAGCCCTGATAAGAGCCCTGATAAGAGCCCTGATAAGAGCCCTGATAAGATCCCTGATAAGATCCCTGATAAGAGCCCTGATAAGATCCCTGATAAGATCCCTGATAAGAGCCCTGATAAGAGCCCTGATAAGAGCCCTGATAAGAGCCCTGATAAGAGCCCTGATAAGAGCCCTGATAAGAACCCTGATAAGATGCCTGATAAGAACCCTGATAAGACCGTACGCATATGTACCATGCCATGACCATCCAAAATGACTCACATCTATAAGTATGGTGCTCTCGCCGCGCAGGAGCCCCGCTAGAAATGCGGGTTAATAATTTATTTACATTTTGTTCACGTTGCAGTGTTTGGTGCCATCCAACTTTCAGCTTGCAGTTAGAAGAAACTTTACCAATTGTGTTGCTAAATGCAATAAGGTAAATTGTCCGACTTGAAGTTACTCAAATGCAAGCGCAGGTGTAAATGGGAGCCACGGAGATTAGTACCAAAAGATCAATTTGGCGCCAAAAAAAAAACGTTCTACCACATACAAAAAAGCAATTATAATTTTTTAGTAGATAAATTCTTTGGCCTTAGTTTTCACCATAGTCCATGAGCACACCCCCACATATCTGTACGGGTATTTTACTATAAGCAGAAGCTTATCACGTAGACTCTGTTATGAGCTTCTGCTATAAGTCATTCAATTTGTCTCGAATGGCAAAAACGACCAATTAAAGTGTACAGATTAATTAAATGGTAAAACTCCAACCGAAACATTTCACTGATTTAAGACGCATACAAAAGGGTTAACTGCTTGTTCCGAGTTCTTTAGCAATGAATTTCTTGACAATTTTGATCCGACTGGAAGTTGGACTGGATGTTAAAACCGCGCATTTGAATAGGCTACCCATGTAACTTACCTCATTTTGGTAGTCGCTCAAAAAATGATGAACCGTTGTTGAGCAAATCTTGAAACGGGGATTAAAGGGGCTATGGCACTTTGATTAAAGCAGAAGGCAATAATTTTAACAGACAGACACTCACATTTGCAAAAATGGAAACCCAAACATTATGGTGCAATTTTGTTTAAAATTTCTCTAGGAACGCACTGAAACAATAAACAACTGTCTCTAACTACAGATGGACAGGATTGAAGGGAATTATAACTTGAAAATATTGGGCCCATTTTTTCAACTTCAATTAATGTGTTTTGGAAAATTTTCTAAAAACTGATTAATGGTTTGTCCTCCCTCCAAGAATTCACTTAATATCTTCCTCTTTGTGTTGTTAGAGCGTTCCGTGAAAAAAAAATCAAAGGCTCCTATGAACCAACTCGTGAATACGAAACAACCTTCTGACCGTCCCCTCTCCGAGACGTTTTGCTCTATCGTCCCCCACCCCCTGTGTCCAACTACCCACCCTCCCCTTCCTTCTATGAACCAACTCGTGAACACGAAACAACTTTCTGACCGTCCCCTCTCCGAGACGCTTTGCTCCACCTACCCCCTGCGTCCAACTTCTCACCTTCCCCTCCCTCCAACTCTATCCCAATGGGAAAAGCAGGTGATAATAGGCCTTATGCATGATGATGTCACCAGCTCATAATTTACCACCAAACCCCGTTTGTACGAAGTTCCTTGCAAACCTTTGACAAGTTCACGTTATTTTTGAGTGGGTATTCTTTTCAACTTTGCTCCCTTGAGAACATATTGATGAGATTTTCACTGGTTTACCCCTTGAAAGCGAGGCGTGGGGGTGAAATCAGCTAGTCTGACGTAAACGGAAGACCTTAGATAGCCTGGACCACCTCGGACGCCTTATTGAGACTTATATAACGGAGTAACTGGTTAACTTGCAGTTGAGGTTGGGGTTAGCAGTTTATGTAGTTAAATTTAGGCCTAGGTAGGTGATCCTCTGGTACGGTAGGCTATGTAAGCCTAAGCCTAGCTGAGGTCACATGTTCAATCCTGAGTGGGGATTTTAAATTTTCTTTTTTACACTTAAAAATTTATTGTGTCGACATAACTTTATATAATTCTCAATAAGTGTCCGAGGTGGTCCAGACCGTTGTTATCTAAGGTCTTCCGACGTAAACATGCATAAAGGATATTACATATCGCGGGCTCAATGCCTACAGCCAATCGAGTGGAATTTTACCCTAATGCTAAAACTCGTTCAACGCTTTGCGCATTCACGAGTTAAAAAGGTTCTCAGCTGTAATTATAGCACAGACTGAACCAAAAGCATAAAACCCCTATGACAGCCCCTGGGGGGTGGAATGTAATTATAGCACAGACTGAACCAAAAGCATAAAACCACTATGACACAACCCCTGGGGGGGTGGAATGTAATTATAGCACAGACTGAACCAAAAGCATAAAACCACTATGACACAACCCCTGGGAGGTGGAATGTAATTATAGCACAGACTGAACCAAAAGCATAAAACCGCTATGACATAGCCCCTGGGGGGTGGAATGTAATTATAGCACAGACTGAACCAAAAGCATAAAACCACTATGACACAACCCCGGGAGGTGGAATGTAATTATAGCACAGACTGAACCAAAAGCATAAAACCACTATGACATAGCCCCTGGGGGGTGGAATGTAATTATAGCACAGACTGAACCGAAAGCATAAAACCCCTATGACAGCCCCTGGGGGGTGGAATGTAATTATAGCACAGACTGAACCAAAAGCATAAAACCACTATGACACAACCCCTGGGGGGTGGAATGTAATTATAGCACAGACTGAACCAAAAGCATAAAACCGCTATGACACAACCCCTGGGGGTGGAATGTAATTATAGCACAGACTGAACCAAAAGCATAAAACCACTATGACACAACCCCTGGGGGGTGGAATGTAATTATAGCACAGACTGAACCAAAAGCATAAAACCGCTAAGACATAGCCCCTGGGGGGTGGAATGTAATTATAGCACAGACTGAACCAAAAGCATAAAACCACTATGACACAACCCCTGGGGGTGGAATGTAATTATAGCACAGACTGAACCAAAAGCATAAAACCGCTATGACATAGCCCCTGGAGGGTGGAATGTAATTATAGCACAGACTGAACCAAAAGCATAAAACCGCTATGACACAGCCCGTGGGGGTGGGATGTAATTATAGCACAGACTGAACCAAAAGCATAAAATCGCTATGAGATAGCCCCTGGGGGTGGGCCCAGGAGGCCTGCCACCCCTTCTTTCTATTTATTCTCAACTGTTCCGGCTCTTTGCCCCACCCCGCTTAGATCCTCCTGGATCCGCCACTGAAATAATGATTTTGTTTCAGACCGGGCATGGAGACCCGTGCAGACAGGGGTGTGACTTTATCCACCGCATCGCAAACTCAGGTGAGCAAAGTTCTTTAATTTTAGGGCTTCTGTTTATGCTCAAAGAGATGCTAGAAATTGGCAACATTTAGTACCTTCAACGCAGTGTTTAGAAACCGCTGTAAAGTCTTGGACAGGGGATCGTCGACGCAAGTTTGCGGACAAACTTGCGTTTGGTCAGCCAAACGTGCTTACAAGTAGACGCAAGTTGTAAAAAGCCCAATTTTACTACAGCCTTGTGCACGTGATTATACCAAAGCAAACGATACGACTACTTGCGTTCCAGGGCTTTTCCTTTCTTTTATAAATTCGAGAAAACAGTGAAAAAAGTGCGCCTTTTTGCGGACAAATTTCAGCTCGATCAAAGTGGTCGTTTAGTCAACGCAAGCCATCGCAAGTGCACGCAATTCCTGGCCAAACGGTTTCGAAAGATGACTTGTGATAACTTGCGTCCTGTTTGGTCAAGGCTTTTAAGCTAATTAATATTAAAATAGTTTGAATTTCTTTATTCTTCAGGTGACGGAATTCGGAATGACACAAGAAAAGCGGCTACCGAAGGGCCCTACCTTTTCTGTCGCACTTATTTCGAGTTGTTAATCAACTTCAAAATTCGTTTTGTCGAAGAAAACTCTGATGTTGAACCCGTGGTCTTCATTTTTAGTTATCGCTTGAGCGAGAGAGACCAGTGGACTACTCGTGGCCTTGTAAGTAACGATTAAACGAACGATAGGAAATGTTTGAATAAGAATAGAGCTTAAGTCCAACAGGATTCGTTTAGGACACCAATATGGCCACCGTGACGTCATGTGCAAACCACGGTTTCCCGTGCTAACAAAATGGCGGAAATCAGGGGCCAATCAATTTTCGAAATGTGATATCTTTGGATCTCATCAACATATTAACGAACTTTTTTCACTTTTGAAATTATTATGGCGTGGACTTTCAGAAACTGTCATCAGATATCCCATAATACTAATTTCAAATTTTGGCGCCATCTTTGTGACGTCATTTTCCCGCCAAAATACGTGAAATTGGAAAAACGAAAAATATTTAATTTGTGAAAATGATGAGTTCTGTGCTGTTGTGAAATTTCATGTTAACAACATCAAAACGGAAAAAGTTATTATATCGCGAAATGGCGAGCGATTTTGAGTGAATCTGTGCCCACCGTGAACGTTCTTTTATGATTATCTTTATTAAGAAGGTAGTCCACTTGATGTTTCGTTAGTGTTGCTGTTATTTTTATTACTGCTGACTGCATTAAGCATTCGCTTCCTTTATTCTACAACCATGCATTACTGATTCATACTGTTTAATGTTTGGAATAAAGTAATCTCAAATTCTCTTTCATTTCACACAATGTATATTTATGTCACGCAAATAAATTTTTGTTTAGTTCATCGTTTTTGAAACAAGACTTGCTTTATTTGAACTAAGTATAAAAACTAGGACCAAACGTAACCGGCTACTAGCTTGTTTACCACAAATTGCAGTTTAAAGAGGTGCCTATCTACCTGCCTGACCTACATAGTGGCATGACCTTGCAAACAGAAGTTTCTGTACTAACTTCTAAAGGATTACTGGGCCGACATCAGGGAGAGTGGATGTCAACATTAAGTGGTGAGTTCTTTTGAATTAAAGAGAAAAAAAGAGACAGACAGACGGATGGACGGACAAACAGACAGAGGGTCTAGATTCTATAGGGGTGCCGAAATCTCAGTTGTCCACAACGATGTGACCACTTGTTATCTATAAGTAAGCCCCGAGGGGGAGTAAATAGGGGAGGGGAGTGAATAGGGAGAGGGCGGAGTGAATGGGGGAAGGACTGAAAAGGGAGAGGGCGGAGTGGATAGGGAGAGGGCGGAGAGGATAGGGAGAGGGCGGAGTGAATGGGGAGAGGGCGGAGTGAGTAGGGGAGGGCGGAGTGAATAGGGGGAGGGCGGAGTGAGTAGGGGGAGGGCGGAGTGAGTAGGGGGAGGGCGGAGTGAGTAGGGGGAGGGCGGAGTGAGTAGGGGAGGGCGGAGTGAGTAGGGGAGGGCGGAGTGAATAGGGGGAGGGTGGAGTGAGTAGGGGGAGGGCGGAGTGAATGGGGGGAGGGCGGAGTGAATAGGAGGAGGGCGGAGTGAATAGGGGGAGGGCGGAGTGAGTAGGGAGTGGGCGGAGTGAATGAGGCGGCGGATTGAATAGAGGAGGGTGGAGTGAATGGGGGGAGGGCGGAGTGAATAGGGGAAGGGGGTAAGGGCGGAGGGCGGAGGGCGGAGGGCGGAGGACAGAGTGAAGGGGGGGGGGGGAGTGAATAGGGCAGAGGGCGGGTTCCAAGACTTTTTCTAAGAAAAGAGGGGGTGGGGCCCCCAGGTCCCTCCACTAGATCCGCCGCTGAATAGTAGAACGGAGCGATATGTCCAACATCTTGCTGTTTTTTTTTTTCGTGCTATCTGGGATTAATACACTAAACTACCATTAAATGGCTTATCCAACTTGAAAAGAGGCTCACTGTCAGAAATGGATTTCTTTTTGCAGACGACGATGTCTTGGATCCTCCCAGAGACATCCATGTTTCATTCAGGCCTGCTGGTAAAACATTCGATGGACATCTAACTTGGAGTTTGGCGCCCCATAGTAAGCAATATCTTATCTAGACCTTCTCCTTCTCCGTGTCTTCTCCGTTCCTTTTTTTGTGGAAGGCAAAGTGGGTGAGTGATCAGAACGCCAGATTTGAAACGCTGCGTCCCGAATACACACCGCAGTCATAGCTCATATCCGAGTTGCTCTTAGCCTCCTTTTCAAACCGAGACCAAGTGCAAAACCACTCATCAGGATATGAGTTTTGTTTCACATGCAAATAAAACTTTTATCGGAAATGGGCTATTCTAATCACTTACGGCATTGGCAAAAGCAGGTGTTGTTTCAAGATAGATCCGACTTCAACAATAGCCAACTAGTCTGTCTTCTATAGGGGCGTAACCAGGGGAAAGTTCCAGGAATTACTGAACTCCCCTTTTCGAGAAAGATCAGTGAGAATTGAGAACAGGACCAGTAGCGTGCCGCGGCTATTTTTATTTCTAACTTACTTAGATATAAATTGAAAAGTATAACCGCAGCTTTGATCTATACAAATCAAACAACAGCATTTTTAATATACTAGACAAGAAGTTTGCGATCGTACATGTAATAATTCGCGAGCTAATATTTGTTGTATCCTTTGTACATGATCCCATGAACAGAGTCCCCCCTTAAACAAGTCGCAAGAATCCGCTAACTTTTCCGTCTGTGAATGATCATGAAATCATACGATATGACCTCTATGGTGCTTTTTGTTTTCCGTAATATATCAAACACAAGGAAGAGTGTTTCATGAGAACTTCCAAACACCGAGAAGTGAGTTAAAAAAAAACGAGGCGCAGCTGAGTTCTTTTTTACCGACTTCAAGGTGTTTGGATACCTGATGTAACACTCTTTCGAGTGTTTGATTTAGCTTCTCAAACTGATCGTTCAACGCAGAGAAAACGAAAGAATATGTTCGCCAAAATCTATTGTAATTAAGATACGGTTTCCAAACCACCCCCACACTTAGGTTAATCTTGGGAATGAAAGGATTCAGAAGGTGTCTTTTCTTACAATAGCCCTGCATGTGAACACTTTATAGGTAAAACGTGCGACTACAGCATTCACTGGCTAAACATTCGCATACATGATAAGGGGCATGAAGAGTTTACAGTCAACAAAAAGAAGGTAATCAGCAAGATATTGAATTTGCATTTTCTTGCGTCATCTCATCCTCCTGGCCTGGAAGATTAATTCATACATAGTTTCGTATTAAGTTGTAGTTTTATATTAAATTGTTAATGCCTGATGTATTTACCGTGTTTTTAAATAAAGATAACGATGATGATGATGATGATGATGATGATGATGATGATGATGATGATGATGATGATGATGATGGGAGGGGGAGGGGGGGGGGCGAGGCGGTTCTACTTCCATATTACAAGTTTACTGCAATTGATACCATTATGTGAGAGTCTGGTGTATACAGCTGTTTCAATTAACGTTGTCGGATGAATGGTCAAAGCCAAGACGGCAAGGTGGTATGGATAGTTGTAAATAGCTATCTAAGTGCCGGCGCGACGGAAATTATGGGCGACAGTACTAAAGACGTTTGCCTCCTTTTTTAAACAAAAGCAGACACGAATCATATTGCCTTCGAAGCGTTCCTTTATTTGACAGTGTGGGGAGATATTGGAACGACTGCAAAGTAGTTTAAAATAGAACGAATCCTTGGTGTTGTTGTCGTGGTTGCTTAAGCTCTCTGTTGTTGGTTTTTTTTTGGTGAATGTATGCATAAAAATCCCATACTACCGTGCGGTCTTGGCTTGTAGGCTTGTGGGCTAAACGTCACGTTAATTGTGATAGCTGTATCAGTGGAAATCAACTATCTGGCATGAGCCAATAAAATCTGAAAAAAGACGTGTCACGGGGATATTGACCATTTTTGGTCGCAACCATGCTACAATACTATGTACTTATTGATTAAGTGGGAGGGACGGATGGGAAAATATCCGGCCCGACCTAACTTAGTCAATAAGTATTTTATCATATGACCAATTTGGAGACAAAATTACTTGAAATCTTAACGCGCCATGCCGTCCGCTTTTGTAGTAGGAGCGTACGGCTTTTTCCGGCCCCGGTTGCGCAGATGGTACGGCCCTCATACGGGACTTGCATCAAAGGTTTTGCAAAGAAAAGGTTCACAGGGCCGTTTAGGTCATGTGAAATTTGAGTTATTAACAAAATAATACCAAAACACCAAAGAAAAAAGGAAAAAAAACCTGTTCTGCCCATTTTGAAAACGGCGAAAATGTGTAAAATGTCTGCGTTCACTCCACCCGCACTATTTACTTGTTATTTTGTTCTTTTAGCAACACTTAAGTACTAAACTGCATTATGTGATGACCGGTTTGATGCCTAAAGAAAACTACACCTTAAAAGTGAGTATTTGTGAAACCCAAAGCTATTCAAACTAAACTACTGAGAAGTGTTGTGGCGCAAGATAAAATAAGGTGACGGAGAGGGAAAGTTGGGGCGTTGACAGGTATATTTGAAATTTCACTAAAGTTATTTTAAGACTTCGTCTAAAACGGAAGTCAGTTTCCCGAGACATCCGCAAATGTTCAGTTTGACGTCATTGAAACTCATCGGAGCGAAGCAACGGTCATGGGTTCGAATCCCGCCAAAACAGGAGGGCGCTGTCCCCCCGGGCCCATCCTCTTGATCAACCACTGTGTTATAACTACGATCAGGCGTGTTTTTTTCTTACTTGCGGAGGAGAGAAAAGGGGGAGAGATCAGGGCGCTTTCCATTTGACCAAAATTCCGGTTTGAAATTCCGGGTATTCCGTGTGGTTGGTTCTGGTTGGTTGCACCGTTGCACCGAAACGTTAGGACAACCTCAGTCGCGAGGTTGTAGTAAAATTGCGGAATTTATTCCGGAAAATGTCCGTTCAATTCACTTCCCAACCCGGAATTTCCGGAATTTTTGGTTAAATGGAAAGCGCCCCTAGTAGCAGGTTATCACTGTGAAATTTGGTCATTCCATGTTACTCAAGTTTGTGCTGCTCCCCTGTTTTAGGTGTAGATATAGTGTCATTTAATAATATATATTTTTTAATTTGCTCCTTAACTTTTCTCTGTTTTAGATATATTCCGTTGCTTCTTATAAAGAGAATGTATCTATTTCGTATTTTGAGACGCCTCCTTTGGGTAAGTATCGTCATGACAACATTGTAAAAATCTATTTTTTATCAGGTTAGTTAGTTAATTAGTGAAAAGGAAGTAAGCTTCAATAAGTCATTCAATCAAACGATCAATCAATTAATCGTTAACTTAACCAGGAATCATTGAGGTAAGCATTCAAGATACTTGTTAATAAAATAGCCAGTTAATTTATATATAAAAAATGTATATTTTTCGGGTGTTGTTGTTTCAGTACTCGTTAGTGTTTAAAATAAGCCTCAATAACTTAACTGTATACATTTGTGTTGTTTGTTCTTTCCGTTATCTTTTTTAGCCTGCATAAACGACACTGGCTTTTACATATGCGGTGAGTATTTAGAGCAGTTTTCAATTGAGTGTCGTAAAACCAAAACCAAAGTTATTACTCTGACCAATCACAGCAGTCGTAAACAATCGAATGAACCAATCAGAGCTCGAAGCAATTACATGTCGGCGGCGCCAAGCGCGGGAAAACGCGTGCGAGCAAGTCACGATTGGTCTTGGTTTTACTTCTGATTGGTCGAGAAAGTGACGCGAGATTTTTTAGCCAATCACAAAGCAATACGCTTTTTAACTCGTGAATACACGAACCATTGAACGTGTTATAGCATTTGCATCCTCAGAGACCCAGGGGCGGGAGGGGGGGGGGGATAGTCGGAGCGAGACGAACTAAAAACCCGGCACTGAAAATAAGCCCGCTCCGACTAACTGCCCTTGGGTCTCCGAGGATGATCGGCTGTAAATACTGAAGTATAGAGCAAGGCTGATACTACGTAGAACATTTAACGCGACAACGACATAACAGAGCCCAAACTGAAAGCCAAAATGCAACCGTGGACAGCTGTTTCGACCTGGTTGGGTCTCGCCAGCACGGTGTAGCAGGAAAAAGATAGAAAAACTAGCGCGAACGCCAATTCTCCCAGCCCGAATTCAAATGTTTTCCAATTGACCCACGTCACAGCGGCGCGTGACCATGAGTAATAGCCAAAGAATTTGAAATATCATGTCGTTGTCGCGATAAAGAAAATGAGGATAGACAGAACCATCCCTCAGCGAGTACATGGCCAATACCATGTAAAAAACAAATAACAGCAGTTCGGATTTGAAAAGATCTACGGTCCCAAAATATAATAACAGCTTGGACAAGTTTCACAGCCATGGGGAAAAACAGGAAAGGTGCGACACCTGTCCCCAGGAGGAAAAAGTTTGAGTTGTCGCTGATACGGAAATGGCCTTGCAGGCAAGATGGTACTACCTATAATATTATTGATGATGGATGCAAAGGATGTCTTCTGTGTAATAGTTGATGTCTCATCGGAAATTATCTTAGCATTTTTAGCATTTTAGCACTTAGTTTTTAATATTTTAGCAACTATTTGTAACATATTGTATGGTTTTTTAGTCTAGTTAACTAATTATCGTATCTATTTTATTATATTAAACTGTAGGTGTCCCCTATTAGTAGAGGGCTTGCCCCTCGGCTAGTTCTTCCTGACACATAAATAAAGTTTCTATCTATCTAAAGGACCGCGAATGAAAATGCTGCCATTGTACGTAGGATCTGTAACAGATCTAGTCAGCCAAAAATAGATACAATCAAAGTATAGAGCAAGGCTGACGAGACCCAAACTGATCGAAACAGCTGTCCACGGTTGCATTTTGGCTTTCAGTTTGGGCTCTATCATGTCGTTGTCGCGTTAAATGTTCTATCTCGTATCAGCCTTGCTCTATACTTTGATTGTATCTCTATTTTTGACTGACTAGATCTGTTACAGATCCTACGTACACTGGTAGCATTTTCGGTCGCGGTTTTTTGCTTCTTATTTACTTGTAAATATTGAGCCCACGATATGTAACGGTCACCTGCCTTACCCATGGTGGGGAGTTAAACGCAGGGACTGGAGAGGGTCGGTGGAGAAAAACGACTAGGAGAGGGAGGGTCCGAAGGTTGTTTGGTATTCACGAGCTGGGAAACCTTTGATTAAATTATTGGGGTAACCCTGCAATGCATCAGCATCGCATCCAGGAAGGAGTAGCAACTGAATCCGAGTCGCTTCATGCTGTAGAAGCCGGATGGAGTTGAAATAGCAATAAATTTGTTTGGAGTCTAAAGATTATTCAACATAACCTTCTCTTAAAATTACCTATTTACTCACTGTTCTAATCACTGCATTTTTCCAAAGGTATACCTGAGGTTAATTCGAAATCATCCTGGCTCTTGTTTCAAACAATATTTTTTCCGGTTCAAAATCATTGTGTATTTTGATCTTCATGATAATGTTTTGGTTTTTTTTTTGGTTTCTTTTCACCGCCCCATGGTTAGAATCATCAAGATACTTATTAATCCGACATTTTAAACGGAGATATGTCAACCATTTTTAAGCCTGATGGAGATAGGAGATGTTGAGTAACGTAGCGCGCGGGTAATGGAGGTCTTGTGTTTGTTGCGTTTGTTGGGTATTCGGGGCAAACATGCCACCAAATACAGTGTTTGTATGGGAGCCCAGTGTCAAATAAGTTCGACAAAATTTGAATTTTCTAATTTTTGTGAATTGAAACTCCCAATACCAGGAAGACGATCTTACTCGCCAAATTTGAAGGATGTAGCTGTGTTAGAAAGCGTGCAATTTTTTGGTTTTTGTTGTGCATACAGTTGTCTGTAAATTTTTCCGCGGACTCTAGTTATTGGCAAATGTATGGAAAACAGCCTTTCTAACTCAATTACGTTCCTCAAATTTGATAAGTGTTTTTATTCCTAGTATAGTAAGTTTTCCATTCACAAACATTTAGAAAGTTTAAATTTTATCGAAATTATTTCAATAAATAACGATGAAGGGCACTAGTGACTTTGGATTTCGCTTGTATTTTCCTAGTGCTCGGGCCACCAGAAAACCTGACCGTCCTAAACGTCACGCGCGTGTCACTCAACACGTCAACAGCCATCGTGACATGGTTACCGCCCCACAATATATCAGATACAAATAGCGTTCAGGAATATAGCCTATCGTGGCGGAAGCTCCCCATACTTCATAAACAGATGTCTGAACCTCATTTTGATACGGCAGTTTTACCACCAGTAAGTTAATTAAACTCATTTACCGTAAAATCCCCGTTACATTAAAGTTCCCCGTATCCCCCGCCCAACCTCAGCTAGTTAATTTACAGATAGAGACAAAAATAGTTAGTTTCTTTCCTCCTTCTACATTTTTGTCCGACGTGTATTTTGCAGTTGAACCTAATACGGACACGAAAGGGACGAAGCCAAGTGTCCATATTAGAGAGGTGTCCGTATTACAGAGGGCACGGATATGACTACATTTAAAAGGCTCTATTGTACTTCCAAATAGCCTGTCTTTAAATTATTGTAGCAATAATGTTAATGTTTTCTTTGTTTGCTGAACATAAATTATATCGCTCGTAATCGTTGGAATACAGCCGGAATGTAGTGTCCGTTGTCCATATTACAGAGGGTCCGTATCATAGGGGTTAACTTAACCTTATTTAGCCCATGGGAGAGGGGTGGGGGGTGTGGGGAAAAAGTACCCGCGCTGACATTCAATATCAATAATTTTTAAATTCATAAATATTAAAGAAAACGCCACCACACTTTGAGACAATTCATCAAATTTATCTGACAACAATTTGGAATGACATTTTATTGTTCACGTGACTTGATGTTTCCATGGCAACAAGATTTTAACAGCCATGTTCTTCGAAATTTGTATTTTTTTTACCTTTAAAAAAAATTCGGTACAACTTTAACATTTACCGTTTTAGCGTTTTTAATTGGTTTTGATTACTTTTGAGTCAATTTGGACGGTTTTCAGCGGTTTTTGAGAAATCCAGAATAGAAAATATATGGCGATTTTGCCGGGACGGCGAAATGAAGTGTCCGTAATATAGGTGTCCGTAAGGAGAGGACCGACTGCCCTTCTCTAAACAACTGGCCCCGGTTGTTCAAAAGGTGGATAGCGCTATGACCGGATAAATCACTATCCAGCGGATAACACTTATCCACTGGATAGTGATTTGTCCGGTGGATAGCGCTATCCATCTTTTGAACGACCCGGGTCTGTTGTATAACGAATTGTTTTCGCCTTTGTAGGAAAACACGAGCTTTCAACTGGTCGATCTTCACAATGGGTTCCCTTACCTTTTAAAAGTAGGTTTGATGCACTTCTTATTAATATTCTTCTACATTTTTTTAAGGTTAATTATTTGTATAGAACCGAGAGTTAATTTTGTAGCATTTCGTGAAGTAAAGAGACCACACGACGCATTATTGTTGGTTGCAATTGCCACGTTTTTCCTAAGAACCCATTTATCCCAACCTCAAGGGTGGCTTTCAGATAATAAGCTCTGTACGGGGAAGATAGAAGGGAAGGAAACCATGTAGGGGTGAGATGGGCGGCAGTTTTAAATTTTTGCTGCGTTCACAGATACCCGCTTTGTATTTTGAAGAGAGCCGACATAAAAAACATTGTATTTTCTATCCTCTATAAAACCACACACGAGTTAGTTGGATGCCACCCGCGGACATTATTCGAGAAGCGAAACGTTTTCCCAGAGCGATGCTCTCGAGGAAAACTGTGAGCTTCGATTGAGGGACAGACAATGTCCAAGGACAAATGTATGTACATATTTTTTAAGGCAAATGCAGGGGCGGATCCAGGATTTTTCTTAGGAGGGGGTGCACCTCTAAGGAATGACGCAACTGAAGGGTGACGTAAACAAATTTTAAAAAGCGAACAAGAAAGATGCAGGTCATCTCGGGTGGGGGGGGGAGGGGCGGTGGCTGGGGGGGTGGGGGTGGGCGCACCCCCTGCACCCCTCCCCTAGATCCGCCCCTGAAATGCAGTGTTTATTATCCTTCATTTTTTTCACAATGCCTCTCTGTTAGGGAAAGCTGGCCGCTGTTAAACATCAAAACAACTATGTTGGCTGAGAAGAAAACTGAACGTGCGAATTTTGAATACTGGAGGAATATAACTTGGAAAATATCATCGGATATTTCCCAGTTTTGGCTACGTCACTTGATGAGTTTAGACCAATCGCGCACGAGAAAAATATTTGATAGATTATGACAGCATACAACCACGCACTTGATCTTCTTATCTTGAAGAGGATACGATGGGCTATTTATTGCACATACATAAAAGGAGGTTTCGTAACAGGAAAAACCAAAGGGCATGGCATCAATAACCCCACAGTAACCTCCCCCCTATTCCTCCCCCCCCCCTCCCCAGTATACTGTCGCCATTTTCGCTTGGATTTGACCGCAACGTTTTCCATCTTAGATAGCTGCAGTGTCAGCAAAAACCGGAAGAGGACAAGAGGCAAAACTATATTTTAACACGTCAGGTAACATGAACAACAACAATTTTATTGTAGAAGTCGTCCAAAGAAGAACGTTTCTTCGAAGGGGCCGATGCAAGAGTCCATACAGTAACAAGAACTAGTTTTTCCCTTATTGTGTTAGCATATATAGTTTCAGGAGTTATTTTAACTAGTGGATACTTGTGATAAATTATATATGATACTTGTGATAGACACGCGAACAAATTTCTACTGAACACCTCCATAACCAGAATGTTTATATTGTAATATACGCACTTAAACCTTGCGCGTATACGTATTTAGTTACACAAACGATGTTCTGTATCCTGTTGAATTTTCATTTTTGTATTTTTTTTAGCGGAGCTCTGGCATGCGGGCGGAGCACCATTATCATAGAACCAGAGAACCATAGAACCCATGCCCGTCATTTTTCATGGTCATGGCTAGCGGAATGTTTCGCGGGCGCGTCGTGTGCCCGGCGTACGCGCAGGGCTAACTTGCGGGCGCGTATACCGTTGCAAAACATGCGCGTAGACGCCACACAACAACCGGGATCTTTGCAATTTCACGTCACCTGGGAAAACCCTTTTGATGTTTTGCTGTGTTTAGCGGAGAAAACCGTTTAAATTAAAGTCGTTATTCTTCTGCATTTTTTCGCGGTTTGCTACTCAAGACAGAGATACTAATTAAGGGATACTCAGAAGCCGCTATAGTGGAAAAAGAAGAGCTTTCAGGGATAAAATCTTGCTTCGAGGACGGGAGCAATGCGAGGAGATGTTTGTCACTTCGGTTTTCAGAACTGAAGAAGCGGAAATTTAAAGAATTTCCAAGCAGTGGAGGGACTAAAAGGTAAAACAAAATACATTTTTCGATGGGAATTTGTGTTGATATCAATCTGTGATTGACTTTTTTGTGTGTGTGTTCTCGCTAGTTTTGGAGAATTGTTTATAAAACTTGCTCAATTAAATTCAGTTGTTTTGATTTCTTTCATCGGAGACATCTCGAACTTCTTTCATCGGAGACATCTCGAACTCGATGAGCTATGAATGGTTCACGTTTTGTTTATAAACATAAACTTATGGAGATTTGAATAAAATTTTTCGAAAGAAGATTGTGTTGTCCATTTTTATGTGTTTGTTCATTCATTACATAGGTTGAAAAGCCATTTTATGTAAACAAAACATTAACAAGACTTGGATTTTATAGTTCTAAACTTCACTCGTGTGGTCTTATGCAAATATGTTTGTGTATTTTTTTGCAATTTTGATTTCCAAATCAGTTTCTCGGACAATTTTTTTATAAACAACAGGTGTATTTTATTTGGAAATCAGTCGTACTAGTTATTTCAGACGGAGAAAAAGTTGTTTTTGTGAACTTTTGTACGGTTTAAATGTACTGTGCAAACGGTCGCATAAGTCTGTTTTTGAGAATTGCTAAAATTAAAAAATAGCCCGGTCGTCAATTTTATTCTGTGCTTCCGACCTTTCACCTCAGTTAAGTTTATCACCGGCTTTCTGTTCAAAGAGCAACGCTGTTAGGCTCAGCCTATCTATATATATATTAATTTTGGCAGTTGCCTGACGATCGTGTTGCTTGCAACACGTGAAACTCCGAGTAGCAGATAAAATGTTTTTACAATCTTAACTACTTCGTACACTATATAATAATAATCCAATTATAAAAGACTATAGAATCTGAACAAAACGGTACTGTTATAGTTTGGAGAAAAAGTGCAGGATTACAAGGATGGAAGTGGATTACAGTTCATCAATTTTGATTTTGTGACAGGTGGTCAAGAAATCAAAATTGCCATTCTTGTGGAATTTAGACTTTTTTAGCCGTTTTTTGCTATTTAGTTATTTGCTTTCAGCGCTGTTTGAGATTTTTCTTTATATTTTAAAGGAAAACTGTCACCTAGTTTTAGTATCCACTTTGAAAAGCCAAAAAACATATTTGTTTGAATGGAAACCTTAAAATAATGGTCCAGGTTTGTTAACAAATACTCTACCAGTGCACAGAAACTAGTATTCGTTATCTTTGGCTGCGGATGGCCAGGATGGAAATGGATTGCAACTGGAAAAAAGTGGCCCAATTTTTTCAAGTTCCTCCCAAGAATCGTGGAAAAATCGCAGAAAAACTTATTATGGTTTGTTCTTCCTTGAAGAAATCACTTGATATTATCTTCTTGGTGTTCTGAAAGCAATTTTATGTTTGAGCAAAGGCATTCTGTCATATATTTAGTGTATTTTGACCAAAACACAGCAAAATCTGCGTGACAATGCCCCTTTAAGACAAGAAAGAAACCTTAAGGCAAACTCCTTGCCACAGCCATGGAAAAACGATTTTGATTCAGACTATTAAAACTAGTAAAAAGTAAAAGACACGAACAGCTCAACTCAAATTCGCAAACCGAGAATGAACGAACAGAAGTGCAGCCAAAATGAGGCACAGAAAATCAGAGCACAATTGAAAAGACAACTGAACCCATGAATGACTGAACAACAAGGTGACCGACAACCGAACGAAAAAACCAGCAAGCAAAAGAGAGAAGGACTAAACGAATCCTTTGTCACTAAAAGAAAAAGAATTGTAGCAAAGAAAGAAACCTTAATATGTGGCTAATGCTATCATTTATATTAAAACATGAGAGTTTCACCCTAAATATTTTAATACCTGCTGCAAACCTTTAATTTAAAATGTTTGGACCAATGGGCGAAATAATTCGTTTGTGTCAAACCGTAACATACAACAAAAACGTCCAACTTTGTTTTCGTAACTTCTCGGGGGCGGGAGGGAGGGTAGCAATGCTTTTGGGCGCTAAACAATCTGCGTTGGGAATGTTGGCGGCTAGCTCCACGCTACTGTGTTTACTTTTACGCATGGCTTTCAATCGCGTTTTCTTATCCACAGATCCACCATCGAGAAGCGTAAAATACCCTCCGGTCTCACCCACAGGACGGCCCCAAACCAGCTCATACCTGCTAGTCACGGGACTTGTGGTAATAGCAGTTGTCGCCGTCTTCTTTGCCTTCGCTTACGTGTACATCAAACGGAAATATGGAAGCATGTCAACGGCCGTGCAACAGATGCAGGTCCAATACAACATTGCAAGAAGAGCAGTGTAAGTTGAGTCCTCCCCCAAGTTTCTAGTCCATGAACACAACTATAAGACTGAGTGCCTACCCCGTTGCGGAAGGCACACCTCGAGTGTTTGAGTGGGCGACTATACCGCCCAAAGCTCAAACAACAATTAGTTTCTTGCTGTATATCTCACTCCGAAATCGTCCCGTCCTTTTCAGCCCAAAATGGCAAAAAGGCAATACCCTGCCTAAGTATACCTCTTAGACAAGAGAAAGAATGTCATGTTTGAACAGAAAACTTTATGCCCTATTTATGCCCTTTGTGTAACACAAACAGATGTGCAACTTCTCGATGGGGTACCACCGCACTACACCCCTCTACCTTTACAAGCGCATTGAAATCGGATTTTTTTTTTCTTGATTTTAAGAACATTATTACCAGAAGGTAATGACCTTCCCTTAATTGAACCCGATGAGTGGGAGGTCGAATATAGCAGCTTGGCTTTTGGAAAGCAGATCGGTGAAGGAGCTTTTGGCACCGTTTTCAAGGCAACCGTTACTGGCTTACTGGGATTTCCCCCACAAAGAGAGGTCGTAGTGGCGGTCAAGAAATTGAAAGGTGAGAGAAGACGTGAGTAGTATCTTGTTATTTGTTGTGCCCGAATTAACGAGGTTCGACCGATAGTGAAAATGAATTGCGGCTGATTTTATTCGGTAGGCCAGTTGTTTTGACACTTTACTCCACGTTGTCTCTCTCCACCCAGGTGTATAAATGGGTACCGGCAACATTATGCCGGGGGTAATCTTGCGAGGGACTAGCATTCCATCGGGGGGGGGGGGGGGCGGGGCGGGGGGGGGGAGCGGGGGAAGTAATACTCTCAGTCGCCTCATGCTACAGAAACCGGATTGAGCTTCAGCAGTTGTGAGCCATCAGGCTTGTGAAGACTTAACTTTTCTATTACAGACAGTTCTCTTGACAACATTCAGACAATCCTATCCATAATTCACTTCAATAATCTACTGTACTAGACTACAATACGGACCACCTCGGACGCCTTATTGAGACTTATATAACGGAGTAACTGGTTAGCTTGCAGTTGAGGTTGGGGTTAGCAGTTTATGTAGTTAAATTTAGGCCTAAACAACCCGAGAAACTAGGTGATACTCTGGTACGGTAGGCTATGTAACCCTAAGCCTAGTTGAGGTCACATGTTCAATCCTGAGTGGGGATTTTAGATTTCCTTTTTTACACTTAAAAAATTTATTGAAAATAAAATTGTAAGTGTCGACATTACGTTATATAAGTTTCAAAAGGTGTCCGAGGTGGTCCGACCTGATTTTGGAGTATCCATTGTAGTCACGACCAATACGGACACCTCTTTTATCATGGCGGACATTTGCGTCACTCCCTTCAGTGTCCGTATTAAGGAGATTCGCCTCAAAAAAATAGTGAACATACTGTTCACCAAAAACGGAAAAAAAAAACAATAACATTCCCGCCACCTGATGTGGCGCTTTTAACATTTGTCGAAACGCGTATAGCTGACCAATCTACTCTCTGTTGCCAGCAAACGCAAACCTTGAAGACAGACGCAACTTCATCACAGAGATAACCCTTATGAAGGAGATTGGCAAACATCTCAATATCGTCAGCATGCTGGGCTGTGTGACTAGTGGAGGTCCAATGTGTCTGATCACAGAGTTCTGTCCTCATGGAGACCTTAGGAACTACCTTAGGCTTATCCGCGATAAGGTAACTGTCGTAATACCAAAACCAAAGCAATTATTCTGGCCAATCACAGCAGTCGCGGACAATCCAATGAATCAATCATAAGCGCAGGAAAACGCGTACAGGCAAAACACGATTGGTTTTATTTGTAATTCGTTGAGAAAGAGGAGCGGAATTTTTTTTAGCCAATCATAAAGCGTAAAAATGCAAAACAAAAGAAGTCGTGAAATTCCCTTTCGACACTCATTTGAAAAACGCTCTAACTTCAGCTCTTTCACTCGGCCAAAGATGAAACTTGAAAATTGAATTTAAAAATATCATAGGCAGACGGTTCTATACGAAAGCACTGTTCAATTAAACTCCATTGGAATATTCACACTCTATGCTCAAATTAAAGTTACAACGATATTTCACGGTAAAACTTGAAAAACTCCTTCAAATTTTTAAAAATTAGTGAAGGCTGGGAATGTTGTTGTGACTTGTATTTTGGAACTCGCCAATCTTTCTGATAGTGTGTATTTTTCATTCACCTAGAGAATGAGCGCGTAGGAATTTCGGTGAATGAATACAACTAATGTGGTAAATGTGTTTCTTTTACTGACAAACTTCCAGTTTATGAGTTTCCGCTTCCGGTTAATTAGCAGTCCTCCGCCCAAAAATGAAATTATCATGCGCAGAAGGAACCCTCCAGACCCACCGGCAGTTTATATTGTCAAGGAGATGGGTCTGAGGACAGATTAACCCTATAACTCCCAAGAGTGCCAAATATCAAAATTCAAGAAAAATCTCAAATTTAATTTTGTAAAAGATTGAAAAACAAACGGTACCATGCGAAAGTACTGCCAAAGAGGTTTCATTTGAATGGTCACACCATAGGATTTAGTCCACAGACTCAAAAGTTAGAACAAAACAACGTGTCTCTCAACCTCGTTCCCAGGGTCTCTCATCTTCCCGCCACCTGGAGCGAGAGAGGAGAGATGGGTCTCTCCTCGGGAAGATGAGAGACCCTGGGAACGAGGTTGCGTGTCTTTATAATCGACTCTGGGGTTAAGTTGCCCTTTTAAAATTGGTTGAGGGAGGGGGGGGGGTAGGGCTGTGTCCAATTGTAAGAAAACACGATGATTGCAACTGAAATTTATTTTGACCTTTGTCCTTTTTCTTCAGAATAAAAACCCTCACTTTATCCTCCCAAGCGGCTTTGTGAGCCCGGTTTGTAAACGAAAAGGAACGAAGAGTCCAAGTCCAGTGAAAAAACTCAAGGTAAATAGCCCTCAAGCAAACACGAGTTTAAACTTTTTCTGTTAACCTTCAATGTACTCCGCACGTGTGTTTATAAGTCCCGTCACATGGTATGAGGGTTATACAAAGTAGGAGAAGTGTTTGTCTAATGCACTTAGACCTTATCTTTCACGCATAGATTCTAAAAAATGATGCATTTTTGGCCAGGGTCTCTCTCATATAAAATCGACGGGGGATCGATTTTGAAAGGAACCCCCCTAAAAGGAAACAGGAATCCGTTTTGTGTGTGTGTGGATCACATTAGTTTTTAGTTCTAAGATGTACCGTTTCTTTCTGAAAAGTTGTTTCTGTCAACTTATTTAACTCTGAGAGTGGTCATGTTAGATCCAAACACCCTTGGTGGTACCGAACAACGAATTTAACCCGTGAAAGATATGATCATTCCTGTCACTTTTATATGGGACAGCGCTGTGTCTTTAGGTTCTTCTTTAACAAACAAACAAAAAAATTAATCTTATAGTTAGTTATTATACAACTTACAATACTGGCCTGCAGGTAGCAAAAGCTAATCTTGGCAGGCCAGTCAAATTAATTACGTGATTTTTATATAGAAATCGCTACACACACTATATTTGTTAAAATAAAAAAAAAGGATCAAACAAAAGAAAAGAGAAGAAACAGAAAGGAAAAACAAGTGATCGAAATGAAAGAAAGAGAATTATGAAAACATTAATTAATTACTTTTTGATTTAACTTTAGAGATAATCTCATCAATATTAATATAGGAATCTGATTCTTTAAGTATAGTCAAAAGTATATTCTTAATTTTGTTTTTGAATGAACTCTTTGGTAGTTCTCTCAGAAAGCATGGTATCTCACTCCCTGATAATTTTGCTCCAATTCTAGAAAAGGCTTTTCTTTGTATTTCAAGTCTCGTTTTTTTTATATAGAAGTTATCAGAAGTGGAGGATCGTGTATTATGAGCGATGCTATTTTCCCCTGTTGTATCGGGGTTTCTAAATAACTTTTAAATAATTAAACATTACTTAAAGACAATGATCTTTGTAATGGAAGCATGGGCTTATTGGTTGATAATGCTTTTCCAGCCAGTGAGAACAAACATGGAGTTATTTTTCTTGGTCAGTGAGTTTTTAAACCAAACTTATAATCAGACTTGCATAGAAAACATTTTAGAGCTACTTCTATAGTAAAGTATTGTAATGAATAAATGAACATTTTATGTGTGTTGTTCATTAACAGCAGGCGTTTTCAGTGAGCTGCCTTCAGGTACAAAAGAGCAACGGCGAGGACGACTACTCCGAAAATACCGCGGGAACGTTTGGTAAGTGTCTGGAATATTCAGGATGATAAAAAAACGGTGTTGACAATAATAATAATAATAATAATAATAATAATAATAATAATAATATAATAATATATTTTATTATTGTAATTATGAATATTATATATAATTATTATTATTATTATTATTGTAATTATGAATATTAATATATTATTGTAATTATGAATATTTTTAGCATTTAGTAGGTTAATAATTGTAAACGTGAAATTATTTGAGAATTTTTTTTAATTAATTGTAAACGTAAGATTGTTTGAGAATTTTTTAATAAAGGTTTTATTTTTATTTTTCTTATAATAATAATTGCTGCGGAGCGAGCGCAGCGAGCGAGCAGCAACATAATCAGGATTTAAGAGAAATATATGAGAAAAAAATATAAGCTAGGAAAAATCTCGATTTGATCGCTTTTTACCAGAATTCACTGCGCCACGAACACATTTTGGGCCAGAATGCACTGCGCCACGAATAAGAGCCTTGCTTGCTGCTTCAAGCTGTTGGCTGCGAGATTTGTAATATTTTGGTCCAACATGTCCCAGTCGAAATCGGAACTGAAGTGTCGAAGACTACCACGAGTTGAGCGAGGACTGTGAGGCATGGTGATAGGACCGTTGAATGGCAAAGATTTTCGAAGATTGTACGGAATAAAAGACAAATTTACTTTGAAATCACTCCGACAGCGGTCGATGAGACTGAACTGAGCTGAGCGCTTGGGGACGCGAAACCTGAGCTGAGCTTGGGAGACGCGAACACAGCATTAAATTAACCTAAATTTTCGCACCTTCCTCGTGGTCAACGCGTCCTTTACTAAACAATATTCTACAGACATTGCAGGAACTTGATGCGTGAATTACAAAACAAAATTAGTCTTATCAGCTGGAATTTTCGTCGATTCATCCCGGTTGCATTTGCTTTGCTTCCCCTCAAAAAACGAAAGAGAAAATTCTGTAATACCAGCTAGATGAATAAACAGCATTATTTCAACAAATTTACCGCAGCAGTTACTATCTTTTGGATACACTAGTAATAATAATAATAATAATGATGATGATGACGATGATGATGATAATGATGATGATGGTGGTGGTGGTGGAAACTGAAAAAAAAAACATCAACAGTATCATCGTTTAAGACACAGCTTCTCGGTCTTCAATATTAAAAATATATATATTTTATCAATGGATTGATTGCTGGACATGTCATATTTTCAGTTTCAAACTCCTACTCGAACCCACGTAAAGCTCTGAGCAGCCACAGTCTGATGTCATCCAACAGGTAGGAATTATCAATCAGCTGCCTCTGTGATAGTCTTAAAAATCTAGTGCCACTTTCTTAACCAATCAGAAATAAATCGGAAACCAATCGCACGCGTTTTCCCGCGCTTGGCACGAGTTTTGATTGGTTCGTTGGCGTTTCTGCGTCTTTTGTGATTGGCCACCAGAGTAGTTACCTTGAATTTGGTTTTACGACACTTAATTGAAAACCGCTCTATCATTTTATTTTTAGTTAAAGCATCATATACCTAATTATAAAGAAAGTTGGTTTGGCCAGCTGAAATATTGTACTAAAATGTTTACAAATATTAATACTTTGTATCGAATTTGCTCATGTCTTGGGATTTATCGTTTTTTACTTCCTTTCCCTGCAGTCAATGCTTCTGTGCTGAGCACTGTACGTGCGCTGCCGGAATACCATTGTCGCGGTCATCATCTCGCGGAAGCGAATACCTCAACCGCAGCCGATGGAGCCAAGAATCAGGTTCTTCGCAGAAGCGACACCACTGTTCCAATTTAAAACTTCCTCAACAAGCCAGAGCCTCGTCGTCTTCAACTCCACCGAATCTCTCCCCCAGTGTAACACCAATTTTATCGCTGAATGGGAGCCTCCATGAAAAGGCAGATGATATTTGTATCGTTGTAACAGATGTTGACCCAAGGGTAAATCCCTGGGGTAGTTCTGAAGCGGAGCAAGACGGGGCCTCGTGGATGGCAAATTTTACCGCGATTACTGCACAGAAACCAATGGAGACGAGTTCTCCGAAGAGAACTTCACCTTCTCCAGGTTGAAATATGTTTTTTTTTATTTTGTTATACCTGTCAATGTAAGACTAGTGCCTAGAACCCAGGCGTTTTCTGCTGTCTCGTTGTCCACTCGAGGCCGAGGTGAAACTCATTGACGTCACAGATGAAGGTAGAGTCCAGGCTCCAAGAACGTGCGGGTACTATGCGCGCCTGAGCTTCGTAACCTAAATCAATCGTAACTTTACTTACATCCGTTTTCCCGCGCATTTTCCCCGCGCTTGATACCAACTGCAGGTTTTCCACTGCATTCTGATTGGTTCAATGCGTTGTTTAAGCCGTTATTAATGTTTGTTGTGAATGGCTGTTTAAAGAGTCTCACCCACCCAGTTTGCATTGCGCGCTTCTGTTATTGTTATGATACGGCTCTATTCCATATTTGGGCAAGCATATCACCTCTTGCACGAGTGAATTTCTCATCTACAATACAGTATGGACTTTCGGGGTCCCTGAAAATAGCGGATGAACCAACGTAGGCGCGCAATGCAAACTGGGTGGGTCAGATTCTTTAACATATGAACTAATAGACTTAGGCCCCGTCCACACGTATCCGGATATTTTTTGAATCCGCAACTTTTTTGTTACGGATTAGAAGATATTCGCGTCCACACGTAGCGTATGCGAATCGGATTTGCCTGAATTCGCCGGATACGTGTGGACGGAAGGCCAATCCGCAACAAAAAAGTTGCGGATTCAAAAATATCCGGATACGTGTGGACGGGCCTTAATTACAGTTGATATAGGTCTCAATTGCATTGCATGTCGGAGTCGACCTTCTTGCAGTTAAGTAATACCCACTCTTTATATCTTTTATGTTTGTCACCAGCACATGAAAGCAGCGAGAAGGACTTAAATGGAGACGCCAGACAAGAGTTGACACAGAAAGACTTACTCTCATTTGCACGACAGATCGCAGTTGGCATGGTAACGGCATGTTGTTTCTTATGAATGAAGGTCTATCTATAAGCCATCAAGTATCTTTCGCCAGGGGGGACAGTTCGTCATTTGACACAATATTCTCAAGTTAAAACCCGGAGACGAACCGACCTACACACCTGACCGTTTTCAAAAAAAGAGATTAAATTCGTACATTCAATTCTCGTCAACTGAAACACCTTTCTGACTTAATAGCAACCAAAGTTTACAAAAGATAACAAAATGACTAAGCCTGAAGCGTCGGGTTTTTTGTTTGCCCAGGCGACTTGGCCTTTTGGAAAATGATTGCGTGGCAACCTGGATCACACGTGGAGCCACCCTCTCACAGGCGGTACAAGAGTTTGAAATAATCGCAGAAAAAAGTCGCAAAAAATTAAACGAATTGATTTTTTGTTACGACAAACGAAGAAGGATTTTTCATGTCGCTTGCGCAAGAGTGGTTACACGTGCGATAAAGCGCTGGCTACGCAGAATTTTCGAGAGAAAAATATAATACTTGGATATGGAAGACAGAGATAGCGTGATAATTTCTTGGCTCTTCGATTACACACGCCGTTCTTATAATTTCTACTCCCGAATGGAATTAAACTTTTCAGTATTTCTCTGTTGTTCTCAGTAGGAATACTTGTCACAGAAAAAGTTCATTCACCGCGACCTAGCATCCCGTAATATTCTTGTCTGTGAAGACCATTTGGTGAAGATATCTGACTTTGGTTTAACCAGAGATGTGTATGAGAGCTGCGAATATCACAAGGCACAAAGCGCAGGAAAACTGCCAGTCAAGTGGATGGCGATTGAGTCACTGTTAGACAATATATACACCATTGAAAGCGATGTGTAAGTACGGCTTAGTTGTAACTATAAACTATATTTAGGTCACCTCTGTCTCCAATATAGGGTCACTCTATTTGAGCCCAGCACTGGACGAAAAACTAAATTTACTCAAGTTTGCACATTGAGCAAATATGTAGCAAATTTGGGGCCTCTAAATTTGAACCAAATTTGCACTGGGGGTGTGAAGTGAATGAAAACATACATCTTTGCTTACGTGCAAATTGTGTGCAAATGTGGTGTAAACATATACATCTGCGCAAAATTTGCTATATCTTTGCTACCCCAAGCAAATCTCATATTTGCTCATCTTTGCCATGCAAAGCAGTTTGATTTGCTGCAAATATGGGCAAAGTTGTGCAAATGTGGTCTTTACTACATGTTTACAACTGTTTTGTCACCCATGCATGTAAATCCATTTTTTCGTGCAGTGCAGTAACCGGGCTGGCCTTAAGTTAGCGGGACGAATTATTCCGTGTGTTCATATATGGAAATTCATCCCGGTTACCGGGACGAATGTGTGCTTGACAGCGTGCACGAAAATATTAACTCATGATTTTCTACCGTGTAGGTCTGAAAATTATTATATCTTTACTCATTCAGCATTGATAAATCATTTTTTATTAAAAAATTCTAAAAAAAAAATAGGTCGGAATGACGCTAATCTCGTCCAGTCCTTCGATAGAAACATATGAGTATTTTTAATTTTTTCATCCCGGTAGCCGGGCTGGCCTGTTCATACGAAGAAATTGTCAGCCCGATACCGAGGTCCCGGATGAACAAACCGATGTCTCGGTACCCAGGCCTTCTCATATGAACACATCGCAACTTTTACAAAGGAAAGGAATGTGGTAAGATCTCAGAGCTCGGTCAACCGGGCTAATGTGAAGAGGCTATTAGAGTGGTCACGCTTCATGCAGTCAATTCCGACAATGCCATTCCCGGGTATTTATCAGGGGTCGGACATTAACATGCAACAGCGGGTGCTACTCACATCCTTGAGTTTTAGAGATAGGTCGCTAGAAACATACTTGGATCAAGAAATCATGATTTCTTGAAAACGTTGTTTTTCGGGATTCTTCTGAGGTTGAAAGCGATTTCAAATCGACGTTTCGGCCAGTTTAACTGGTCTTCTTCAGGAGATTAAGAAAATAAAAGTCAATATGGCGGACTGATTTTCTTTGCTTTGTAACCGCACTTTGAGACACATCGTGACAATCGGCGTGAAATGTCAAATGTCATGGAAAAATGCGCGGGTAAATACACTTAAAGACACATCGGGAACTTCACATGAATGCGATACATCGCTGTTAATGTATGAAGAAAAACAAGATCCTTCGCACAGTCAAAATAGCTATTTAGGATAGGTTTCCATGTCTCAAGGTGGCCGTAAATGTTAAGTACTCTCATCCCACGGTGTTTTTCACGCAATGACTCGATTCCCTCGTGAACCTTTCTTTGTAAACAAATTCTCAAACAATCTTACGTTTACAATTATTGATCTACTAGAATGCTAAAAATATTCATAATTACAATCCGTATAAATTGCTAAAAAAAACTTCATTAAAAATAAAATTTATGTAAGACGTTTGTATTTACAAGGTGACGGCAATGAAGTATTCTTAACATTACATTATGGCTCCTTCTTGGGTTTCAATGTCAATATCTACCGGTATGTTCTTAAAATCACAAAAGGCTTTTCTTCTAACTCTCGACCCTTGTTGCACTAACCGCTCTGTCCTTAGTCATGATCCTGGCATTCTCCCTGTTTATATAAAACAGCGAGAGGTGAAGAATTTTCCTGCCGCGGGGGTATTTGCCCACCATACAATGTAAATACCCAAACAAAATTGTCTTGTCTTGTTAAGCTTGTTTAATTTCCTTCGTCGGGAAATATTTTCGAGTCATAGAATTAATGCAGTTTCTGTCCTGGTTTAGGTGGTCATATGGCATTGTGCTGTGGGAGCTCATTACTCTTGGTAAGTAACTCGTTTTGAAAATAAAACTTGGCTCTGAGTTGAACGTTTATGCCACTAACTGCTTTAGAAAACCTGGAAACAAAGCTACACGAGTTACGTACATGATTCTCCTCAGTTACGGGCAATTACACCAGAGGGTCTGGAGGAAAAGGACAAAAAAGAACAGGAGAGGGAGGGGGTTGGGTGAGGTCGGGAGCCGAGGCGAGCAAGAAGCAAAGTTACCAACTCTTCTTTATATATTTAATTGCCTGTTCCCTCCCTACTCAGTCAGATTTTTGTCCTTCAGATTCGTCTTCATTCTCCTTCCTTTCCTCCATCGCCTTTTGAGTTACATGCTGAGCTATTCGTTTCCAGGGTCTTGCAAGAGAAACGACCCTGGGAAGGCGATGTTGCCTGATGAAGAGGCTAGAGCTGCACGAAATAACAGCTTCACTCTATATTTTACAGTAAGAACACTCCTCCCCCTCCCCCCAATACTCGTGAATCGGCTTTTCACTAGCCCTACCTAAAGATCGGTAGTTTTCCAAGCTGACAAACCACGAGAAGTCATCCTTTTGAAATGATTTGGGTTTTTTTACAGGCAGCTCGCCATATCCAGGAATATCTGGGAGAGATATTCAAAAACTGTTAAAGAACGGGTACAGAATGGAGAAACCCGAAAACTGCAGCCAGCAAATGTGAGTAGAACATGTAACTGACTAGAGAAAATGATTTTGCTGACAATTTTCTCTCAATCCGCCAGTGTTATTGCCAAAATCATATGAGCACTGCAAGCCTTATAAATCCTTTTATGTTTGCTGTCAAGAGCTATCACTTTAGTATCACTTGATATAAACTTAATGACATAAACGTGATGTAATATCTACATGGTCTGAATAAACCGTTTCTTTTCTAGCGTTCAATAGGTAGCAGTTTTCTTTTACGGGGTAAGTGGGGAGTGTTCTAATAGAGAGAAAAGGAGTTTATTCGAATAAATACAGAACGTTCATCGATTACAATATTCCATAATTTCTTTGAAACTCAGCTCTCTCCTACAAAGTGGCCGCTTTAAATTTCTTTTCCCTGCGAAGGTGAGAGCTGAGATTCTGGCCAAACTACCAATAGTTGAGAGTTTCAAAGAAACTTCGGATCACCAATGAACGGTTAGCCTGCGGGAGAATGAAAGAAGCGAGACCCCGATCTTTTCTCTCTTCCCATCAACCCTCGCGCCATCCCTGTTTTTCTAGGGTTTTTTTTCCTGATTTTAGGAGCCTCTGCAGGAGAGAGTTTAATCTCATAATAAACGAATACTTTGAATAATTTCTGTAGGTATCAAATCATGATGTCGTGTTGGGCGGCAAATCCAGATGATAGGCCGAGCTTCACAGATTTGAGAAACGACTTGGAGAGAATGTTAGAAGCAGACGATGAACTGTACATCAGCGTCGGTTTCGAGGACTTTGATTGTTATTGCGTGCTCGCGAATAACGCTAGCAGCTCGAGTGAAGGTGATGATCTTCCCATGCCGGGCACTAATGCTGAGAGAGAGCCCTTTGTATAAGAGATCTATTTTACTCAAAATCTCTTGTTGCAGGGACAATGCTGCAGCTTGTTGGAAATCAGAAAGGGAGAACATTTCCGAGGAAGAATTAAAATAAGAATAAGACTGTCCCTTCGAAAGAATTACTCTGCATGCACGCAACACATCACATGCAGACTGAATTGATCTAGTTTGTGGTTTTACCTAAGCTAAGTATATCTTAAGCGAGAGCTTGACTCAAACGCACTTGAGCCCAGCTAGCACTTCAGAAAATTTGGGTTCACACCTGATGAGAAAGTGTATTGCTTGATTCATAAGCTGTCAATCACTATCAATGTTTTGCGCCGCTGCACGTCTTTTAGTTGGCTTCCGTTTTCCCATTGGTCACGTGCCTTCTCAAGTATGATGTAGATCATACTTGGCGGCGTACTTCGGCTCCTTTGAAATAGACACGTTTCCATGGTGACAAAGTGGGGTTCAAGTATGTTCATTTTACCTGTTCACATTCAAAGAAGCTTTCAAGTTCCCTTAGGATTTACTTACAAGCCCTAGTGTGAACCGTCTGAAACCACCAATTCCCTGCAACAAGTACTCAATAACACGTAAAATAGGGAGCTTCAGCAACCACAACGGCAAAGACAGCGATAACGGCATAAACAATAGGTTTAATGAGCGAAAAAAAAATGCCTCTACACGTGCGTTTTACATTTTGAAACATTTCTTTGCTGTTCCGTGTAGAAATGTCAAGTGATCAAATTGTAGGTTTTGCGGAGAACGTGAACACACGACGGTAAATTTTCCTTTCTCTTTTTGAAAATGAAAGCCGTCCCTACGAACTCAGCTCCTGGAAAACTGAATTCAGTCACATTCAGAGAAATTAAACAAATCGGGACAACTGCAACTATAGTTTAAAAGAACGCGAATTATTTTTTCAAGTGGTGTTTTCCTTGACGTTGCCGTCGTGGTTGCTTCAGCTCCCTAATAGTAATAGTATTCAGTAATATTATTGTTGTATTAAAAGTGCCCTCCTATGCAGGAATGTAGCAAAAGACTTGTCCCCGGGTGCACTTGTTTCCCCGTTTGAATGGTCAGTGTCCAGGTTGTGCGAACTAATGCGGCCGTGGTCAAGGAGCACAAGAACTGGGAGCCAGGGGGGTAACCAGGGAAGGTTTAAGGGATTGCGTCATCCCCCTTTTCGAAAAAAATTGAGAATTGAGAACATAATCCTCACTCCTCACAATAATATCCAGAAGGGAGTTGAATATTTCAATGTAAAAACAAGAAACAAGAAGATGGGATGATTCCTCCCCCCCTCCGCCCCCTGCAAAAAGGCTAGGTTCGCCCCAGCAGAGAGCAATCGAAAATCATTATTTCGAGTAGTCAGTACAATTACTTTTAAAAGTAAGGAAACAGTTCAATCGGCTATAAGTCCTGCTCGATAAACTTAAGTCACACTGAAACTAGTTATTTGAGGTATCGCATCTCATGCACTGGATAGACAGTTGTCATCTTTTATTTTGATTTTGTCAGCTAGTTCAGCTGTGTCTCTAATTGTGTTGCGCATAATGCCGCAACTCTCAGAGTTGGTCGTGTTTTCCGACTGGAAGATAAACATAGGGTGCTCTTCGGATAGCTATAAGGTCCAGTTGCTTCAAAGTTCAGGTTGTTCAAAGCGCGATAATAAGGCCCAGTTCAAACGTCGAACTTCACATGTGCCGAACCTAATGCAAATGAGCAAAATCTATTGTTCTTGCTAATTTGCATTAGGTTCGGCACATGTGAAGTTCGACGTTTGAACTGGGCCTTAGCTAATCCTGGGTTAGGGACAGTTTTGATTCCAGTTAAATAATTAATCAATGGAGATTTTTCCAAAGTATTTTTGCTCTTAAGTTTCGTCTCTGACTTTATCCTCACATGTAGCCGGCTTAAAATAAGCTTTTGAAAATACTTCTAACGAGAAATTAAATCCTCGGTTAAGTTTCAATCCTGTGTTAATCGGCTTTCGAACAAGCGGGCAACGGCAAACAAGTTATGTACCGTTAGTAAGAGCAGGTTGAAGTCTGACTTTTAAAAGATATTTTTATTAATTATTGTGTTTATATGCTTCAAACGTAACCATAGTTCGTTTACATTACGCTGGAGAAAGACCGTGTTTTATGGTCTAAACTTAAACATCGCATTTCGCATTCACGATAAAATTGTACAATTGTAATTTAAAAATTGCCGTGAGTTATTACGTATGGCATATGAACGAAAGTGTATAGGTTCGATTGCTGAAAACGTTAAAAGGTTATTTACTTGTAATATATAAATAAAATGTGGTCTGTATTAACAGTTAATAATGGGTAAATACTGTTTAAACACAGGGATGTAGCTGTTGAGTTTGACAGCAGTTCCAACGTCATTTTGACTCGATCCCCAACTGGACGGTTAACGAACAGGTTCAAGCCTCTAATTGGTGCACAATTGACCACAACTGAAATTTGTGTGATAAAATTAGCAAAAAGATCTTGCTGGTTTTGTACAAATACGAGCGAAACAAATTTTCTACCCTGCAAGTACAGCCACCTCTGGCATCCCTAGCGGCCTTTTTTTTTTTTTTTTGAGGGGCGTTCGATGAGAGGAGGCTGTATTAACAGATCAAGCCATAAAATAACCATCTTATAATCACGTTTATTTAACCGGGGAATTGTTACTAAGTTGCCTTTTTTTGCCAGAATAGCCTCGATGCCCGTTGCAATTAATTTGTTTAGGTAATAAAATGGTTTCTAGGTTTCTTTTTCGAGTAACATATCTAAATTGTCTCAAATATCAGGAGCCGCATTGTTTCAAAATTTACCGCGGCAAGCCTCGTAATTTTGATTGCTGTGGGACTGTAATTTCTACATGCATGTAGGTATTTCAAATTAGGCTGAAATACAACTCGTTTCAGCCAACCACATTTCGGGATTTTCTCCGCCAGTAGTATAAAACCTGTAATCTTACAGCAACGTTAAATCGCTGGTAAGTTGTGACGTAATTAATGTTCTATGATGTTGTTACCCTGAACAACACGAGATAAATTGTTTCAGTCGCGAAACGCGTGGCCACTGAATGATTGTTTTGCATGGATTGGTTCATATAGCAGGCCTTACATGTAGATATAACTCATCAAATAAATGTCATTGTTAAAATGTCATTTATACTTGTTTTACGGTCACACTCAGTTTTGAGGTTATTCGTTCATGTGGGCCTCATGCACACTCTTTTCTCGTCTTCAATCGGCGCATTCCCGCAAACTTGCCTTAAGTATCTCTACCTCACCATAGGCGAGGAATTTTTTACAATTCGAGATCTATTTGGCCGTAAGCCTTCTGTTCTTTGCCCTTTCCTGCGCTTGGAAGCAGAAATCCTTTCCAGCGGAATTAATTCTAGTCTTTTGTCCAAGTCATGATCGTGATACTCAGTTGTCGTCTTGGAAGCAAACGCTGGAGTTCCTTTAAAAGACTCGTATTCTGTCTTGGATCGTACCACAATAGACGATTCTACCCCTAAAGGAGTAGGGGTGGGGCGGAGCGACTGCGAAGCAAGTACTTCCTCAACTGCTGTTCTCTCCTCAGTGGGAATGGGTCCGTACATTGTTGGAATATCAGGAATTCTCTTCTCTGCAAGCCACTGCTGAAAAGCGAGTTGACTCTCATGTTTGCCCTCAGCCAGTCGAATCAGACTAAGTTTGTGCATTTCTTCTTCAAGCTGTTTGTTTTCTTGCTCTTTCTCAAGTCTTTCTGTCAAGTCTTTCTGCTTGTCTAAGTACCATTGCTGATTGGCTAATATCCGTGCACAATGCCTGTGACCCCACACGCGTGCTATAGACATGGGCGTGTGTCCATTCCCATCAACAGCATCGATCTTGCCACCACATTTGATCAGCTCCTGCAGACATTTGACATGCCCCTCGCTTGCAGCCTGGTGAACTGGAGTTATTCCTACATGGGTCGGCCTACAAAATATTCATTGATATTAACTTCAGTCCAAGTCATAGCAAATGGCAATATCCCTCTTATTTCGGCCTGAATTTCGGAGAAACTTTGCATCAATTTTTGAAAACTGTACACTGTATTGTATGTTTTGCCAAGTAAAAACGGTCAGAAAATATACCAGCCCTCTGAGTGGATGGATAGAAAAAGAGAGGCAAAAAAATCACTACGCCCATGTACTGCACTCTATCCAGTGGGACATCACCCGCTTTTATAATGCAATGCCTATATTAAAAAAAACACCAAGTCAGGGATCAAGTGCCATTATATTCTATCTCGGAGGCCTGGATCTTTTAAGCCAGAGCCATGGATGTCTTTACTGCTTCATATACACTGTTTAGGGACCCTGCCATTAGTACTAGTTTGGTTACCATGGTGACCCATGGTCAACCCAGTCAAAATAACATTTGCTTTGACTGGGCTGAACAAATTGAAGGGCTTGGAGAAAAATGGGCATTAGTGAAAACCGGTATTTTAGATTTGAAGGCAAAATTGTAACTTACAAAATTGTTCATCATGCCTTTCAATATTATTTTTCCGTTAAGATTAGAATAGTTTCTATCCTTATGCCAGACACCACTTACTGTAGCACTTGGTACCAACCCTATAATGATATATACAACTTGCCTTATGCTAGTTTAGATGAACTAGCCAATTATCATGAAATAATAGTATAATTCATAAGTACATAGGTATATATAATATAAACATTTTCTCATATCTTATCATTGGAAAAATTTCTTGCTTACATTGAAGGATCCGCGCCTTTTTCCAGAAGATACCGGACACATCTTAACCCTCTCTTTTTTGTTGACTTGTTGATCGCTAAATGAAGGGGCGTCCAGCCAGATGCGCTCTGATAATTCACATCTATTTTATACTTCTCTATCATTACTTTAAGACACTCCAGCTGTCCATTCTGTGCTGCAAGATGAACTGGTGCAAGACCCTAATAAGAGCAACATTAAAACAATACGGTAACCATCATCATAAAACAGCACTTTAACATTAATATAACATTATAACCAGAGGTAGCAGAGGAGGAGTGCAACCCAAGCTTCTTCCAGACAGTTTGTCAATGAAAACCCTGGGAGACACAGGGGTGATTGTCGTACCTTTTAAGACCCATTTACACAGACAATTTTTTTGTGCAATTTTTGTCACATGCTAGTTGCATCTTCAAATCGATTTCAGTGCAATTTGGGCGTGATTTGTCGTGCAATGTCACAGAGGTTTCGAACATGTTCGCAACCTGAATGCACCTTGGTGGCGATTTTTGGGAAATCACAACAAATCAAAGCAAATGTTGCGTCCAAATCACGCGCCTGGAAATCGCTGCTAGTTTACACTTGTGACAAAAGTTGCAATGGAAAGCATGACAAAAATCACATGTGTAAACGGGCCTTTTAAGGGGTTAAAATTCAATGGTTTGGTATACCACTGTGGGTGTTCAATTAAAAAATGATTTCATCAGAGTTTTTTTGATACCTTTTAGGGTGCGATAAGCCAGAAAAATATGCTAACAGGAACAATTTTTCAGAAACATTATTGGCTTCACTAAGGGTATAAAATGTAAGCCACATCCACAAAACAGGAACAACAAGCTCCCTAGGGAGGTGGGAATAAAGCCAAAAGAAGTCCTATCAGGCTAAAACCAGACCCAAAAAAAGTCCAACAGCTCAAACGTCCCTTTTTTCTCTGCATACCCAACCCCCCAAAATGTCGTCACCAAAATGTTTTAATTTCAAACCCCCAAAAAGTTGTCAGATGGCAAACTTCAAACCCAAAAAAGCCTCTCAACACTATTATCCCAGAGTACCACCCTGAGCCTCATGTCTTGACACCACCAACTGATAAAAAAATTATGAGGGTCAATTTTAAATCTCCCTGTGCAATCTCAAGTAAGACTGGTTAATAAGAGGTTTAAAACATGACTGACAAATGTGAAAAATCCCAGCCTGATATCACTAGCCTGTTCCAGGCTCTGAGATACACTGTAGTGGGGAACGTGCGAAGTAAAAAAAAAAAAAAAAGAGGAAAAAAACACTCCCGTGATTTTTTCCCATTTTTTTTTTTACTTTGCGTGTTCCCCACTATCTCGGAGCCTGGAACCGGCTAGATATACACATGTACCTGTATAATCAGAAAATATCAGACTGGAAAATAATATGATCATAATTCTGACTGGCTGATATTTTAGTTATCAGCCTTCTCAACTATCTTAGTCGCGTAATAATGACTGTTTTTGATTATCCATTAAAACTTTAAACTTTAATTTAGATAATTGCCATTAGTACACTACACATGTAATCTGACAATGCCTGGACAATGGCTGGTCAACGGCTAGCTAAGCAAATACAATTTACATTGAACTGAATATACTGTAGACTAGAATAACAAATTACACCAGCAGCTGATAAGAACAGGAAACTAATAAAATAACACTAATTAGCACAATCCTAGCTTTCGGATACTACTGAGTACTCTCCACTACTCTCGGATTCAAGAAACAGAAGCCACAACATAGTACATGTATTCACATAGCAGACCATAACAGGCATCAGCATGCGAGAAGGAAATTAACATGCCAGCGATTAACATTCTCCAGCCTTTCAAATAATTGTACCTTTTTCACCCCTGATAAATAAAATGATTCAGTTTTTCTGCGTTCGCCATTTCACTCGCTATTTAGCCGAGCGCAAAAAAATTTATTATTTATTATCGTAACACATTTTAAACGAGCTAAAACAAATCAGTAGTCTGTCGTCGACACACGCCAATTAAAAAAATATACGCGTGTTTATGTTACAGATGTAACACGGGTTAACATTTTTCAAGTGTTTTGCAACGTTACTGAGACTAAACGCGAATACAGACTGACTGATTCCACACTTTTGTAACTAACTAAGAATACTAAGAAACATTCTATGCAAACTTCCTTATTTATCTAATGATAATAATCGAACGACATTCGAGAACATATAGCCAACACTTACATGTTCTTTGGAAACCGAGTAAGCTTTACGCGTGTCGTAGAGACTTTGCTGTAGCCATGTAACATCCCCGATTGCAGAAGCCATGAGGACGTCATCATCGATGTTTCTCTGGATCTTTAGGGATTGTCTTCGCCGCCGTCGCTGTACTGTTTCGCTTGGTTTCGATCTAAGATCAGTCAATGAATGCCCGCGGTGTTGAACCGCCATTTTTGGACTTTTGCGACCCGGAATTTGGTTGCCAAGTGTTGCTAACGGATAGCTAACGTCGAAGAGAGGCTTGGAATGGACTCGTGGATTACGGAGCTTGAGAATTTCCGCTTTCTGCTGTTTGCATGACGAATGCCTTTACTTCGCTTTTATCAGTAAGTCATTTAAAATACTCCTTTCAATATTTTTACTAACCGTAGTCTATGAAGCGGACGGTAAGAATGAGTGAATTTGTGCAGATTTGTGGCATCAACTTTTTATATTGGCCATGTAGCAAGAATCTAACGAGACTGCTGGAAAGACCACCTCAAAATTAGTAAAATAGCCAAGTTTGTGAGTCGTGTCTCCTTAGTTATAGCTTCACGAAGTCGGGAAATTTTACAGACGTTTGTATCCTGGGGGCACAAACCTGCTCTTTAAATAAAGTTTTTTTTGTATATGTCAACATGTTGCACCCGGCACCAGAAAAGGTCATGAGTTGGTCTGAGTTCAAATCCCTTCAAGGCCTGAAAAATTTTTTCAGCCTCTAACTGCATTACTACTTCCATTGCTGTGCATGCATTACTGCACTGATCACATTCTCTTTAATGTTAGAGGCTGAAAGACATTATTGGCTGACTAGAGGAGGAGGAGGAGGCGGTGGCGGCGGCGGCGGCGGTGATGATGATGATGATGATGGTGACAGAATGCACTGCCGATCAATCATGGACACATGTACCTTATGTGAGAGAAACTCCAGAGGCAGACCCAGGAATTTTTGATTGGGGGGTCCAAACTTCAATTTTGAAAACAATCCAGTCAAAGTCAACCAGTTGAATAGTGATATGCAATCCTGTTGATGCAATAATCAGTAGTAAAAAAGCACAAGTCTGATAGGGGGATCTGGACCCCCCCCCCCCCCCCCTGGATCCACCACAGAACTCCAGAAAGGGGGGTACTCTGTGCATTTTTGTGTAGTGTTGCGCCACTGGGAACTTGAACCCTTCCCCTATAGTAGACTATGTTCAGCTGCATTTTGCAGCTCTATTCTAGACTAGGCACCCAAAATCTCTACCCTATCCCTGATTTGCTATTTTCCAGAAACCCCATCTTTATACCAACAAACAGTTTCCCGGTAAATGATACCCTATTCATGTCCAAAGCTCTTTTATCGATATTTCCCTATCCCAAACTAAACTGTTTGTCCTTCAAGGAACATACCCATATAGTTTATATGAGTACCTCCCCCCCAAGGCAAATCTTAGGATGTTCATTATCTGCTTTCTAACAAGTTTAAAATAAAATGCAAGGTGAAAAGGTCACAGTAAAAAAGGGAGGAGCCTGCAGGAGTTCCACTTATTTGCACTCATTTCAACCATAAGGGGAAACAAGGGGTGCTTACCATTTAGCCAAACAATCCGGAAATTTCAGTTGAAAGTCAAATGGATCAGACAATTTCTGAAAAACTCTGTTCAGAAGTTGTGGAATACCTCCAGAGGTAGTCGTATTTTTCCGTTTCGGAATTGAACGTTGGAAATTTCCTTACCACTTGACATTCAAATCGCTAAATCAAGTTAACGGTCTGGGTACCAGGATGGGGAAATGGAATATTTAAATGGTAAGTGCAATCTCGTCGGTTGGTCGGTAAATTTGGAAAATTGCTTACCATTATGTAACGGTCACCCCAACCGGTTTTTTCCTACAAATGGAAAGCACCCCAGGTTTAAAATAATGAACTCTTTCTCAGACTTGGGGGAAGGAAAGCTCAAATTTTAAAGACAAATATTTTGGCCTTCATTATCTGTGGTTACACATTGGCACTTTTACCTAGGTAAATTCGAAAGAACAATAGCCGCGGCACGCTTAAGCATGCAAGGGCTATTGTTAATTCAAATTAAGCGTGCGCTCGCTATTGTTGTTTCGAGTTTACCTAGGTAAAAGTTGAAACGTGTAACTGCAGCTAATATCTTCAGCCTTTTTTCTTTAGCATGTTGGCCTTCAGATCTGAAGATCGGTGGGTCAAGGCCTGGTATCAGCATCCTTATTATATCTTTGTGATAAGGACAGCTCAGTTGTGGAGGTACATGTATAACGGTGTAGTTGTTAGAGCAGGCCAATAAAAATTGTTAATATTCATACCTTTAACTTTAAGAAAAAATAGTTAATTTTTGCCTTCAGTTCTCCTTTAAGGACTGAAGGTCGGTGGTTCAAGGCCCTGTCTCAACAGTTGTGTTGTTTCCTTAGAGAAGGAACTTTACTCCACACTGTCTCTCTCCACCCAGGTGTATAAATGGGTACCAGTGACATAATGCTAGGAGTAACCCTGCAATGGACTAGCATCCCATCCAGGGGGGAGTAGTAATAATACTCCTAGTCACTTCATAGTATATAAACCAGGTCACCCTGTGATGGACTAGCATCCCATCCAGGAGGGAGTAGTAATACTCCTAGTCACTTCATAGTATATAAACCAGGTCACCCTGCAATGGACTAGCATCCTATCCAGGAGGGGAGTAGCAATATTCCTAGTTGCTTCGTGCTACTGAAACCGGGTTAAGCTCCGGCCAAGTGGGTCACCTGTGGTTCATTTGGGTCACCTGTGGCTCATGTGCAACTTAACCTTCAACCACAAATGGGCTCCCTAGTCTCGCCCATTACCATATCAAAAAGAAAGTCATGACCCCTGGAGGTTAGTAATATTTTTATAATAACAGAATTCTGAAGTCAACCAATGGCTACATTTTTCATGGACATAGAATGTCTCGAAAATGAAGTTTAGTTCAGTGACTTCAAATTTTCTAAGGTTGATTGTTTGTAATTGGAGGATTCTGATCTATAAGTAAAGTTTGAAATGCCCTTACTAAATGTACAACTCACAAGGTTTCTACAATGTAATCTGAGAATAGGCTTGTCGCATTCGAAGAACGCAATCCTAATTTCGTGTTGGTTTCCCTGTGCCTTATGTGCAAAAAAATTTGAGATTTTTTGGTGTCTGGTCTGCCAAATGGCCGCCCCTATTGATTTTTTCAGGGGGTCATTTCCGCCGGAAATTCCTTCAAACATGTCTCCATAATCTCTGATTACTGCTATGCTATAAGTGGGTTTGTAGATATTTAAATTTTATTTCTTTAAATTTAGATCAATTAATGTAACAGTGTTAATGTAACTGCTAGTACTATAATATGACCATACGGCCCCGCTGACACAATCCTACAGAAAATAGAATCGCATTGTGACGTGAGCGGGACCGGACAGGTTGACATGAGCCAGTCCAGAAAAAGCCGTGCAGCTCCAATTGAGTTCAAGTTACATTGCACTGCACAACTATTCTTGAACTTTCGAGTCAAATTGGAAAATACTTATTGACTGAGTTAGGTCGGGCCGGACGGGAAAATATTTGGCTCTCGGTCATGGCACACAGACCTCGCTGCGCTTGGTCTGTACGCCATGATCTTGAGCCAAATATTTTCCCATCCGGCCCTACCACTCAGTCAATAAGTGCATATTATCTGAGTAAAAATATTACATTCTCAACTCATTAATAATTCATGAAGTTTGAACTAAATAAATTACCGGTATAGATGGTTTTCACTCATGTGACTTTCAGTCCTGTGGGACTCAAATGACAAAGGCCATGGTGGCCATGTTGGTGTACATAACAAAAGAAGTTCATTAAAATTCTTTTGTAGTTGTACCGCCGTGACGGTGGTTTGAAAACCCAATCTTAATTACATGTAGCATGATTTTGTTCCTTCATTTTCTCAGACTGTATTTTATGATCAGTTCGAGAAGCTATATCAAACACAAACACTCTTTTGAGTGATTTATCAGGTGTCCAAACACTTCGAAGTGAGTTAAAAAAACCTTGGCTACACCTTGTTTTTTTAACCCAGTTATCGGTGATTGGAAATCCTGATAAACACTGTTTGGTGTATTACATACTGCACTAGTGCCCTTTGTAAGGTGCCTGATCACTAGATGGCACCCAAGACTCAGGTTCAAAAGTATCTTCACTTTCCTTTCCAGTTGGGGCTCTTCTACTTGCCCCAGGGGACCATTCTCCTGGCTGAAATGCAGTACCAGTACTCGTTGGCTCTGCTCTGTTTTCCAAATTCTCATACAGTGAGGTTGAAGCATGTCCCACTTGGGCTACAAGTGGCGGCTTGTCTGCCAAAGATCGTTGCTCCAAATCCTTTTCTTCTAATTGTCTTGCCCTATCTTTAACAGTCTCTATTCTTTTCTGTTGGGCCAGTAATTCTTCATGTGTTGGAGGGTCATCTCTCTTCCCTCTAATCCATGCCTCCCATTCAATTGGCATCATATTTGGAGTGTACTGCATGTGTTTTATCTTACTAACCATTTCTCTTTTGGGCTTCTTTCCTTCCCTGATAGTCTCATAATAGTTATTCCCCTGCAAGTCAGTTCCTACAAGACGTCTCGTCCTTACCAACGCGCTTAAAAAAGACCTTGCCCATTGCATTTTGGACTGTTAATATCGAAAAGTTCCAATCAAATATTTGTCTACCATGAGGTCTGCTCTCCTGTTAATTCTGTTGTGATTTAAGATTATACAGTTACAGTTGTGTTGTTTAACCTTCCTTAAGGCTTCCAAAGATCGATCTTTCTCAATCTTTCAAGGACAACACAAGACAAATGTCCACCATTTTGTTTCGAAACAGAGTGGGAGCTGGTAACTAATATACTGCATTTATTATGACAGCGGTTTCTCCTCCAACTAGATGCGCACATGCTCAAGATCACTCAAAGGACTTTGTTTATGTTTTGTGTCACGAGTAAGCGGCTCATTGAAATACAGTATTGCGAAATGGTACAAAAACAGTTGAAAAACCTCAAGAATTCGCTGAGATGACCGGAAGATTATCTGGAAATGGTACAGTGTTTCACCGTGTTCAATTTCTCCATATTATTGTTGTATTTTGCAGGTAAGTAAATCTATACTGTCGATATACTGACACTAATACTTCTCACGTGATTTCACGCCTTGGCGGAGCGGCGGAATTACAATCAATTCTGCGAAGCATTTGAATCAATATATCTGTAAAGCGAATCACTTTTTATCTGTTTGTTTTTGTTTTTGTTTTTAATTTGTTCTTTGATCAACCCTTCAGATAAAAGTCCGTTTACCATTAATTATTTTACAGTACAATTAATCAAATTTGCGTTAAGTTGCATGACATTAACAAGCTTCTTGTGCTGAATGGCACGCTTGAGGTCAAATTAAAAAATAAATATATAGGCTGTGTAGTGAAGTTTCGTCACTGCTTCAGTTTGTTTTTCTAGCTTAATGTTAAATAACTCTTCCAACTTGAATTTTGATGGCAAACAATTTAATTAAAGTATTTGAAATCTCAATTTCAAAGTGTTCTAGAATCGTCTAAATGTCACAGATGGTTGCCCAAGAGAATAAAAACTTTTTTGTTTACATCTATTATTTTTGTTAAAGGTGTATTGTACTTTAATTGGAAAGATTTCCGTATAACCCCATACATTAGTTATGCATACTGTTCTTAAAACTAAAACAAAAGCCAAAACAATAGAACTCCAAAAGCAAAACAATAACACATACATGCATAATTAATGTTGGGGTTATACGGAAATCTTGGGTCATGTAGCAGCTCTCGTAAGGTCTCACATCACTGGTTCGGAGAACAATAGAACAAACAACCCAACAATGGGCTCTAGACCTAAAAACAATAGAAGCTGTGTTTTACAAGGCCAATGAAAAAATTATAGAGGTTTCGGAGAGCTGCTACACTACCGATCTTACCCTTTAATTACATAAGATGAACAGGTTGGTAAACAAAAGACTATGTTTGTCATGCAGCATGTGAGTGTGCACATTGTGTAGTTTCAGAAAAAATCCATACCCACCCCATGGAAGGCGATTGGAAATTCCTAGGGGGAGGGGGGTCTTAAAAGCCAACATTTTAGAAGTATGAAGCTAAACTGAAATTTTCTGGGGGGATGGGGGTGCTAAACAAAAACCTTCCGTGGGGGGAGTATGGATATTTTCTGGAACTGCACATTTCGTGCGTCAAGTTTGAGTCACAAGTCATGGTAGAGCCAAGTTTAAAAAAATTGCCATTTTTATTCGCGATAAATTTCTTTTTTTTTTTTTCAATTATAATTATTTTTTGTCTAAAGGGTCTCACAGTGGTATTAAAAACAGCCCAATTAACATTCATTTGAGGTTAATAACCCATTTTTGAACGAAAAGAAAGCTTAGTTTTCATGTTACAAACAATGTTTTGGACAGTTTGCTAGCAATTTGCCCCCACAGCAATAAAAAAAAAACGGCATTAATGACTTCAAATTGCCGTTTTATGAAATTCTCCAGGAGTGAATGGGTTAAAGGCAAAAGCTCAATTTTCATGATCATAAAAATTATTTTCCTACCTTATTCATAATATTGTATTTATTCAACCTACATGTACATGTACTTTTAGTAGAAGAGGTTACGTGACAACCATGAGTTTGTAACAAATTTCACATAATGAGCTGTTCGCGTACAGAGTGAGCAAAATTAGTGTGAATAAAATCAACACTCACTAGAATCGCTTAATGCATACATGTATAAACAAAGATATAATAATATTTTGCATCGGCAAAAATAAGTGATTACATCGAAATTCTTCAAAAATTCTGGACTCCCATACGAATAGCAAATTGAAGTCCAAGTATAGGTGGGAATAAAATTAAGCTTTTACGGTATCTTTAATATCTTATTAAATGACTGTTTTTTGGGGGGGTGGGGGAGGGCTGTTTACCACTGTGAGACCATTTATTAGACTAAAAAAAATGCAAAAAAAAAAAAAACTTGACTCATGAAAGAGCACATGCAACATGTTTAAAGAAAAATATATTTTGTTCTGTATAGTAGATCAGTTGGCCAATGCTTAGAGAGACTTGCAAAAACTGTTGGTTAACTACATGTATTGGCTAACAAATGACCAGCAGTTGGCCTCCATTCGGCCACTGTTGACTGACAGTTTACTGACAGTCGACTAGTGACAGATAAATAAAAACCTCTACGTTTGGTTGAGTGTCATGAAATTTTGAATAAGTCTTTCCTACTGTTTGTTCACACATGGACTTTGATGCCTATAAACAACAATTTGGCCGTTAACAAGTGTGATAAAAAGCAATAAACACGTTAACAAAGCTGGTCATAATTTTAATTTTTGTATTTCTATTTAAAAGCAATAGAAATAAAAACAATAAAAGATGTAATTAAGTGATAATTATAATTAAGTGTGCTAAAGTTCTTAGGATTTGGATAGGTTATTGATGTTCCATGACAATGATAAGTGAATTCTTGTCTGTCCATACAGCTGACCTTCTGTGGAATTTTGGCCTACTTGGGATTCATGCTGCAAGCTCTAGTAATGTTCCCTGTATCGCCTGCCCAAAGGGGACCTTAGGAAACAATAGTGAGTACAGTACTTTAACCCTTTAACTCCCAAGGGTGCCAAACATAAAAATCCAAGCAGAATCCCAAATTTCATTTTGTAATAATATTGAAAAACAAATGGTACCATGCAAAAGTACTGACAAAGAGGTTTCATTTGAATGGTCACACCATAGGATTTCATCAACAGACTCAAAAGTTAGAACTACATTATATGTCTTCATAATAATGACTGTGGGAGTGAAAGGGTTGACCTTTGAATTTCGCATCTCAATTTTGAGGCAAGCCAAGAGGGATTAGCAATACTCTTTGTTGTGTCAGGGCTGCCTGTGGCTTGTACTGTACAACTATATTGTTACTTTATCTTTTACCTAATAAGGACAGCTCTGTAGTAAAGATCAATAATTCTGTCACTTTATTGTCCACTGTATTAAATTTATAATCCACACTTTACTAAAACTGTTATTTCAATTGCATCTTTTTTAGGTTTACCTCAGTGCCGTAATTGTTCTAATGAAGGCTGGTGTGAAAACACAAAATATTGTGACAAATGTCCATCAGGGTATTACCAAAATGTAACAGGACAAACTAAGTGTTTACCCTGCCCTGCGGGGCACTACCAGAAGGATCCTGGAATGGATTTGTGTCATCCCTGTAAGGCAGGAGAACACCAAGATAAACCTGGAGAAGATGAATGTAAACCATGTCCAGAAGGATTCTATTCAAGGTGAGTTGTTATATAATGAATCCTATCATTCCCAAAAGTGGTTAATGTGGAAACAAGAAAAAATACCAAATTTCTTTTTCTAAAATATTTGAAAACAGTGGTGCTGTGCAAAAGTACTGTCCAAGAGGTATCATTTGAATGGTCACACCATGTAGGATTTTATTGACAGACTCAAAAGTTACATCGAGTGTAAGCTATATACATGTACTATTCTAGAGTTTGCACTTTCATTGGTATTTCATGCACTGCAGACTCAAAAGTTACATGATTGTATTTAGTATACAGTGAAACCTGTATTAAGCGGACCCCATATTAAGCGGACACCCTCTATTAGGCGGACACTAGTTGCTTGGGTCCCCAAATTTTTTTTCCCATAATATTTATTGTAAAACAAACCTGTATTTAGAGGACCCCTCTATTAAGTGGACACTAGCGAGGGTGCCGAGGGTGTCCGCTTAATGCAGGTTTCACTGTATTAGGATAATTCATTGTAATACAGTGTACATGTATTATAGTACATGTATATTATGATTTAGTATATTTTAGCTTTTATCAATGTAGCAGTCTGTTAGACACTAGGGCTTTAACAGGTTTACAATCCATGAATAAAATTTTATGCCAGTACATGCAATCCTAAATGCCACTCAGTAATTCAAACTAACACATAAATAAATGCAACTATAAGCCAGACTTACAGTGAGATATAATTGGAAAAATTCATCTGTCTGTAATGCTCTTCATTAAAGAAGGAGAAAAAAGCCAGATATGTCTTGGAGAAATGTCAGTCTACATTTAATATGTGTTTTTCCCTTTTTATAGCTCTGATGGAACTCAAAGATGTATGGCATGCCCACGTGGTGGATTTTGCAGGTAAGAAATCATGAAATCTACTAAATAAAATCACTTATTTAAGAAGCTGTAGTATGTTATTTCTAAATTGGACAAAACATTTCCAGAGATGGAAGGTTAAAATGTCATAAAATCACACCATTCAAAAAGGAAACTCATTAAAATTCCTATGAGCAGTTAGTTAAGTGTCGGTCGAGATGCATTGGGGGGGGGGGGGGTGTCGAGATATTGAGGGGGTGTCAAATTTCGTAATCTTCAACAAAACTGAACTACAGTAGTACAGGATGCAAATATTGACTTGTCTGTGCTCAGAGTCTGGTAGACTGCCAGATGTCCCTTTTCAGTCAATCGAGTGGAGCGAGATAATAATTATCGAAAACAAGCTCTGCGAGACTGGAGCGAGCAAACGAGCCGAGGGGAAACTGGGGAGAGGCAGTAGGAAAAGGGACTGCTGTCTCTTCTGCTACGGACATGTTCGAATCCCCGCCACACCAGGGATGGAAAACTTAGATTGGTTCATAAACAATAGGAAGCTGGCTGTCAGGGAAGTTTGACAAGAATTAACAATCTTGACACATCAAGTGTGAATCAATATCTCCAGTTTCACATCAGAGTTGAGAGGATGACATGTAGTGGCAGGAATGAAAATGTTTTAGACAATTTGTCTGGTCGCCTTGGCGGTTTAGTTTTAAAAGAAGAACAAAACATTAGCGGTGGAAGCGCTTATATCAGGGAAAGATGTCATGGCTGTGCTACCAACTGGTTTCAGATATAAATCAATAAGTAATCAAAGCTCTGTCCTTGTATGATAGTGATATAAACAAAACAGTCATTAGACTGTTAAAATTGCCAACAAAGGAATTATAAACATTGCTACACTGTAGCTCCACACGGCTATGACGGGAAGCGAATGGATGCTAAAACCACAGCCTTGAGTGAGGCAAACTTCAAGTTTCTACAAGTTGAATATCTTTTTCTTAGTTTCAACTCTCTCTGCTAAGCTTGCTAAATGGATCTGCAAAGTAAATATCCTGTAATGATGAAAACTAAAAAAATAGCCCCCCCCAAGGGGCCCAGCATGACAAAATAGCAGGAAATACATTCCATGGCCAACAAAGCATTTCAGATCCTGTTTCAGAGAGAAAAGCCAGAGAATGAGTTTAAACAGTCTTTCCTGTGCATAAAAACCAATATGCCAATAAGGGCAAAACCAACAATCCAGGCAAACAAGGATGCTAAAACAGGTCAAATTCTACAAGTCGGAGAGCAAACACCATGGGAAACCACAACAGACTAATGACCTCTTGTCCATTGCACACGACATTTTTAATTAAAGGTTTAAAATCCTCCATTTTAATTTCTAATTTTCAGCACATATTTCTTGCAAACACGAGTACATAGATTGGGTGCAGATCGAGTTTACAGAAAGTTTCAGACTTTCAGTCACAATCTTGTTGAGCAGAGCGCCATCCTTGGAAGTAGTGAAAAGGTTTTTAGATGATATGTAAGTCCCCTTATTTTGTCTTACGCATACTAAAAAAATCACAGGCCTCTGTCTCTTTCTTCGGCTTTCTTCCTCCACTTCTGCTCCATACCAGTTTCATAGGCATTTTTTCACTCATTGAGGCGATCAAAACAAACTCACAAACAGCAGAAATTACATTTTCTGTCCTTGAATAATTGACGTGAATGGAGTCCGCTTTGTAAATAATAAATCTACAATTGGTATAGAACAAAGCACTATCCTACATGTATTTAGCCCATGTGCAGGTTCTGCGTGTGTTTACAAGCAGACTGACAAATACATGTACATGTACATGTAGAGGTGGAGTTGTCTTTAATTAAGTTAACAACATTAGTATATTTTTAATGGGTTCTCACACTTGGTGGGTGGAGTTACATGTATCTGAATGTGTTTGTTACAGAAGAGACTGCAGTCCCTCCCTCCTTTCCTGCCTGTTTCCCAGAGCCCCCTTGGTTCGAATTACTTTCGCTTGCTCGCCGCTCGGATCACTGATTGCTTTATATTTGCTTTCCACTCAACTATCCAGAGAGAGACTTCTGGTGTTAAGGTCTCTTTATTGAAATATAATGGCAATCAATACTGTTTACATTATTGTCAGTCATTGTTGTTCTCATTTATCCCAGAACAAAACTTGCTTAATCACTGTCTTCCATACAAAGTCCAGTAAAACTGTTAGTAGCCATTACCTACAGGTGTAACTACAAGTGTTTCAAGAAAATACATGTAAATGCAAATGACTATGTCACAACAAATTAATACTGTATTATCCTGGAGCATTGGACATTCAAAATGAAGAAAAAAAAACAAGCAATGTTCTGCAGTACAATAGTGAATACTGCGTAATGACTGTACTTTTAAGTGGAACTGTATACTGTACATGTATGTCAGTTTTAGACACCATGGAATACTCCTTTTAGCAAACATAATCAGTTATAATGAATTTTGTCTTGTAATTATTACAAGACAAAATTCATTATAATTGTGTCCTTTTGTCATTTACCTAACATCATAATAGGCCATTTCCGAGTTGCCTTTAGCCTCTCTATCAAAGCGAGGCTAGGTGCGAAACCTTTCATATGAAAATGAGTTTTCATTCACATGCAAATAAGTTTATTTGCATGTGAATGAAAACTCATTTTCATATGAAAGGTTTCTCGCCTAGCCTCGCTTTGATAGAGAGAGGCTAAAGGCAACTCGGAAATGGCCTATTGCTACAGTTTGAGCTGAGGGGTGTTAATTTAGACTACGGGAAGTCGCACTTGATGTTCGAGATAACTGACCTCGAGATATTTAAGGTAGTCGTAAATGACTAAAAAGCAGTATTAGCATAACCAAGGGAAATGGTTGTTAGTTTGAGATAGCAGGTGTTTCAAGGCAGCCGATGTTCAGGATAGTAGGAGTGTACTGTAGTTCACAATAAAAAATTGTAATTTAAGAATATTAACTTACAGATGCACTAAGACTTATAAATAAATAGTCAATGGTCAGTCTTAGTGAAGTGGATATCAGCAACCTTACATTGCACTGCATTACTGTTATTTTAGCAAACCTGGATGTACAACGTGTCAACCTTGTCCTGCTGGAACAGAGTCTGCAGGCAAAGTACACATGGGTGCAAAGAACTGCACTCTGTGCCAAAAAGGTAATGATAAAAAATTACAAGCAATTATAATAAAATAATATGTGTAACTAACTCAGATTAAAATGGTTCAGCTAATCAAAAGATTAAGAATCAAGTACCCATTACTTTTGTGGGTGCAAAGAGCTGCACTCCTCGCCAAGAAGGTATTAAATGATAAAAAATTATAAGCAATTATTATAATAAATTTGTGTAAACTGAGATTTAAACGGATCAGCTAATCAAAAGATTATGATCAGAACCAAGTACACTGTACACACATGGGTTCGCAGAACTGCACTCCCTGCCAAGAGGGTAAAACAATTTTATTATTAATATTAATTTGTGTAAACTGAGATTCAAACAGATCAGCTATTAAAAGAATTAGAACCATTATAACAATAATATGTCATTTTATATGGCATTGTTTGATTGGAACCAGTCACCAGTATAGTGAACTCTCTGAAAATGGACACCTCTATAAGGCAGACTACTGGCATCTTTATTAAAAACAGCCATTAATATTATTATTGGCTGGTGCTGGCCAAATTTTACTCGTTCATATGTAACTGTAAATTCTTTATAAGGCAGACAGCTAGATTGTGTCCCCAGGATGTCCAGCTTAGAGTTCACTGCATACTGTAGTTGTATTAAATAATTTAATATTTTTTATGTTTGATTAGAACTAGGAGTAACCAGTATAACAATTAATATTATCATTCCACTGCTGGATGATTTTAATGTGTAAGAACACGAGAACACACAACATACAGTACCTGACAGATGAAGTAACCTGACAGGGATTTATGCATACAATCATGTAATTGGGACTCTTGGGAATGTAAAGTGGAACGCTGAAAGAAATGCTGGGAACATGTTCTGCTTAGTGTTCTCCATTAGTTAACTTCTGTCCAGTCCTGTAATTCAATGGTATTGCAGTACAGCCCAAAAATAATGCACGCGCAAGAAGTGGCGCAAGAAGTTCTTCCGCCGCAAGAACATGCAAGCTGTCGCAAGAAGCGAAAATGCCAAGTTCTTGCAGTCCAGATATCTAAGCGCAAAGAAGTTCTTGCGGTTTGAAGCTTCAAACCGCAAAAAAAGTTCTTGCGGCTTGGAGGACTCTAGCGCAAGTGTCCCGCAAGTAGCCACAAGAAGTTGCGGTTTTGCGGACGCAAAAAGAAGTTCTTGCGCGTGCATTATTTTTGGGCTGTACTGTACCTGGTAAAATTCCCATGCAGACAAATGTAAGAAAGTTCTTATACACTGTACTCTCAAGGAACAATGTTTTTTTTTTTTTCTTGTTTTCTTTTTTAGGTTATTTCAAACCAAACATAAGTTTTGATATTTGCCATTTATGTCAACGAGGATGGTACCAATTAAAAAAAGGCCAGACTTTCTGTAACGAGTGTCCTCAAGGCCATTATTGCCCAGTAAGTTATTTTAAATGTCATTTTTTCCATCTGTGTATGGCAGCTACGGCTGTTGGGATGAAGGGCTGAGGGTTGGGGATTTCCCCTGGCTACCTTCATTTAGAAACAAGGTACAGTGTAATACTACTAACAGAACTGTTTTCCCCCAGCTACATATACAATGTGCACCGATTTTTTCTTTTTTCTCCAGTTGCTGCAAAACTTACTTAGAGCCCTAGCCTAGCATAGTCAAGGTTGTCACAGGTACATGTACATGTACATTGCCTGGCTAATATACATTTGTTTTTTCATGATTATGTCCAGGAGCTTGCTTTACTGCGCCTTTCAATAACATGTGTTACGTTCTAATTCGCTGCGCTCAAACGAACGTAAATCATTTTACCCTTATCACCAGACACAAAGTATGGTAGGATACGCAAGCGAATCCAGCACAGTTTTATTACATCATACATGAAGTTACAGAAGGGAATGCATCTAAATAGGCTAATTACTATATCTTACAATTCTTCGTATACCTTAACTAATCTAACGGAAAAAGTAAATATATGTGTCCCGCAATATAACAATCCCGAATACTTAGTTACTTGTAACCTACTCTTAAGGCTTCCTTCGACATCCATGTCCCTAGCGGAATCGGACTTCCATCTCGGCCATGTATTATGAGTAGCCTTTCTGGGATCGAATTGCTACATTTCAACTCCACACATCATACGCTCCAATAGATTGATTTTGCTGCATTTCGGCCCGACACCAACGGCATTTACGAACATATTTAATATAATGTGAGTACAACAATACAATTTAACGGTACGTGTACTCAAAATCCATAAAATGAAAATAATACAATGCTAATGACGAACCAGAGCTGAGCAACCACTTACATACAAAGAAATTGCGGTTAAACGGAGGCCAGAAAAAACCTATCACCCAAAAAACCCCTTTTGGGGAAAAATATGCGGCAGGAAATCTGGGTAGGATCCATGGCTCAAACTCTGTAGCCCATCCTACGAGGCCCTATATAAGTATTAAAAAATAAGTACAAAATGCGCCGAAGTTCTTACACAGTAAGAAAAATAAATAAATAAATACTGAAGCTGAATGTTGCAGGCCTAGAATGACTAACCACGTACGATACTTCGCTTATAACGAAGTTATGCTACCCACAATGCACTACAACAATAATGCCCGGCCCCTGCTGTTCCCGTGCCGTAGAAATATCAAATTCTGTCTAACTCGTTGACTACGTTGCTCAAACGCCAGAAATTACATTATACACACCGCGGATGTAAAACCGCCAGATCCTTGGCTATGAAGGCCATAATTGTTGTGGGTTATAACCTAGCTGACTTAAGGCATCTCTGAGAACTTCCCTGCATCTAGTGTAAGAGAACTAACCACTACTAGGGTATAACTAGAGTTACTACGGTGAAACACGAGAGGTCTTAATAACGGGAGAGTACTACTATCGCCAATACCGGCTACATTCAAATACCTTCTTAAACACTCACAGGGCAGCATTTAGAACAAGATGCACTAACAAAGACGTAGTTCCCTTCCCTATATATTTCCGTCTTATTTTACACCAGCTCATAAATGTTTTAATAACACGCATATAAGATGTGGCTGTACTATCTGCTCTGGACTTCAACATCGCCTCCAACACCTGATTAACACTCAGTGAAGCAAAATTGCGAAAACACTTCCATCCTTTGCTTGAAGAAAACGTCTGAAAAAGCAAGAGCACAACATACGAACGAAAACAAACAAACGAACTAGAAACAACACACGAACACCCCGCCCCGAAATCATGAGCGCACAAAACTGCCAACAAGTTAAGTGCCGCCTCTCCGAAAAGGTCACTGCTACATAAATCGATAAGGCATTGTTTCAGGCCAGTGCCACATAAAGCAATGAATCCCTATTCGGCCAGTGCCACGCAAATCAATGGATCATAGTCTAGGCCCCTGCCGCATATATTGAGAAATCATTATCTTGGCCCGTGCCCGTGCAATATATAAATTTCACTAATAAATTACGCTGTAAACTCCAATCCATATTCGGCCAGTGTCGCACAAATCAATAGATCGTAGTCTGGGCCCCTGCTGCATATATTGAGAAATCATTATCTAGGCCTGTGCCCGTGCAATATATAAATTTCACTAATAAATTACGCAGTAAACTCCAATCCATATTCGGCCAATGCCGCACAGATCAATAGATCGTAGTCTGGGCCCGTGCCGCATATATTGAGAAATCATTATCTAGGCCCGTGCCCAGTGCCATATATAAAATTCCGCTCATAATAAATTACGCGGTAAACTCCAATCCATATTCGGCCAGTGCCCCACAAATCAATAGATCGTAGTCTGCGCCCGTGCCGCATATATTGAGCAATCATTATCCAGGCCCGTGCCCGTACAACATATAAATTCTACTAATAAATTACGCAGTAAATTCCATTCTTAGGGCGACAATATCTCCTGTGAATTGATCTGACCTTAAAAGCAAATAAGAGTTTCTCCCGCGCGTTAAAACCTCCTTCCCGATATGAATACTTTGGGCCACGAGATAACTATTATATTTATATGCATAATTAATGGGAAGTAATGAGCCGAAGACCAACGAGTACAACAAGTGTACCAACAGCATACTGACATTCCATATAATGTAATACCCGCGGAATAATACCAACAGGGGGAAACACCCAACAATTCTCACCGCGGAGATGCTGAGCGAAAAGATCGACATCCGCACTGTATGGGTTTCATCACCGTGAAAAGAACTTAGGGAGTTTGTGATTGTAATAATTGGTAAGAGAATTGACACTATAGGGCCCCCACCGATGCTCAAGAGGTAGAAAAAACTCATGTAGTTGCCAATCATCGATATCAATTAGCCGACTAATATAACCCAACTTGCTGATTAACAGTAGGAGGGAACCCTGGGACCTCCAAATAGATATACGATCGAATGCAAATGTTAAAAATACTCCGGGTCATCTTGCAAAACTCCAATGCCGTGCTGCCCCCTTCAACGATTTTATCAGCTGCTTGGCTGTCAGTAAACTGCTTAACATGCGATCCTTGGAGCACTCAAGGCAAAAGATTGCAATGAAAATTCAATAACGAACAACTCCCTCCACGCGGCACTTGAAAACGCTCGTCCTGCGTCCACGTTTTATGACACACAAATTCATTGTTTGGGTCAACAAATGCACCACCCTCAGTAGCACTGGCATCTGAATATACAAAATAAATAGAATCTTTACTTTCAAAGCAATATCTGCTATTGATATTAACCAGCTTCTCCTTCCAAAAATATAATTCCTCTTTGCAGTAAGCATCAAGGCAGAAATATGGAATCCCACTTATCTCGACAAAAATAGACATGATGCAATGACTGGTCATTATCCTACCAAAGTTGCCCACTGCTGATGCCGTAGAAATAATTTGATCGATGAAGGAAGCTAACTCTCTGAACTTTAAATCAGTGAGAATTACACGTTCTATTATTGAGAATTACTAATTATTAATTAATCAGTGAGAATTACACGGTCGTTATTGACTATGGTATCAATAATCTTTGTAATTCTTCTACCTACAATTTAAAGTACCCAATACGGAATTCAAGGTTATGCCTAACCAGTCCAATATTTGAATGGGGACCCATACCGGTTTCTCGTCATAAATTACAAAACCCGCATTACATAAATCCTGCTTTACAGCCAGGGCCTTAACGCGGCAACCTTCAGTATACTGGACTGTCGCCAACCGTCGTCCAAGAAAATGGCTATGTAGATCCCCTGTATACTCCAGTGTTTCTCTAAAGGTTTAAAACCTTTGTAAATATATGAGGAGCTGTTGAACGCCCAAACGGAAGAACAGTAAAATATAATATATATTATAGGACTCAGGATTTCGCCAGGAAAATTCCAGGTAGGGTTGGTGTTCTTGTGAGATATCGATATGACGATAGCCGTTTTTTAAATCGAAAGAGAACATGCACGAACCTTGGTAAATTAAGCGATAGCGACTTCCCAATCTTCATATTTGACCCTGTGTTTACTTAACGACCTATTAACGTGGCATTAATCCAGAATTAGCCTCTTTCGCCCCATGGCTGTATAGATACTGACAAGGGATAAACAACTAAAGGTTGCTGATCTACCTGCGAATTTGACCAGAATTAGCTAGCTCAATGACGGCTTGATTCACAAATTCAGCATGCAGTAGCGCGGAACTATGTTTTTAGTTTTTCAGACAATGGGAATCTAGTAAACGGTAATTTATAGCCCTTGCCAATGGTTGTCAAAATAAAAATCGGAGCGCCAATAGATTCTCCAAAACCCTAGATTTTTCTTTAGACTACCCTTAACACCTCAAACCTGTCCGCTTCCGAATTCATATTTCTTCATCACATCCTCTACCTGTGCCAAGTCCTCTTCGCCGTTTTGATTGAAAATGAGATGATTTGCTTTCAACCGGCTTGTTATATTAGCGTCCAGGGTATGTAATGCAGCTAAGGGACCGGTAACCTCCTTGCCAAGACACGAGTTTGCAGTCCTTAGCCCAAAGCCCAAGTCTTCCGCATTTGTAGCAACGGAAGTTGCCGCCAGTAGCGTCTCTTCGGTCTACAAAATAAAGCAAAACATAAACCCGGGGGGGGGGGGGTGGGGTAAAGAGATGTGTAAACTGTGTGGAACCGCAAGCGTGAATGAAATTCATGAATAGGCCAAGGTCTATAAGTACTAGAAAGCTGACCAATAGGACGTGTGTAATACACAATAGAGGGTGCGGCAGGTGATAAAGCTAAACAAGTAGCATAAATTACTTGGAATACCAGCGGAAAATACATTTACGTTCTAATTCGCTGCGCTCAAACGAACGTAAATCATTTTACCCTTCAATTCCCGTAATACTAATCACCAGACACAAAGTATGGTAGGATACGCAAGCGAATCCAGCACATATGAATTCACAAAGTAAAATGAAAGGCGCTTTTTCTTACCACAAGAAAGCTGATTATCAGCGCGCGTAGAAAATCTCGCTTTCTTTCCGCGGTCGCTCGCACGTTGATCTCTCTGTCGCCTTTTACGACTCGCCGCTTCTCTGGCCTTCTTAAGACGCTTTTCATCTTCCGAGCCGGATGGCAGTTCGTTTGACTCATACTCCGCTACCACTTGCCAACCGTCCTTACTTTTAACTGCGACCTTTATCAGCTTCTGCCGTTTGTAGATACGCTGCCTGGCTTCTTGGGAAAGAGTCTTTATACAAGCCAAATTAAGCTCCCCGCGTTCGCTCTCGATTTGAATACTTTCAAGGATGAAGTCTAATTCAGTGTTCAGCTAGAACGCCCTTGTACTTCAACTGCACTATTTCTTTATCCATCCTACTCTTTTGAACGATCTGCTTCTCTTTATCTTCCAATTTCTGCTCGAGATAGCCTTTGAACATGGAAAATACTTGATCAACATTTCGCGAGTTGCCTCCGCGTTCGTCGCTCGTTTGGCCTGTTTCTGCCGGAACGGAAGATCCTTCAGATTGCCTCTGATCGCTAGGCATTAGTCCGAAGATGGGGTAAAGAGATGTGTAAACTGTGTGGAACCGCAAGCGTGAATGAAATTCATGAATAGGCCAAGGTCTATAAGTACTAGAAAGCTGACCAATAGGACGTGTGTAATACACAATAGAGGGTGCGGCAGGTGATAAAGCTAAACAAGTAGCATAAATTACTTGGAATACCAGCGGAAAATACATGAATTTGAAATTCAAATTTCCACCAACAGTTGCGTTTTACACTGCCGTCAATCATCTTTGCTTACCTCTCAGGAAACAGATCTTAATTTCAATGAGTTCAAAAGGTCACGTCCGTGCATTATGATTGGTAGATTTCGATCCATTTTGTTTGTTTCTTTTTTACATGGTCCGTTGGCTTTCGTATTAATTATGATTGACAGCAGGGAATAACGCAACCGTTGGTGGAGATTTGAATTTCAGATTCCGCATGTTATTGAAAGGCGCAGTAAGCTTGTTTTATTGTCTCAAAGTAGAAAGAACAATCAAGCGATGAAAGCAAAGACATTAGCTAAAGAAACAAAATGATGGCTATACGAGTGAAAACTGATTCCACAGCAATTTTGATTTGTTGACCGCTTGTCACAAAATCAAATTTGATGAACTGGAATCCACTTCCATTCTTGCAATCCTGCACTTTTTCTCCAAACCACTGCCGCTTCTGTTTTGCTCTATAGAATCTTTATACTAAAAAGTTTAGTTGTATATTGGTTGTATTTGATGACATAGCATGGATATTCATGTAAGCTGTGCAAAATATTGCTTTTTCAGCGGGACGGTGAACAGTTCCTTTAACCCTTTAAGTCCTGATATAAAAAATTAATTCTCATTTCTTGTCCCTATACATTTCCTATAGAAGTAGTAGGGAGAAATTGTTTATTCATATCAAGAGAATTCATCTTGTGTGATCATGTCCGTAATTCTCACGACCTTTATGATTGATGAGGCATTGATATAACAAGGAGAAATTTTATGCTGATCCAGGGTATCTGATAGGATGCAGTGATGCGGATCCGCATCCTCCATATCTTTGGAGCATTTTCTGCATAAAACTGAAAAATTTGCCCAATATTAACCATAAAGCAGCTGCGTACCTTCCTCATAAACATAAAAGCTGAAGAGAGTGTTTATCTTGAAGCAGTTTTTCTCCTAAACATCGACGAAAATACGCCGCTTTTTTCGCGAGCGATTTTTAACCTCCAGGCGTTCCAAGCGTCTGTTGGCGATGAGCCTGGATACTAGTTTTGTGGTCAGCCTGGTTACTAAGGTTAACCAAGATGGCCGCTTGTTTGGCTTCTTTCGTTCATCTTCGGTGCTCCTTCATTGCTAAATAAAAAAGCTTCAAAATGACTGTCTGACAAAGTTTGCGAGCACTGTTTTAATACAGGTATTTTGACGTTCGTGCGTTGTACGTGTTCGATGTAAATACATTGGAAAGGCCCAATTATCACTTTAAATTTCCGCATAATCAATGCATTTTCCCGCATAATATGGCCTCAAATTTCCGCATAATTTTTAATTTTTTTCCACATCCTATCAGATGCCCTGCTGATCACTCTTAGGGCTTAAATGGTTAATATTACAGCACCACAGTAACACAGCATTGGAAACTGCATGATATTGTTTCCATGAGAGATTGATGATGCTAACTTTGAATTGGCTGTGTTTTATTTCAGTGGCAAGATTCAGATCCAATTGCCTGTGATCCTAACCAGTTATGCCCTCCAGGTTCAAGTGTTCCAGGGATGGAATGTGGTGTAATGGAAAAGAAAAATAAAGATACTAATGTATGTATTAAAATTTAGTCCAGAGTTATCATTAAATTTTGATATTAACAGTACTTGTAACATTCATTATTATACATTGGTGTCACTAGCTCGATTTTGATTGGCTATAAGCACGCAGCTAATTATTGCTTGCTGTTTCTGTTACGTCATACCTACAGACAATAGTTTTATGCATACAGAAGTGACGTAAGTTGTTTACTTACAAGTTGACTGTTGTGCATTGATCACTTTTTTGTGCGTGCTCTTGTCTTGACAAGTGCAGCTCAGGAATGTGCATAATAGAACAATTATTGGATTCGGTTTTCGCATGATAGCGATAATTATCAAGGCCTCAGTTTGTGTTATCCGCCTCAGCCCTCGGCTTCGGCAGATAACACAAACTGTGGTCTTATATATTCAGACTGGGAGTTTAATTTGTAACCTAACCTTATCATAAGAGGTTTTACCTTGATGGCATCCAACACCTTTAGTAGAGGTATTAATAACAGTATTTTTAAACACCTCCTTTCAAATAAACACCACATTCTGAGTAAAGTAACGTCACTGTGAAAATCCGCTAATGGACTTAAATGCCACAGGTGTAAAGGGATGGATGGGGGAACCACTCTTACTAGTACTGCTTTACACTTAACTTTATGAACTTAAAAATCAGTGAATTTATGGGATAGGCCTTTATCGCACCTCGCCATTTTGTATAAAAACAAATTAAAGATTTACGCCGCTAAGCCTCGCAGTGAAAAAGTTGAAAACGATGTTAGGCGGGCAAAAACAAAGCATTTTATTCTCCAGGGAGTAGGTATGTCCAGAAATGCACGCTAATGAGATACATGCTCCTTATGATAGACATCATGAAGTGTCCCTTAGACCTAATTCTCACCTAAACACAAGCAATTCTGTCAAACATGAAGTCATATGGAAATTACATCAAATAATTGTGTGTAATATGAAGTGCCCAAGTTCTGAGTTACGTGCATTTCTGGACATAAGTGCCAGGGAGTCAACATGGTCACTGCGTGCTAAAGGCCTATATATGTAATTGTGAACACTTTTAATTTATAATGTTATTACTGTAATTTTGTATTTTATTTGCAACTAATGTTGCAGCAGGGAAGCATCCCATATCCTGTTTGAGTAGCTTTGTTCCACAAAATCCACTAGGAATAAATGAACACCAGATTGTAAACCTTAACTTTTTTTTATTTACAGGAATGCGAGCTGAGTTCTATTGTTTATGCAGTTATTGTTGTTGCAGTAGCAGGTACTTACAGATAAATTGCATACTTATTGAGTGTTTAGTCTTTTTTGACGAAACACTGCTTCACTTTTTTACAGTCAAAACAGGTCAAAATATTCCCTGATTAAAACTTCATTGAAAGTGGCAGCCTAATAACCAAAAAAAGAACTAAAACTAAATCAAGACAAATAGATTATATACTCGAATGTGTAAAAACTTTTAGACATTTCAAAGTACACAGTGGCCCAGGATTAAAAGGATTGTGCCTAATTTGCACAATGATGGCGTAAACTTGAAAAACGGTGGCCCATCCTTTTTCAAGATTGACAAAGGTGGCGTGAGATCTCGTGACATCCTCTGGAGAATTTTAAAATGAGATATTTGACATAATATCAAAATCTTTTAAAGTTACTTATAAGTGCATTCTAATGCTTTTTTGTGTATTTTTTTTCAGTGACTCTTGCAGGAATAGGATTTGTAATAATCAGAAAATACAGACGGTAAGAGAATGTGTATAGTGAAATAAATTATCATGTTTCTGATTTTTACTTTTAATCGTATCAATAACAAAATTCTTGATTGTGATTGGTCATCCACGCGCCTATTTCCTACGTAATTGGCGCGCGGTCACGTGGGTGTCCAATTGGACACCTATGTTGCACGGGCGTCAATTAGGTGCACTTAAATGGGCTTTTTCTTGCTGTTTCTTCCTGCTTTCAAACTGATAGAAAATATCCTTGACGTTTTGCGTACAAAAAACTCCACATAGACTTTTTAATCTCGAATTTTGTTATTGATTCGATTAATTAGTAATTGAACTTCGTGTCGTACAATTCAGGGGTAATCGTGCTCGTAATTTCAAATCGACCTCGTGCTACGCGCTCGGCCGATTTGGAATTACTCGCCCGATTACTCCCTGAATTGTACTCCACTCAGTCCAATGATAATACTAAATTAGTAATTGGACTTTGTGTCGTACAATTAATGGGTATTCAATATTGTATTTTTCAAATATTTATTTTCCTTGCACAATAAAAATAATAATTATTATTTTAATCGTGCAAGGACAATAGATGTGAATGGGTATTTACAATTAAGTGAGCTGCCGACGAGCCAATGTAATGGTACCCAATCCAATCTGATGCAAATAGTTAAAAGGCCCACCTCCACCCAAAATGCTGTGCGCACCGTGATCACTTTCTGTGCTGAATACATGCTTGAATACGTGCAACCAATCAGATCACGTGTATGAACAGTGGAGCATTTCTAAACAAAAACAAACGACCGCATTTTTTTAACTGTGCTTCTGTTAACAAGTTTGTTTGTTTGTTTGTTGTTGTTTTTTGCAGAAATACTGAACAGAGACAGCGCCTGTTGGAAAGACAACACCCTGTTTATACAGGCTGGTGAAGATGGATTTTTATGGCATTACGATTTTTATCAAGCAACAAACTTTTGTCACCCCATAGCAAGTTGGAAATTCTAATAATATAAAGATGATATACATTGTAATAATTATAATGATGCTGATCAGAACAACATCCACTTGAAACTGCAATTGGTTTCGTTTTTCTTCAAGGGAGTGGGTTTTTAAGGCAACGAAACAAATCAAAAGGCTTTTAGACATTTTTGAGCATTTCAACAATTTTGCAATGGTTTACTGGTAGTGTGTTTTAAGGAATTAAAAACGTCAGTCAATTGTTACAGTGTAGTTGGGAGAGCAGTCATAGAGTGACATATTTCAGATAAATTGGGGCCTTTTTTTATAGTGGATTTCAAATATATGGGTGTAGAAAAAAATTCTTTGACAAGCTTCCGATTATTCAATTTGCTAAGAAGTTGTTACAGCCATATTTGGAAAATGTAGCGTTCATTCGTCATTCTTATATGTACGTTGTGTACAGATGCAATCTAAATTTATTTTCTTTCAATTCTTGTGCTTTTTGTGTACTATAAGTTAAGTTCTGTTCACTTGGTCACATTGTCGTTGAATAATGGGATGCATGTAGTCAAGCTTCATTCATTTGATAATTTTAAGGCACTGATACAAAACCAAACGCCAAAGTACAGTATAAAGATATTAGTTTATTATTCATAACATTTTGATCATATAAAACATGCCCTCAGATTGGCTACATCAGTGTTCTTACCAGACCGTGGCATTGCGGCATTGCCCCACTTTTTCGGGGAATGCCGCACTATTATAAGCCCAAGGGGTCCCAAGGGCGCAAAGAAGAAAAGAAAGAAAGAAAGAAAGGAAGGAAGGAAGAAAAAAAGGGGGGGAAATGTATTACAAACGTACATTTCTCTATAAAATAAGCCAAAATTTGATTGGTTACGGCCTCTTTAGAAAGCACTCATAATATTATTATCTAAGTTTGTTTGGGGTATTTACTAGAATAAAATGTTGAGTTAATTATGTCTAAAAATTGTGACCCACCTTTTCCCCTCATGGCCCCCTTTTAGCTTCTCTATGGGTCGTGTGGACCCCAGTGCAGAAAATTCTGGTAAGAACACTGCTACATAGTGCATCAGGTTATGTAAACATGAATGGATGTGACATTGCATGACGCTTACTAGAGAGAGAGGGGGAGGGGGTATTTCAAAAGAAATTTAGACCACCAATTAAATGGAATAAAACTGGGGTGTGTATCAATAATTTTTTTTTACTACAACATCACTTATATCCTAATTAAATGGTTTGCATGGACACTGGATAAGAAGAACACAAGTTTCTCCACATACTGGCCGAAACATTTTTGCCTTGGCTTGATGGAAATTACTTTTAATACTGATATTTCAAGCCATGTTTTAATTCAGAAAACTTAATTGGAAGTTATAGAGGGTTATGCAAAGGGGGGGGGGGGGGGGCTTTATAGAGCGGGCTGCTTGTAGAGAGGGGGTGGTGGGCTTAATAGACCTTTTACGGTGTCAATAAAAGACAGAAACTGGTGGTGTTAGTTTTATCCCTTTATCTTGTCTTTACAAGCACCCGAGGGAGGCTGGAACAGAGAATTCAAAAATACTCCTGTAAGTTCCCACACTCCTTTTCGGGTTTGCATCTGGTTTATGAATTGAACCTTTCTAATAATGATTTTTTTTATGCAAGAGATGACGTTTTTATGAGATTTGACTTGTTCATACAATAGTAGGTAATAAACTAAGGTAGAGTTTGTATTATAAAGGTGTTCGTGGAATGTCTATTCCATTTGCGTTGGAAACGTTTTGCTATTGAATATCGGTTCTTTTGGTCGAACAGAAAGCGTACAGGGTTCTTGAAAGGTTTGAAAATGTTTTTCTTCGACCTACAAATTGGGTGGATTTTTAGAAGAATTTGAGTTTTTGCTAAAACCTTTCAGTTTATAATTGTAATTCTTGAAAGGGAATAGTCGGGTATGGTTGAATTTTGCGGGCGAAATGCGTGTACAGGTCAATAATTTAGATAATTTAGTAAAATTTACATAGTTTTCTTGTAGCAAATCGTCAGATGATGCTTTATATTTATACGATTTGCTGCTAACTAACGTTAGGCTGGTCCATTAAATACATTCATTCATTTCGAGAAAGCTGGGAATTGTGCCTCAGCCGTACAGCATTTCCAAATCTACTTTGTGCATAAGAAGGTGGTAACTAAATAAAATGTTATTCTGATGTATGGTGTTGTGTGTGATTTTTCTTTTTGCTGCTGCATTTGATATTCGTGGGTCTGTGTATGTGAAACGTTTTTATGCGTATAAAACCACGTAAAAGAGAGCTTCCATTGTGTTATTGCCTTTGATGCACGGTTTAACATTCGTTGATCAACAGAAAATGGAGACAGGCTGTATTCTGTTCAACAAGTTGGAAGTTGTAGAGCAACGTCAGTGAATCGTTTTAATATGTTGAATGTGTTTCAGTTCTTTACATGTTGAACGATGTTGGCATCATATTTAGGGTTGGTCGCTTCGTTTCGGACTGTATTGGATATGAAAATGAAGTCATTGCGAATTCCCTTTGTCTTTATTATCCTAGAGTTTATATCAGCTCGCCCTTTTTTCTTCCTTTCATCACCTCATTTTGCTTTCTTTTCAGATTAAACGTTTTGAATCTAATTTATCACGAATTTTAAAAACGACAAAGGCCCAGACACAGCGCAACTTTCCTTGCAACTTTGCGCGCAACAGTTGCAGAAGTAGAATCAAGTTCTACTTTTGCGACGTAAATGCGCGCAACAAGTTGCATCGTGTGACACCCCCAAAAACATCTTGTTGCGCGCAACGTTAACGGCAAATTAATGGCAATTCTTTATTTTTTGCTTGCCAGTCAAAACTTAATAACGAAGGTGTATACTGAGCCAGCCCAAAGGCATTTTACGGCACATGTATATCAAATGTGAATAGGCCATTTCCGAGTTGCCTTTAGCCTCTCTATCAAAGCGAGGCTAGGTGCACAACCTAGCCTCATTCACATGCAAATAAAACTTATTTGCATGTGAATGAAAACTCAATTTCATATGAAAGGTTTCGCACCTAGCCTCGCTTTGATAGAGAGGCTAAAGGCAACTCGGAAATGGCCTATTCGTTTCTGGGAATTCCTTGCAAATTTCAAACGATGTCACAGTGCACGTGACTTTTATTCTAATATTAATTGAATCCAAAAGGATCGTGGCTCTCAGTAGATGTGGCTATGGATGTAATGTATTTCGAGTGGAAAGTCAGAATATCGATTATCTGTAGCTAGATAAGAACGTTGGAACGGAAGAAGAACAGTGACACGGGAGCAAGAAGTCATCGGGGACTGCCATCACCGTGTGTGACTATGAAACCATAAATCTATGGCGTATCCGCCAACATAAAGAGGTCTTGAGAAAGAGGATTTATGATTCAAGATACGCAGTGAGTAAAGCAGGACAAAATTGTACGGCAAAACATGGCAGAACCAAGCCTTATTAGGCCAGCCGGTAGTGAAAGTCGTGAAACGGAGCCGCTTCTTCCCCCTAAACCACCAACGTATTTACACTTCCGGCATGGTCGAGAGCACGGCCGAGAGCCACAACGTATTAATAGATACAGTGGGTTTGTGCTGGCCGTTTTCAAGCTTTGCTTCTGTTCAATTGGACTATGGGGACATCAGGCGTGGAACTATATTCCTCGTGTATTATTCGTGATAGTTTGTATCTTTCAAACTATCTACCGCGTATTTATTGATTGCGGGTGCACAGACTTTGACTGCCCTGACTCCATTAAGAACTCATCAGAAACTAAGATGACTCAAGTGCATAAACCTGACGTCTCAGTGAGATACACAGTCTTCACCACAGTCTCCATAGCGGCTAGCTTGTCATACATTACTTTCATTTGTTCTTTTATCGTAGCCAAACGAATGGACTCGGCGTTAGTGGCCCCCCTAGAGACATTGACGGAAGACGTAAACGAAACCGCTGTTATTTTGTTATCTTTCGCTTTCGTTTTCATTATTGCGACGCTTTTGGGCATTGGAGCCTCGTTTTACAGTCTTCCATCTAGCAATGAATTGCGAAATCCGACCGGCTTTACTGTTCCTGAAGTAGCAGGGACAGCAGCACAACTGTTGGTGCACTGGGCATCGATCAATAGCTGTCAAGTCTTTGCAGTAAGCGCTGCAGCAATTGGTAAGTTGTTGGACACACAGGAAGAGACATATAACAGAGGAAATACTCTCAATAGCTCTCAAGTTATTTTATCTAGAAGCCCGGTGGGGGGGGACCCCGGGTCTAGAAGTGAGTGGGTGTTCTTTCTTCCAGCTCTGAGGATTCAGAGCACGCATACACAAACGGAAAACTTTGCCAGCTTAATATGTTTAAAAATTTTGTCATATTAGGCCAGTTCACACTAGGGACCAAAGTGCACAGTGAAGTGCACTTGAAAATAAAGTAGACTTGAGGTCTACTTTGGAAAGACGAGGCAAAGGTTTTCATGCATCGCTGCACACAGCGCGCGTGTTTATAATGGCAATTGAACAGAGTGGAGTGCAATTTGGTCTGAAATCATACGCGTGGTTTCAAAATCACGAGTATGATTTCAGACCAAAATTGCACGATACGAAGTTCAATTACCACTTTATTACATCCATTTTGAAATCGCACAATTTAATCGCCCAAATACAGGATTTTAGTCAGTGCCAATATTTTATTGATCCAGTAGACGGTTTGTAAAAAAGAGGAACCGCGGAAACGCTTTTAGATCTCATTTTGTATGAGATAGATTTAGATGCGATTTAGATGATGCGATTTAAAGAAAGATGCGATTTAGAGCAAAAAATAGTGCGATTCGGGAATCTGAATCGCACTGCTGAGAGCCAATCAGATTGCAAGGATCACCAGTAATTTCAAAATGCATGGATGTAATAAAGCAAAAAATTGTCTCAGAGCCCGTGTAACACTATGCTCACTTTTTGTTAACTTTTGGGAAATTTTTCCTGCTCGTCTTAAAAACATGTTTTTGTATCTCACGAGTGTTGAATGAGCGCATGGCTGTAGTGTTTTTGATTGGCTGAGCCTGAGAATTAGACTCCAACCTTTTTTTCTCAACGTAGAATTTTTTACCCTAAGTCGGCTTGAAATACAATAAAGTAAATCTTGAGATCCTGCTTGAAAGTCTTTTTGAAGTCGCCCGTGACTCCAGAATCGCAAACAAAAACGCAGAGAGCTCGTTCCCTGTGAAATTCAAAGTTGCGCGCTCACGTGCTTTAGCTGCACAGCTGCACTGTCATTGGTCAAGTGCGCTCCCAAGTAAGGGTGGACCTTACTTTCAAGTGCACTTGGATTCTTTTGTTTCACGCATATCGCCAGGGCAACAAAGAAACCAAAAAGTGCGGTCATTTTATTAACCGACTCCAAGTGCGCGAGCTTCCACGCTGAGCAAAATAAAATGATCGCTGAATAGGCGCCACGTTTGTTTTTCTCAAACCTCTGCACGTGCTGACTCACGTAAGCAGCTGAAATTGAAGAGCGCGTGCAAACTGTGTTCAGCCACCTTAAGTACAATGGAAATAAATATAGGGTTGATATAATTGCCAATCATATATAATTGCCAATCAATTATAAAACAGAAGCAATAAATAATGAACTACGTATATAGTCCATAAATCTTGTTGTAGCTTGGTTATCACATATTTCATAACGCTACATCATCATATTTACCCTCGGGTTTGTTATTTTTTGCTTACAATTGTATTGCTTATTCTGATCTCAGGTACCTTTGCACAAGACGCCCTCAGGCTCATCCGGGACCTTCGAAACGGCACCCTTGATGACGTCATAAGAATTCATGAAGACCTGTGCACAGTGGTTTTCAATACCGTGTCAGCCTACAGTGTGTGGTTTGTGCTTCACTGGCTCAGTTATGGAGCAGGGGTCGTCGCAAGTGTCATGTACATTTCAGAGGAAGCTCTTAGTAATACGAGTGCCAAATATCACACTGAATTCATCTACCTCGGATTGATCCTTGTTGGTGCTCTCTTTCAGTTGCTATTTCCTTGTGTGTTTGCCGCTAGGATCACAAGCAACTGCGCTGGTAAAATAGAATACTCACTGATTAATGAGAAGAAATGTCAAAATGTTAATTCAGTTTATGTAGGATTGACACTTACATAAGGGCATTCATTCATTCACAGCTTTTCTGTAGTTTGTAACTATCAGTTTTTCATTCACATTCATTATCATCATCATCATCATCGTTATCATCATTATCACCATCACCATCACCATCATCATCACCATCATCATCATCATCATTATCATCATCATTATCATTATCATCATTATCACCATCGCCATCACCATCATCATCATCACCATCATCATCATCATCATCATCATCACCATCATCATCATCACCATCATCATCATCATCATCATCATCATCATCATCATCATTATCATTATCATCATTATCACCATCGCCATCACCACCATCATCATCATATACATTCCCCAAAAGTAATGATAGCAAGAATTTTGGCTTTAAACACAACATTTTAACTTGGTATTTTGTGCTAGGTCTTATTGGGCTACTCTTCACATAAAAACATTTTCAACTTAGGATTTTAAGTGATGCGACTCAAAATATAAGAGGTTTTTCAAAAATCAAGTGTTCCGCTTATTTTTGCTTTTTGTTCCTTTTGTTACTTTAGGAACAAATTAAATTTGTACAAAAAGGAACTTTTGTTCCTTTGCAAATCCTTAAAAGGAACAAAGATTTGCAAATTCGGAACAAATTGTTCCTTTTGTTGTACTTGGGAACACGAAGTTCCTATTTATTCAGGTGAAAAGGAACAACTGGTTCCTATTTGTAGTAAATAGGAACTTCGTGTTCCTATTTACTCAAGTGAAAAGGAACAAATGGTTCCTATTTGTAGTAAATAGGAACTTCGTGTTCCTATTTACTCAGGTGAAAAGGAACAAATGGTTCCTATTTGTAGCAAATAGGAACTTCGTGTTCCTATTTACTCAGGTGAAAAGGAACAAATGGTTCCTATTTGTAGCAAATAGGAATTCTTGTTCCTATTTACTCAGGTGAAAAGGAACAAATGGTTCCTATTTGTAGCAAATAGGAACTCGTGTTCCTATTTACTCAGGTGAAAAGGAACAAATGGTTCCTATTTGTAGCAAATAGGAACTCGTGTTCCTATTTACTCTCAGGTGAAAAGGAACAAATGGTTCCTATTTGTAGCAAATAGGAACTTCGTGTTCCTATTTACTCAGGTGAAAAGGAACAAATGGTTCCTATTTGTAGCAAATAGGAACTTCGTGTTCCTATTTACTCAGGTGAAAAGGAACAAATGGTTCCTATTTGTAGCAAATAGGAACTTCGTGTTCCTATTTACTCTCGGGTGAAAAGGAACAAATGGTTCCTATTTGTAGCAAATAGGAACTCTTGTTCCTATTTACTCAGGTGAAAAGGAACAAATGGTTCCTATTTGTAGCAAATAGGAACTCGTGTTCCTATTTACTCAGGTGAAAAGGAACAAATGGTTCCTATTTGTAGCAAATAGGAACTCGTGTTCCTATTTACTCTCAGGTGAAAAGGAACAAATGGTTCCTATTTGTAGCAAATAGGAACTCGTGTTCCTATTTACTCTCAGGTGAAAAGGAACAAATGGTTCCTATTTGTAACAAACAGGAACTCGTGTTGCTATTTACTCTCAGGTGAAAAGGAACAAATGGTTCCTATTTGTAGCACTTAGGAACACGAAGTTCCTATTTATTGAGGTGAAAAGGAACAGCTGGTTCCGTTATCATCTGTTTAGGAACAAAAGGTCCTTTTTGGGTTGTTCCGATTTTTCTATCTGTTCCCTTTTGAGAGAAAGGAGAACAAATGTTCCTAATTTGACTGCCCACTTAACCCAATAAGGAACACTTTGTTCCTGTTAACTAGCATATTATGCTGTTGACCTCGACAACGAGGACCAGTTGTTCCGATTAAGCCTTCTCTATTAGCGTCACAAAGGAACAAGTTTGTTCCTAATCAAACTGTTCCTATTTCAACTGAATGGGAACTATTGTTCCGTTTTTAAACCGCAATAAGCTTCGCTTTTAATCGAACAGGAACTGGCGTTCCATTTTGTTTTAACGGCTTTAAGTAATGGGAACGATGGATCCTATTTAGCGTTAGCAATCAGGAACTCGCGCTCACGATGTTAGTCTGTGACTCTGGCTTGCCTACAGCATGTTTAATCACGTTATTAGGGCATGCAGGTCCGTGCAAGTTCGGAATTGTCCTTTTGTTCCGTTTGGTTATGTGTCGGCCCTAAAACAAATTTGTTTAATTGTGTCGTGCGAACAATGGGACATGCAAGAGATAATGCGACAAGGAACAAGCTTTTATTAGCCAAACATCGAATAATGTCTCTCGGGAGGGATAAACAAGTCGGCTAATATATGTAGTAACCGCGCGAGAGAAACTTTAAAATCTTCCAGCTACGTTTGGTGCTAGAGATGAACAAACGAGAGGACGAGATCGACTGGTCAAAGTTAGCAAACGCATCGCCCAAACCAAAGAGGCTTCACTTAGAAGAAGATGATTCTGATGGCCTTTTTCATTGTCCACTTCAAACCTGCAATCACGATGGATTTACCTCGCAAAGAGGCTGTAGAAAACACGTAAAGAACAAACATCGTTGGTATTTTCATTTCGACGAAAAGCCAAACAGCACTGAGATTGAAGCGGCGTGTTTAGGCAACGCGGAAAATGAAGCCGACGCCGATCAGAAGGCTCGACGTAAAATCAGAACAATCGCGTCTTTTGACATGTCGAGCGATATTGCTCGAGATTTTTCATCCTGGCTAACCGGCAGTGGCGGCGGCTGTAAAAGCGATCGCCAAGCGCAACAAATCGTCAGCAAGTGTTTGAAATTTCTCAAATTCTGTTGCGAAGACGAAGAGGAGCTCACTTTTGACATCGTCGACTTTAGTTTATGTTCTCCCAATCTCCTATTTAAATTTGTCGACACGATGCAAGACGACTGGAAGCTCGGGCACGCAGGACGTCTAGGCTACTTGGACGCCATTGCAGAACTGGGAGACTTTCGAAAAGTGAACGGCGCATCGGACTCCATTTTGAGAGGGCTGTCTTCGACAGAAATGTACCTGAAAAGGGTGCGCAAAACCGTTTCCAAAATGATGCGATTGCAGTGGACCAGCGAACTCGATATCGACGCCTTAGAAGCCAAGGGACATTGGGCAACGCTAGAGGAGCTATTGGAAGTCGTGGCGCGTTTCTTGCCGCGCTACGAGGGCGTGCTGAACGCGTGCAAGGAGAAACAGGGTACGGTATCCCCGTTGGACTTGTCGTTTGCCACCAAATTCCTCGCCGTGTATTTGTTTATCAAGGTCAAAGGATCGCGCCCGATGACATATCAGTATTTGACCGTCGAGATGGTGAACAAAGCTAAGACGAACGGCGGGTTTATCGATCAGAAAATGTTCAAAACGGCGGGCAAATACGGCTTCGATTCTCTATTCCTGACCGACACTAGCATGCAAGTGTTGGATGGATACATCAATCACATTCGCCCTCTGCTCAAGCCGACCTGCGATTACGTTTTAGTAACGAGAAACGGAGGACAGCAAAACAAGCTGGGAGAACTGATGAGCAAGTTAGTTTTCGACGCAACTGGCAAGTACGTTCACCCGACTCGCTATCGACAAATTGTTGAAACCGAGAGCTCCAAACATCTCAGCAGTAGCGCGCAAAGCGCGATCTCCGAGGACCAGAAACACAGCTCTGTCGTGGCAAGGGTTCACTATCAAAAACAACGATCGCGCGAGGTTGCTACAAAAGCGCACGAATTTCTGGAAAGATTGCACGGCGACAAGGGATCGGAGTTAGAAATGGACGTGCGCTCGAGGCTTTCGGACAAATCGACGTCTTCCCAAGAGCAGGACGATGACGTTAAAGGCGACATGTCTTCTGCGGACGAAGTCGAAACGAGCCCCAAAACACCACCGCGGCCTAAGCCTTTACGAAGGGTTGCAAGTCTAAAGACAGAGCGCGCGTCCAAAGCTACTGAAATTGGCGCGAGAAGAAAACAAATGTTGTTCACCCCCGAGGAGGACCGATATCTAAAAACGGGACTTGAACGACACGGCTACGGGCAATGGCAAGCGATTCTAAGAGACCCCGAATTTCATTTTCAAACCGGAAGGACAGCAAACTCTCTGCTGAGCCGTGCTGCGAGGAGATTTGGATCACATTCGAAATCATGCCACAAATAAGTGGATCGACCATCGGCGCAGACATTTGCTTAGTCGCGAGTTAAAAATGTTATGAATTGGACAGAATTCAAGCCCTTTAGCAAGCCAAATCAATGCGCGAAATGCAATGATATGGCGCAGACTGACTTGAACTCTTCTTCATAATATAACTAGTAAACATTGAAAGTTCTTTGCATGCCACAAACAAGTGGATCGACCATCGGCGCGGACATTTGCTTAGTCGCGAGTTAAAAATGTTATGAATTGGACAGAATTCAAGCCCTTTAGCAAGCCAAATCAATGCGCGAAATGCAATGATATGGCGCAGACTGACTTGAACTCTTCTTCATAATATAACTAGTAAACATTGAAAGTTCTTTGCATGCCACAATAAGTGAATCGACCATCGGCGCAGACATTTGCTTAGTCGCGAGTTAAAAATGTTATGAATTGGACAGAATTCAAGCTCTCTAGCACGCCAAATCAATGCGCGAAACGCAATGATATGGCGCAGACTAACTTGAACTCTTCTTGAGAATATAAGTAGTAAAAAGTTCTTTGCATGCCACAAATAAGTGAATCGACCATCGGCGCGGACATTTGCTTAATCGCGAGATAAAAATGTTATGAATTGAACAGAATTCAAGCTCTCTAGCAAGCCAATACAATGCGCGAAACGCAATGATATGGCGCAGACAGACTTGAACTCTTCTTGATAATATAAGCAGTAAACGTATCCAGTTGACATTTAAAGTTCTTTGCATGTATGGAATTGTCAAACAGTGGTTTCGATAAACGATGTGTATTCTTTATATAAAGATTCACCCAGCTTAAAGTAGCTATACCAGGATGATTTTGAGTTTTTTTGGGGTCAAAACTGCTCCAAATTGAAACTAAGTACCTTTATCGTGCATGAAATGCTTGTAGAAAACTAAGTGGAAGATATCAAGTGAATTCTCAAAGAGAGAATAAACCATAATCAGATTTTTAGCGAGTTTTCCAAGAGAGAAGCGATAAACTTGAAAAAATTGGCCAATTTTTTTCGAGATATTGGCCAATGTTTTCAAGATACAATCCATTTCCATCCTGGCCATGTGCAGCGCGCAAGACTGTTAGTTTTACTCAAAAAACAAAACAAAACCCTTATTGTTGGGTTTTTACTGAACTATTCTTGATAATATAAGTAGTAAACTTGTCCAGTTGACATTGAAAGTCCCTTGCATGTACTGATGTAATTGTTAAACAATAGTTACAATTAAACAATTAAATTAAACAATAGGCGACGTGTAGTAGTATATAATTGAACGATACATCCCGCTTAACTTTTAAGCTCGAAAAAATAACACAGAGAATAAACTACAGAATCAACAGCGCCATTTAATTTTGAAGCATTCAACGCTTTCTGCCACTGGACTTGATTTACACAACTCTCAGAATAATGAAAACGACCGCCTTATGGTCTATCTTAGAGATAAACTGCGCTGATTGTGACATTGGAAAATTTTTTATACGAAACGAAACCTTATCAATCAACTAACTCAATCGCTATTTGACTACGTTTGGCTTTTTCGAACTACTCTGAAATTTAACACGCTGCATGTATGAAATCGTCAACTCGCAAATGATGATGAATTAAATCTCAACGCACTGGTTGAAATTTATTGCTGACTAGGACTAAAGAAGCGTTTAATCTGTCCGTTATTTTCTTTCCTTCTATCTTCTTTACTTCTTCGCTCCAGGGCAGTCAGAGGAAAAAAAGAACGCCACTCCTTTCATCTGCGTTTTAATCGCCTCGTCACACTCCGCCATCGCGCTTTTGCAAGCAAATGTTTCTCCACAGGTCGTCGACGTTTCTGTCTTGCTCTTTTCTGGCGTACGCTACTTTAGTAGATAGCAATGAACAAGTTCCTTGCACGGCTGGTAATACCTTGCTAACCATGCCAGGGCACTTCGGATTCTCTGAGGTTAACACAAGCAAGATATGAAAAAAAAAAAATACGTCAATAACGAACATGATCTTAAACGATGCATTCACATGTTTTAAAATTACAAAAGCTTGGCGATTCGTGCATCACATACGACTGCCTGCCAGAGGTAAACAGTTTAAACTTGAGTGTCTGCATGTTTTCATTCATGATATGTTTCGTTCTATGCGGCGAGGCTTAGTTTACCCTGAGTTTGACGAAATTTCTTGCTTAACAAATATAAGAAATCCGTCTACAGGAGAGAATTGAAAACTACGTACCTTACTGTTTACTTGCCGCGCCGGTGTCTGTAGCTGTGTAAAGTGCCAAGAGCGTCGTTTTTCAGTCTACCTTTTATTCTTTCTTGGTAGCTTGTTTGCTTCTATTCTGACAAGATCCTTTGTTTGCCATCTCACGTAATACAAAATTACAGCAGAACGCTATTGTCATAAAAAGGAACTGTTGCAGGAATGCCGATTCGATGTGTAAATAATGATGTAATTTACAGTCTACCAGTAAAAAGGAGTGACCGTTTTGAATCTCAATTTTGTAAAGTCGTTCGTTCAATCAAGTTTGGCCATGGCCAAGGCCAAGCATTTTTGTTTAGTTAGCTCAATTAGCAGTTTTCGATGCCGGGTATTGTTTAAAAATAACATCACAGAAAAAAGGAATGTTATTACACTACAGCTATGCCCTTAGTGATTATTTTTCTGGTTGATTAAAAAAAATATCACACTCTTTTTTGAGTTTGTCGTTAAAAAAAGCCGATTCGACGTGCAAATAATTAAAAAAATTTTATTCCACTTTCTTCTCTTAAAATTGGTAAAGTCCAGAAATGTTTTTAGTCAACTTAGTCAGTTAACAATTCCTGGATTTTCAAAACGTATCGTGGATGTCTATTAAAGCTATTCCTCTTGTACTATGTTTCTAGTTGATTTAAAAAAAAGGTATAAAATTCTCCTGTCTTAAAAAGAAAAGTCACAGAATGGCGATCTCAGATACAAAATACCATGTACAGGTTTCATTCCACTACTAGAAAAATAAGGCCGTTTCGAATTTCAAACAAATTCTACAGTAAACGAAAACCGCACCAAAAGAATATCTAATTGTCCAGAGAAATATCAAGTGCCGTCCCCGTTGTATCCGTCACATCCGTTACACTCAGGAAATTTGTACAATTTCTTTCTGTTCTCCGTTGTAAAATGATCAAAACCACAACGGAACTTAAGAGTAAATAAACTTAAACAGAACTTAGAGTAAATGAGAAGTCTAGTGCATTAAGGAATATCAAACTTGATAGCACAACAGAGCTGTTCCCGTTGTATCCGTCATATCCGCCTAACACTCAGAAAATTTTTGCAATTTCTCCGCATTAAAGAAATCTTAAATAGAACGGAGATCAGGGAGACACGGAGACAGTACTTACAGTTCTCAGTAAACTAAGTCTCTCTCTTCTCTTCTCCGTAGTAAAGAAATCTAAAACACAACGGAGACGGCGGAGAAACGGAGACAGTACTTACAGTTCCAAAGAAAACAAGTATATCTCTCTCTCTCTCTCTCTCTCTCTCTCTCTCTCTCTCTCTCTCTCTCTCTCTCTCTCTCTCTCTCTCTCTCTCTCTCTCTCTCTCTCTCTCTCTCTCTCTCTCTCTCTCTCTCTCTCTCTCTCTCTCTCTCTCTCTCTCTCTCTCTCTCTCTCTCTCTCTCTCTCTCTCTCTCTCATATATATATATATATATATATATATATATATATATGAGAGAGAGAGAGAGAGAGAGAGAGAGAGAGAGAGAGAGAGAGAGAGAGATACTTGTTTTCTTTGGAACTGTAAGTACTGTCTCCGTTTCTCCGCCGTCTCCGTTGTGTTTTAGATTTCTTTATTACGGAGAAGAGAAGAGAGAGACTTAGTTTACTGAGAACTGTAAGTACTGTCTCCGTGTCTCCGTGATCTCCGTTCTCTTTAAGATTTCTTTGATGCGGAGAAATTGCACAAATGTTCTGAGCATAAGGCGGATATGACGGATACAAAGGGAACAGCACTTGCAGCTCTGTTGTGCTGTCAAATTTGATATTCCTTAATGCACTTCTTATTTACTGCATGTTCTGTCCCCGTTGTTTGTTGTTGTTGTTTTTTTAATTTAAACGGATATGACGGATACAACGGAAACAACAGTTACAGATGTATCATATGAAATGACATTGAACTGAAATAAGTCTTGCTGTTGAGATATAGGAACAAGTGGACCTATCAATGTCTGTTCCTATTTTAAAGGAACGCATTTAGAGTTAAGCCAATTCTCGAAATCGTATCGCGCTGCGACAACAAGAAAAATCAATTTCTAGCATCGTACCACCTTGAACTTATGAGAAATGATCAGACATGCAGAGATTATTGTTGGAGTCCAACCGATTTTAACGTTTTAAAAAAGGGAACAGAAATTTTGGGAAACGATCATATACATTCCCCAAAAGTAATGATAGCAAGAATTTTGGCTTTAAACACAACGTTTTAACTTGGTATTTTGTGCTAGGTCTTATTGGGCTACTCTTCACATTAAAACATTTTCAACTTAGGATTTTAAGTGATGCGACTCAAAATATAAGAGGTTTTTCAAAAATCAACTGTTCCGCGCGTTTTTGCTTTTTGTTCCTTTAATTACTTTAGGAACAAATTAAATATGTGCAAAAAGGAACATTTGTTCCTTCGCAAATCCTTAAAAGGAACAAAGATTTGCAAATTCGGAACAAATTGTTCCTTTTGTTGTACTTGGGAACACGAAGTTCCCATTTATTTAGGTGAAAAGGAACAACTGGTTCCCATTTGTAGTACTTAGGAACACAATGTTCCTATTTATTCAAGTGAAAAGGAACAACTGGTTCCTATTTGTAGTAAACAGGAACTTCGTGTTCCTATTTACTCAGGTGAAAAGGAACAAATGGTTCCTATTTGTAGTAAATAGGAACTAGTGTTCCTATTTACTCTCAGGTGAAAAGGAACAAATGGTTCCTATTTGTAGTAAATAGGAACTTGTGTTCCTATTTACTCAGGTGAAAAGGAACAAATGGTTCCTATTTGTAGCAAATAGGAACTCGTGTTCCTATTTATTCAAGTGAAAAGGAACAACTGGTTCCTATTTGTAGTAAATAGGAACTTCGTGTTCCTATTTACTCAGGTGAAAAGGAACAAATGGTTCCTATCTGTAGTAAATGGGAACTTCGTGTTCCTATTTACTCAGGTGAAAAGGAACAAATGGTTCCTATTTGTAGTAAATAGGAACTTCGTGTTCCTATTTACTCATGTGAAAAGGAACAAATGGTTTCTTTCTGTAGTAAATGGGAACTTCGTGTTCCTATTTACTCAGGTCAAAAGGAACAAATGGTTCCTATTTGTAGCAAATAGGAACTTCGTGTTCCTATTTACTCAGGTGAAAAGGAACAAATGGTTCCTATTTATTCAAGTGAAAAGGAACAACTGGTTCCGTTATCATCTTTTTAGGAACAAAAGGTCCTTTTTGCTTGTCGTTCCCATTTTGTTTAACAAGTTCCTATTAGTGTTACAAAGGAGCAAGTTTGTTCCCATTCAAAGTGTTCCTATTTCAACTGAATGGGAACTATTGTTACGTTTTTAAAGCACGATAAGTTCCGCTTTTAAACGAACAGGAACTGGCGTTCCATTTTGTTTTAACCGCTTTAAGTAATGGGAACGATGGATCCTATTTAGCGTTAGCAATCAGGAACTCGCGATTACGATGTTAGTCTGTCACTCTGGCTTGCCTACAGCATGTTTAATCACGTTATTAGGGCATGCAGGTCCGTGCAAGTTCGGAATTGTCCTTTTGTTCCGTTTGGTTATGTGTCGGCCCTAAAACAAATTTGTTTAATTGTGTTGTGCGAACAATGGGACATACAAGAGATACAGTAATGCGACAAGGAACAAGCTTTTTTAGCCAAACATCGAATAATGTCTCTTGGGAGGGATAAACAAGTCGGCTAATATATGTAGTAACCGCGCGAGAGAAACTTTAAAATCTTCCAGCTAAGTTTGGTTGTAGAGATGAACAAACGAGAGGACGAGATCGACTGGTCAAAGTTAGCAAACGCATCGCCCAAACCAAAGAGGCTTCACTTAGAAGAAGATGATTCTGATGGCCTTTTTCACTGTCCACTTCAAACCTGCAATCACGATGGATTTACCTCGCAAAGAGGCTGTAGAAAACACGTAAAGAACAAACACCGTTGGTATTTTCATTTCGACGAAAAACCAAACAGCACTCAGATTGAAGCAGCGTGTTTAGGCAACGCGGAAAATGAAGCCGACGCCGATCAGAAGGCTCGACGTAAAATCAGAACAATCGCGTCTTTTGACATGTCGAGCGATATTGCTCGAGATTTTTCATCCTGGCTAACCGGCAGTGGCGGCGGCTGTAAAAGCGATCGCCAAGCACAACAAATCGTCAGCAAGTGTTTGAAATTTCTGAAATTCTGTTGCGAAGACGAAGAGGAGCTCACTTTTGACATCGTCGACTTTAGTTTATGTTCTCCCAATCTCCTATTTAAATTTGTCGACACGATGCAAGACGACTGGAAGCTCGGGCACGCAGGACGTCTAGGCTACTTGGACGCCATTGCAGAACTGGGAGACTTTCGAAAAGTGAACGGCGCATCGGACTCCATTTTGAGAGGGCTGTCTTCAACAGAAATGTACTTGAAAAGGGTGCGCAAAACCGTTTCCAAAATGATGCGATTGCAGTGGACCAGCGAACTCGATATCGACGCCTTAGAAGCCAAGGGGCATTGGGCAACGCTAGAGGAGCTATTGCAAGTCGTGGCGCGTTTCTTGCCGCGCTACGAGGGCGTGCTGAACGCGTGCAAAGAAAAACAGGGCACAATATCCCCGTTGGACTTATCGTTTGCCACCAAATTCCTCGCTGTGTATTTGTTTATCAAGGTCAAAGGATCGCGCCCAATGACATATCAGTATTTGACTGTCGAAATGGTGAACAAAGCTAAGACGAACGGCGGGTTTATCGATCAGAAAATGTTCAAAACGGCGGGCAAATACGGCTTCGATTCTCTGTTCCTGACTGACACTAGCATGCAAGTGTTGGATGGATACATCAATCACATTCGCCCTCTGCTCAAGCCGACCTGCGATTACGTTTTAGTAACGAGAAACGGAGGACAGCAAAACAAGCTGGGAGAACTGATGAGCAAGTTAGTTTTCGACGCAACTGGCAAGTACGTTCACCCGACTCGCTATCGACAAATAGTTGAAACCGAGAGCTCCAAACATCTCAGCAGTAGCGCGCAAAGCGCGATCTCCGAGGACCAGAAACACAGCTCTGTCGTGGCAAGAGTTCACTATCAAAAACAACGATCGCGCGAGGTCGCTACAAAAGCGCACGAATTCCTGGAAAGACTGCACGGCGACAAGGGATCGGAGTTAGAAATGGACGTGCGCTCGAGGCTTTCGGACAAATCAACGTCTTCCCAAGAGCAGGACGATGACGTTAAAGGCGATATGTCTTCTGCGGACGAAGTCGAAACGAGCCCCAAAACACCACCGCGGCCTAAGCCTTTACGAAGGGTTGCAAGTCTAAAGACAGAGCGCGCGTCCAAAGCTACTGAAATTGGCGCGAGAAGAAAACAAATGTTGTTCACCCCCGAGGAGGACCGATATCTAAAAACGGGACTTGAACGACACGGCTACGGGCAATGGCAAGCGATTCTAAGAGACCCCGAATTTCATTTTCAAACCGGAAGGACAGCAAACTCTCTGCTGAGCCGTGCTGCGAGGAGATTTGGATCACATTCGAAATCATGCCACAAATAAGTGAATCGACTATCGGCGCAGACATTTGCTTAGTCGCGAGTTAAAAATGTTATGAATTTGACAAAATTCAAGCTCTTTAGCAAGCCAAATCAATGCGCGAAATGCAATGATATGGCGCAGACTGACTTGAACTCTTCTTGATAATATAACTAGTAAACATTGAAAGTTCTTTGCATGCCACAAATAAGTGAATCGACCATCGGCGCAGACATTAGCTTAGTCGCGAGTTAAAAATGTTATGAATTGGACAGAATTCAAGCTCTTTAGCAAGCCAAATCAATGCGCGAAACGCAATGATATGGCGCAGACTAACTTGAAACTCGTCTTGATAATATAACTAGCAAAATGTTATCAATTGGACAGAATTCAAGCTCTCTAGCAAGCCAATACAATGCGCGAAACGCAATAAAATGGCGCAGACTGACTTGAACTCTTCCTGAGAATATAACTAGTAAACTTATCCAGTTGACATTGAAAGTTCTTTGCATGCCACAAATAAGTGAATCGACCATCGGCGCGGACATTTGCTTAGTCGCGAGATAAAAATGTTATGAATTGGACGGAATTCAAGCTCTCTAGCAAGCCTATACAATGCGCGAAACGCTATGATATGGCGCAGACAGACTTGAACTCTTCTTGATAATATAAGTACTAAACGTATCCAGTTGACATTGAAAGTTCTTTGCATGTATGGAATTGTCAAACAGTGGTTTAGATAAACGATGTGTATTCTTTATATAATATTGAAAGATTCACCCAGCTTAAAGGAGCTATACCAGGGTGATTTTGAGTTTTTTGGGGTCAAAACTGCTCCACATTGAAACTAAGTACCTTTATCGTGCATGAAATGCTTGTAGAAAACTAAGAGGAAGATATCAAGTGAATTCTCAGAGAGAATAAACCATAATCAGATTTTTAGCGAGTTTTCCAAGAGAGAAGCGATAAACTCGAAAAAATTGGCCAATTTTTTTCAAGATATTGGCCAATTTTTTCAAGATACAATCCATTTCTGTCCTGGTCTTGTGCAGCGCAAGACACATAGTTTTACTCATAAAACAAAACTGAACCCTTATTGTTGGGTTTTTACTGAACTCGTCTTGATAATATAAGTAGCAAACTTGTCTAGTTGACATTAAAAGTTCCTTGCATGTATGTAATTGTTAAACAATAGCGATAAACTCGAAAAAATTGGCCAATTTTTTTCAAGATATTGGCCAATTTTTTCAAGATACAATCCATTTCTGTCCTGGTCTTGTGCAGCGCAAGACACATAGTTTTACTCATAAAACAAAACTGAACCCTTATTGTTGGGTTTTTACTGAACTCGTCTTGATAATATAAGTAGTAAACTTGTCTAGTTGACATTAAAAGTTCCTTGCATGTATGTAATTGTTAAACAATAGTTACAATTAAACATTCAATTAAATTAAACAATAGGCGATGTGTATTCATTTATATAATTGAAAAGTTACGCCAAAAGATGCATTTTCTCGCCATTTGACCTGCATGTATTTAGCAATCGGCGGCTATTGTGTATCGGATGAATATTGATAAACAACCTCTTTGTGCAGAATACACACTTATTGCAATCATTCGTGAATGAAACTGGTTGAAGAGAAAGTTCATTAAAAACATGTCCGGCCCAGAGCTACTTGTTCCATTTTACACCATATAAGCGGTTGACAGCAAAGCTAAAATGCGGATTTCTTGCCCTAATTACCTACATTGAATCGGGACGATACAAGAAGATACCTAGAGATGCAGGCTTTTGTCCTTTAATGCCCCCTGTGATCATGTCGGCTTTTCATATTTTGTAGCTTCACTAGACCTTCAGTTTCGAACACAATGGTGAACTAGTTTGAAGCAAACGTCGCGATAATTTTGTACGCTGTGTTGTGAACTATTCACAGCTTTATTTCGCATCTTTGTTAAGCACAAGTGGACAGCAAGTGGTTTCAATATGACCTTAACACACCGCCCTCTGCGGTCATGTCGGCTTTTCATATTTGGTAGCTTCATTAGACCTACAGTTTCGAACACAATGGTGAACTAGTTTGAAGCAGACCCCGCGATAATTTGATACTCTGTGTTGCGAACTGTTCACAGCTATATCAAAAACAAGTGGACAGAAAACGGTATTAATACCTTAATTTCAAACTACTTGATTTAAATGTTACGCAACCTTATTTCACACGTCCATGTAAAGTTCTCAGCGCAAAACAAGTGAGCAGAAAGTGTCCATGATTGAAGTTGAAACACGCTTTTGCCAACTATTCGCAGTTGTGTTACTTTCTTTTTCGTATTATTGTGTATGATTTTCGAAGTGAGCAGATAGGGTATTTATTTCACTAGTCTTGTAATTGTTCAGTGGGACTGACAATAAAGTCAAACAGGAAAGAATAAAACTCGAAGTGAGCAAATAGGGTATTGACTTCACTAGTCTTGAAATTGTCCAGTGAGACTGACAAGAAAATAAAACAGGAAAGAACTGAAACTCGAAGTCAGCAGATAGGGTATCGATTTCACTATGTCTTGAAATTGTTCTGTGGGACTGACAAGAAAGTAAAACAGGAAACTTTAAGAAACATGCAAACTCTTACAGCTACAAGGAGTATTAACTTGAACTACGTTTATATTTTTGTTTTCATATTCCGCTTGAATCCGTTAAATCCGCCGTTTCCGTCTTAACAGGAAGTTTGTGTTTTAGATAATATATTACACTTAATAAGTTCACAAGCACTGCAAGTTCCAAACGAGATAAACTATCTAATATCAAACGGGAAAGACGGATTAACGGATTTAACGGGGATATGAATATTTAATATACCATATATAATATATTACGCTTGATCAGTTCACTTGCACTGCAAGTTCCATCTAAGATAAACTCTCTAATATGAAACGGGAAAGACGGATTAACGGATTTAACGGGGATATGAATATTTAATATATATATATATTTACCCTAAAGATACTTACAGTAACAAAGAGAAGTAATATATATAAATATAAATATATATACAATTTAATATTCATATCCCCGTTAAATCCGTTAATCCGTCTTTCCCGTTTCATATTAGAGAGTTTATCTTAGATGGAACTTGCAGTGCAAGTGAAATGATCAAACGTAATATATTATATATGATATATTAAATATTCATATCCCCGTTAAATCCGTCAATCCGTCTTTCCCGTTTGATATTAGATAGTTTATCTCGGTTGGAATTTTAGTGTTAGTGAACTGATCAAGTGCAATACATCATCGACAATAAAGTCCTTATTAAGACGGAAACGGCGGATTTAACGGATTCAACGTTATTTCAACTTTTTTCATTGAAGGCCTCTCACTAAATGATATCTTGCACACTGTTGGTTTTGGTGGACAAAAACCGTGCGGCTCTTTAAACAAGATAGGAATATTTTGGTCCCATTTAGTAGTGTTCCCTTATTTTGAGGAACATTCTAACAAACAACGTTTTTAAAATCGGTATGCAAAGTCAAATGAAACTTAACATAGCCCAAAATTAATGATTGCCGTATACCTTCGCAGAATCGACGATTAAAAACCAAATGAAATAGCCAAATGGAGGGATTGAGCTCAAAATGTAAGAGGGAACAGAAATTTTGGGAAACGATCATCATCATCATCATCACCATCATCATCATCATCATCATCATCATCATCATCATCATTATCATCATCATTATCATTATCATTATCATTATCATTATCATCACCATCATCATTATCATTATCATTATCATCACCATCACCATCATCATCATCATCATCATCACCATCATCATCATTATCATCACCATCACCATCACCATCATCATCATCATCATCATCATCATCATCATCATCATCATCATCATTATCATCATCATCATCATCATCATCATCATTATCATCATCATTATCATTATCATCACCATCATCATCATCACCATCATCATCATCATCATCATCACCATCATCATCATCATCATCATCATCGCCACCGTCATCATCATTATCGTTATTATCGCTCCAGTTATTGTTCCGTTAAAAATTAGATATAGCCAGGTACGAAGATTGAAGCGAGGGTGTCTCTTAGTACTCATTGAGTAATCATGAGTAATTTCTATTTTTTTTTCCTTTTAGGAATCTACGATACAATCAACCGCACCACATCTGCTGACTGGAATGAAGGTCATCCGTTCAAAGATCGTCGTAATGTAACAATGTTTGTTTCCTATGCTGAGAGGCGACGATGTGGGTTTAAAGTTGGTAGAATCACGTTTAACAGTACCCTGGCTTGGTTTTCGTTTTTCTTTGGTCTAACGGGTTTGCTGTACCACTTTTTTTAGCATTTTAATTCGATTCATTATTCTCGGTAATCTCGTAGCAAACATGACAATGATACAGTTGATAAAGAGGACATGTCACCATATTTAGTGTTACAATTTGGAAACTGACCCTTTAATGCGACAAAGAATTCAAAAGTTAGGAAAAATACTAGAGCTGTAGATATAAATTTCTCAAACTCATTAATAATTCATAAAGTGACCAGCCAATAAATGACGTCGATTTGGGTCAGGTGGATGAGTATTGATACCCAATGAAACACCAGATCAAGATCTTAAGGGTTTTGATTTCAGTTCAAAACCGTGTTTGATCTCAAATCAAACACTTGCATATTAATGAGTTTTGCAACAATACATGTTATTCCAATCAATTATATAATTACATTCGGAACCTTACATTCCTTTCTTGGTCTTCAAATGTAAGCCCTCTCGTGTGCCATCTTTCGATTCCGCGTCCAATGCTCGGTGAAACAGAGTAAACCTTCAAAACAATAATCTGAGTATTATAACTGGAACTTCAACATGACATCGACATTTTAATATAAAAACAAAATGGACCATTTTTCTCACCTTCGGTCGCCATTATCAAGAGGATTTAATGCTTCAGCACCTTTTTTCTCTTCTAGAAAGCGTCGGATACCGCATATTATGCCACAAACAGTCTTCGGTGGATATCTCTCTCGCGACTATTTGGCCACGTCCATGACAAATTTGCTAAGCCAATAATTCAAACTCAATGCGACCGTTTCTTCAATACGAGCAGAAAATGACATAATCTTGTGTAAATCATAGTCCTTAAACATTCCTCTCGAATCTCAGAGAACGGGAACTTGAGCCGTCCGAGAAGTTTGCCATTCGTAGAAAATGGATGTTGCCTATTTGTTTTTTATATTTCGTCACGAAATATCGACTAGATTTTCTTCTACGACAACCGTTTTAGCCTCCCTAAACCGAGACGCTTCTGCTTCGCACATGGTCTCATACCAAATGGCGAAACGCAACAAGCTCAATCAAATTATGCATGTGACAGCATTTGAAAAGGACAAAGCCAAAAAAACTAACACTGAATAATTCTGTATTGTTTTATTTGAGAAGCCAGATCAAAAACTCGTGCTTCGGGTTTGATCGGGGCATCCAAACACCTTCAAACAATAAAAGCACTCGGCCGAAGCGGCCTCGTGCTTTCATTGCTTCTCGGTGTTTGGATGCCCCGATCAAACCCTCGCACTCGTTGTTGATCTATTACTTGAAGACGAATTAGGACGGATAACCCAACGATGAATCTTCGAAGTTTCCCAGTAAAGGACTGGGGAGAGGAAATAGGCATCCCAAGAAACCTTGCGAACAAAAAGAAAACTAAGTCAAAAGGTCCATCCACCAACACCACCTCGGACGCCTTATGTAACTTATATAACGGAGTAACTGGTTAGCTTTTAGTTGAGGTTAGGGTTAGCAGTTTATATCGTTAAATTTAGGCCTAAACAACCCGAGAAGCTGTAGGTAGTACTCTGGTGCGGTAGGCTATGTAAGCCTCAAAGCCTAGTTGAGTGGGGATTTTAGATTTTCTTTTTTACACCGTAAAAATTTATTGAAAATAAAATTCGAAGTGTCGCTATTACGTTATATATTCTGAGGGGGACATTGGGGTTTGCGGTATTGGGCAATTTTTAATGCGGTATTTCGGTAATTCTAGTATAAAATTGCAGTATTGCGGTATTCCCAAAACCAGCGGGATTCCGTTTTTTAGCGTTTTGGTTGGTTTTAAAAATTATCCTCCAGTGTTTTACGACCCTTTTTGATCCTTTTTCAGTTTCTTGTCCTCCTTGTCTTGTCGTTTCGAAAACGCTTCGAAACAGCCCTAAGATCCTCTAATTCGTCACGCCAGATTATATTACATGAAAGGTGATACAATTACAACCAATTAAAAGTCATTAACTTGTCTTACATTCGAAAAACAAAATCTAAGCAGATATTTGCGGAAGATTTAATGAACAGAGTAGCAGTTTCGGTATTCTATCGATTTTTGACAAAGTTTTTGACGAATTGCGGTATTTGGCGATTTTTTTTGCGATATTACGGTATTTGCAAATTTTTTTGGCGGTATTGCGGTGTTCAGAACCCCCCAATGCCCCCTCTATTCTCAATGAGTGTCCGAGGTGGTGTTAGTGGTTGGAATCTAATGCTGTCAAATAACCGTCTTTAGTATAAACTGAAACAGTGGATAGCATTGTTGGCGCGCTCTGATTGGCTACTGAAACTCGGAATAGCAAGTGCTATTCACCTCCCAGCAATTTGCACGCGAAAATTGTAATCGTTGACAGAAATAAATGAGTTAAAAAGCATCATTTTCGTTATATTATCTCACTGTTTCAGTATACAGGGTATATTTACCTCGCCGCTTCGCGGCTCGGTCATGTCGGCAAATATCCACTACTACCCACCTCCACTTCGGTGAATAGTTGTTAATTATTTTCCGTCTACATACAGATTTAGAGATGAATTATGCGTGTTAGCACGTCTTGGACACGTGCTGACAGACGGGTTAGTCGAAGACGAATTTTGCCCCATAGTTCGTCTCAGCTGACGGATAATCCGTATCTAGTATAAATTGGGCCAATATCAAATCAATCAGACCCAAGTTGTTCTCCTGAATGGCCGAAATAAAAATGGCCATTTGCACTCTGTTATACGGACAACAGAAGGTTTATAGTTGTGTACATGATTACCATAGTCTGTCTACAGAACGATTTATTTTTAGCCCAGCGTGAGCGAAGCGAACGCGTGCGAGTGCGAGCGCGTAGCGCGAGAACAAGCCTCTAGGGCGACAGAGAACGGGCTCGTTCTCGCGCTCCGCGCTCGGCTCAAAAAGAAAAGTCTGTAAACAGACTATGATTACCATGACTTAAAAAGACAATCCTTTAACATATCTGTAGGATTATTTTTAATTAATCAACTCTTGTAAAATACTTACTATTCTTTAGTTGCTACGTTGCCATAGCAACGGTCTCTTCCCAAAAAAACGAAAAAGGAGTAAATAATTATAAGTATGTTCAAGAGACTATCATAGTCTCTTGGTATGTTAGCATCCTTATTGAAAAATTTCGTGAACTAGAATTGCAAGACAAGAAAAGTAGGTTTATTTGTAACCCATAATAGTTGGTGTATATCCTTTTGTTAATACTCTAGCGAGCCACCTTAAAAGGCCTGTTTACACATGCGATTTCTGATGCGATTTTTGTTGCGCTCTCCAATGCAACTTTTGTCGCAAGTGTAAACTAGCGGCGATTCCCTGTGCGATGCGGGTGCGACATTTGCTTTGATTTGCTGTGATTTTCCAAAAATCCCCGACAAGTTGCATCAGGTTTCAAACATGTTTGAAACCTCTGCGACATCGCGCAACAAATCGCTCCCAAATCGCACTGAAATCGCCGCTAGTTCTCTACACACGTGATTTGAAAATGCAACTTGCGCGCGACAACTTGCAAGATGCAACTTGCGCGGGCCTTAAGGGTTCTAAAGCAGTACAAACCAGTATTTGGAAAGCATAATAAGAGATCGGAGCAAGCTTAGTCTATTAATAAGACTGATATAAATACTGTGAAATTTTTTAATAGTAATTGAGTTGAAATAGAAATCGGAAAAATTTCTTAGGAATAAGAGAAATTATAGGGAATCTGTGCTTTAACTATATACAATAAAGTATAGTTTTATAGTATATGTTACATGTAAATAAATACAACGTTTACGGAATAACTTGTTGTTGTTAGCCTTTTGCGATTTTACAATTGTTATGCGATGTTCGTGGATCCGTGGGTGTAATAACTTGTATTCAGTACATAAGAGGTTACATGAAACTGAAATATCGCTATTCATCGCATGCCAGTGAAGAATACAGCCAGTCAAAAGGTTAATGCATATTGATCTAGTATTGCTTTAGTGAATTTGCAGTCCAGTTGGTGTACCGGTACATATATTAAATGAGCAACTAACAGTCTAGAACACTCTTCTAGTTACCGAATCAGTGCTTGATCGATAGGGTAATAATTGGCATGAATTGCCGAATTGTTTACGAAGTCTAAATGTGAGCTTCTGAATCAGCTTTTGAAAGCTACAACTCAAAGCGATTATTATATTTTGCTAATTTGATTTGTTCTCTGGTTTCTGGACCTGTAGCGCTAAAGAAAACGTGTTTGCGTTTACCCATATTCAATTTCAGTAAAAAGTTACAGAACATTTTCGAAATGACTTATAGGGCCAAAAAAATACTAGAGTAATCGCGCGGAAATGGCTCTAATCGAAAACATAACGTTTTCAGAAAATTAAAATTCACCGACAACTTTTTTTATTGATTAGTGATAAGTTAACCTAGCTAGTGTCCTCCTGTTAATGTCTAAATTTGAGGAAAATTGAACAAATTTCCTTTGAGTTGTAGCTCTTTGAAGTGTCCCATACAAGTCAAAAGATTACTTTGAGAAAACAGCGCTTAAAAAAGTATCGCGCGTCATAAAAAAACTTTTATCCGATTTTCACTCGTTTTGAATATATATTTTTTTGGATTAAATCTCAACTGAGGTAACGCAGACATTAGGAACGAGATTGCAGTCAGGGAGAATGAGCAAAAAATAAAAAAAAATAGGGAGGAGGGAGAAATCTATTATACGCTTTTCAAATTCAATTTAAAATTGAATGAAAAGCGGAGAAGGCCTTGATCATGAGGACGATATGGGGCGCCATGTGTTTCAAAATTCATACTTTTTCTCACAAAGTTGTTTAACTGAACACATTTTATGTGAAATGAATTACACAGCCATACAAAGCGTATTGAAATGCCAATATTTGTAATGAAAAGTACGTGTCCATGATGAATCACATACACATGGCGCCCCGTGATAAAAAGCGAGATCATTCTCGTCCCCAGATCAGAGCCGCTTGGCCCTTTTAACCGTCGAAGCCTGAATACGAGGACCGAGTGGCTCTGGGGACGAGAATGGTTTTAATCCCGATTTTGATATCATATGTTTGATTTGGCGAAGTATAAATTGCTGATCTAAGAAACGCATGAATTCAAAATAATACCTGACAACGTTTTCGTAGATGGATGAAGAAGGTCTTAATCTTGGAGATGAAATTCAAAGTGAAACGAAATCACTTATTCACTCCAGCCAAACATGGCCAGCGTACATGGACTTCCGGCTTAGCCGAGAGTCACAACGTACTACTAAATGCAATGGGTTTATCCGGGCTGTTTTTAAATGTTGCTTCTGTTCTCTGGGATTATGGAGTCATCAAGCGTGGAATTACATTCCTCGTCTTCTCTTCAGCGCAATTTGCTTTTTTCAAGTATCGTTTGAGTTTACCTTTGTATTGGAAGATTGTTGGTCGTTTGTTGACTTTGTTTTCTTTCACTGCTCCGAAAACAAGAGCCTGACGACACCACGTATTGAAAGTGACCATGAAACTGAAGAAATATTATATGCACTGCTTTCTATGGCGGCTATTATCTCATATCTCGTTTTCATCGGTTGTTTTATGGCAGCCAGACGCAAAAAGTCCGCTTTGGCGTCTCCTTCGCAGTCAATGGTGGACATTCACTGCAGCACGGACATCTACTTGCTTTTTGTTGTTTTCCTTTTTATTTATACGATATCAAGCTCGACGGCCGTTTATTACAGATTCAAAGTTGATAACATTTCTTTACAGATTGGAGTAGCAGCAGTAGGTCTGGCACACTGGGCATCGGTCAATACATGTAACGTCTTCGCTGTCAGCTCTTTTGCTCTCGGTGAGTTTCCTATTGCTCTTTCTAATCACGAATGTGGAAAAAAAAATTGATTTATTTGAAATTTTAAAAATTACTCCCGGTCCGTCTTCCACTAAGTATAAAAAGAGCGTTTTGTACTCATGATTTGGCTCGTGTAGTCCTTTGATTTTTGTTTAGCTATAAATAATGTAGAGGTAGGCGAACTAGTCACGCGTCACGCAAGAGATAAACATGCCACCAAACGGTGTCCCGGCGGAAATATCGTGTTTTCATGATTATGGCCGGGAGCTTGTTTTATTACCTTATTACTTCAAGCGAAGGACTTTTAATGTGCTATTAGCTAAACAAAAACAATAAACCATTGTGAATTTCAATTTCTTTTATTGATTTTCAGTCGTTCGAAAAGCTTTGGCTTTGGCTACGTGTGGTCAACTTCGATTCATTTCCGACCGTCTGAGTCGTTCGAAAATTGCTACTAACCGATTTTGTTGTTTGCGTTTCCTTTTCTCGAGCCCGAGGAACGCAAGAATTACTTCCTTAATACATTTTGAATATGCTTTTATAAAACAAAAGCCAAAAACTCACAATACACGCGCGCCGTAATCAAAGCCAATCAAAATGGCCTAAAGCCATTCCGCTTTTTATCGTACGCTTTACATTGGTGTCCGTATAAAAGGTTTAAAAGGTTTAACCATGTACTGTTTCTATTTCAAAGTGTATGAACTGTTACCTATACAGGTACCTTAATCCTAGTAAGAAAACTCCCATATAAAAAAGACTCTCCTTGTATCTTTAAAAAGGGGTCAAAAGTCAGATTCATATTGTCCTGAGAAATAGGATACCTTATTCCCCTTATTGTTTTCAGGTAAAAAGAAAATGGTAAAGCTCTTTGTCGTTACTTATCAGTGTAAGCAGAACTTTTCTGATGATGCTAATTTATCGCCAGAAATTCTTATATATATTTCCATGCACTGAATGGCACTTAATGTGTTGTTTTCGTACAACTTAAAGGTCCATGTTCACCCATCTGCTTTGCGCGCTTTTGTTTTGAAACGGTTCAATTGTTCAATGTGCCGTTATGATTGGCTGGCACGTCGATTTTTCGATTTTCCGTCTGTGCGAAAATCAGCCCGGGCGCGCACAGCAGATTGGGTGAACATGGCCCTTTAATTAGGAGGGAAATTATTATGGGCTATTCCCATAATGCAAGATTCTGGTTCCTTTAGGGGGGTTGGGGGGGGGGGGGGTCTTTTCACGATTTCCAAAACAATTAACTTAACACTTAAAGTGCTACTATGATAGAAATTGTGCCTTCTTCTTTCCCTTCAGTTCTGAAACGTAGAAGTGCCGAATACTTCTCATGCCAAATTTTGTGTTCAAATTCCAACAAGAAGACCAGTTACAGTCAAACGTTAAGTTCAGCTTAGGCTTGCTGCCGCTGATTTCCCTTTCGTAAACGGTCGATGCCATTTTTAACGGTCGATGCCATTATTAGGAAACGGTCGATGCCATTTTTAACGGTCGATGCCATCATTAGCATTCATTAGTAACCAAGCCTTTTGTAATGGTCGATGCTATTTCTCTCTAGTTTATGCCTGGATTGGGAGGAAAATAGGCTATCATTATTAGATCAAATTGGGCCTAGGTAAAGCGATTATTAGATCAAAGCTAGATTCACGGTTAGGCAAGATTTAGGGTTAGGGTGACCCGTTATTGATATATATTAAGAAAAGCACCTTTTATAATTAAATTTTTCTTGGGTTTGCCGGATCAACCCAGCTGTCTAGTGGTAAAAGAGAGATGTTAGCATGCAGAGGTTCCGGGTTCGATTCCAGGTAATTATATTCCATTTTTCTTTTTTTTTGATAGAAAAAATAATTCTAAAATTGGTGTGTCGCTAAAATGGCATCGACCGTTTACAAAAGGGAAATGCGCCTTGCCACCATTACTTAAAGGCCTTAAACGATTGGATAATGTCATATGACGTCATCCAATAAACACGACACAGGCTGCTTCCCAGGGGCTGCTTCATTGTGTTGAAAGGCTGATCAAGCAAAGACAGCCGTCCTTTTCAGTTTATTTTTGTGGTTCTAGGGCCCGCCTTACAGCGAAGATGTTTCCGTAAACAAGCAAGACGATACTCGCATGAGAGACGTTTTCTAGAATAATTGCAGGCTTAAATTTTGAGAACTGCCGAGAAATGACGGACGGGGATTTGAGGGTTTTCAGTCATCTATTTCCAGGTTCAATAAGCTTTTGTCGTTCTAAATTATAGCGATTTGTGTAATAATGAACCCATTGAAAGAATTGAAGTAAAAAGGTCGAAAAGAAAAACTACAATTTTCGTAGTAGTAGGACTTCTAGTTTATTCCTTCATTATACCAGAAGGTGATTAGGGTTTTAAGGCACAATTTTTGTGCATAAGCATGTTTTTTCTATATTGTTTTAATCAATGATTATATTTCTGCCTCAGGTACTTTTACAAAGGATGCCTTTAGGCTCATACAGGATGTCGAAATTGGGACCCTTGATGACGTCATAAGAATCCATGAAGACCTGTGCACAGTAGTTTTCAGTACCGTGTCAGCCTACAGTGTGTGGTTCGTGCTGCACTGGTTCAGTTACGGAGCAACCGGCCTTGTAGCTGCCATATACATATCTGAAGAAATTCTCATTAAGAATCCTCATGCGAATTTGGTTTATCTCGTATTTCTTTTCATTTCTGTTCTTTATCAGTTTCTACTCCCTTGTGTATGTGCTGCAAAGATTACAAGCGACTGTGCTGGTAAGACAATGTGTGATACCACCGGCCAACAAAACTAATATACCAAATTACTTTAAGAAGACATGGAGAAAGCCCAGTACAAACCCCCGCGGGATATTACAATTCTTGGCTTGCACTTACGTCATATCATATATCAAAATTCAGCAGCATAAAAAAGCAGATTTCGATTAAAAAAATTTTATGGAATTGTATAGAGTTTATAACTAAACATTTCGGCCAAATTTTGAAGCGCCCGCGAGCATTTCGTTTAAGAGTTATAGGCGAACTAGTATTAAACATTTTTAGTAAAAATGTATGGAGAGGCCCACCTCGTTCCCAGGGTTTTTCCCTTTTGAAATTGGGAGGAGGCGCCCCTCCCAATTTTAAAAGGGAAAACCCCTGGGAACGAGGTTGTGGAGCGACCATCCGTGGTGTACCACTTCAGTACACCAACATGGTGACCGAAACTTCAAAGCCACAATTACGCAAAGAATCTCATCACAAAAAAAAAGGATTCACTATATAAGTTACATTAAATCGGCTAATAACTTTCAACTGGTTCAATTTTGCTTATTTTTAAGGCTTATGTGTAATAACGTGACGAATTACGTGATACATTGAAAACCTTAGTTTGCAAATCGGAAGAAAAACATCGTTAAAACCCGAAACCTATTGAAAAGGATTGTAATATTGGTATCTACGTTCTATGTTAGAAACAGCTTTGCTGGATGTAAACTTTAGATTTTTAATTTTTATGAAGTCATGTGCAAGCCAAGGGTATAAAGGTGTCAGGGAAGCTCGTAATTGGGATTAATTTCCTGTTCTACCCATCAAGGTACCTTTCAGAATTTAAAAAAGGTAGAAAGTTAACCCATTGCTTAAGATCACAAGTCATTTCAAAGTAGAGTCTTTTTCAATTCAACCAACTTGATTTCCATTAAAATTTGTGAAAATGCTTCTTTAAAAAATGATATTTTCTTCTGGTGCCCCTTGGAGGTAAACTTAGATAGGGGCCTCACTCTTATCACGACAGCTCTTTTCAAGATTCGCGACGAACATCTCCCTCACTTTTACTTATTTTATTTATTCCCTCAATTGACCCCAGACTTCATACTTTTCTTTTGACTGTAATAGCTTATTGATTTTTTAATAGATTGTTATCCATAACACTAGTTCATGTTTTGCAACATATTGTGAAGTCTTGGTCCAACCAGCGCACATTGTCGTTTTTGCATAGATATACAAACTGAATGTCAAGGCGAGAACTAGAAACGCCATGTACGTAGGTTCCAGAATATTTTACCCCTGTAATATTTTGTTGTTTCCGTCCTTTATTTTTAAAGCAATCTACGAGAAAATTAACTGCACCACATCTTCTGACTGGAATGAGGGTCACCCGTTCAAAGATCGTCGCAACATCACCTTGTTCATTTCCTACGCCAAAGACAGGCGATGTGGATTTAAAGTTGGTAGAATCACCTTTAACACTTCACTGGCTTGGTTTTCCTTTTTCTTTGGCCTAACGGCTTTGATGTTTCACTTCTTTTAGTCTCACTCTAAAGAGTGCTGGAAAGGAGCTGCAGTTTTAGTTATGCTGGCAATTTCCAGGACTGGAAAGTGGTGGAGAATTGAATTGAGTGTTTGTGGTCCATAGTGTATTATGCTGTCTTAAAAAGCGACGCCTGTAGGATCCTGAGGTTGGTTTGGACACTACCGACAACGGACTGGGTATAAAATATCGACTTACTGGACTTACAGTTTATTCACAGTTTGCGGAGATTTTCCACTGGAATAACAATATGCGAACCGAAGAGTTTGTTTGCCCTAATCCAGGACCTCCAATGGCTCCATCAGCGCCGTCTGGCGACAAATACTGTCTATCGAAACTCAAGTAATTCCCTTATAGGAACGAAAAATGTCTTTCGAGACACACATTTTTCCCTTTTGTGAATAAAAAAAACCTTTCGAGACACACTTAAGTTTAAGCTTGTTAGCATCCTTATTGAAAAATTTTGTGAACCAAAATTGTAAGACAAGAAAATTAGGTTTTTTGTAACCCATAATAGTTAGAGTATATACCTTATTCAATAAAGGTTGCTTTGGTCATAGGCAATTGGGCATTAGAAAGCTATTGTTTGGCGGTCACTCAAGCAAAGCACTGCATTGTGTTCCGTATGCCCAAAACTCCAATGCCCAATTACCAATGACCAATTGCCAAAGCAGCCTTTATTGAATTAGGTATATGCTTTTGTTAATACTCTAGCGAGCCACCTTAAAGGCCTGTTTACACATGCGATTTCTGATGCGATTTTTGTCGCGCTCTCCAATGCAACTTTTGTCGCAAGTGTGAACTAGCAGCGATTTCATGTGCAATACGGGTGCGCCATTTGCTTTGATTTGCTGTGATTTCTCCAAAATCCCCGACAAGTTGCATCAGGTTTCAAACATGTTCGAAACTACCTCTGCCACATTGCGAAACAAATCGCTCCCAAAATCAAAAATTCCATACATTTTAGATCTGAAGGTACACTGTAACCTTAATGAGACTGATAACTGTGAATGCGAAATGTTTGTACAGGTCAATATTATATTAGGAAAATCAACTAACTTAATGTTATTTTAATAGTAATTAGAAGAGAAATAGAAATGGAAACATTTCCCAGAAATCCGAGAAATTATAGGGAATCTGTGCTTTAACCATACAATAAAGTATAGTTTATAGTATATGTTAAATAAATGCAACTTTTACTGAATAACTTGTTCTTGTTGGCCTTTTGCGATATTACAATTGTTAAGTGATGTTCGTGTGTCCGTGGGTGTAATAACTTGCATTCAGTACGCAAGATGTTACACGAAATATCGCTATTCATCGCATGCCAGCGAAGAATACAGCAAGTCAAAAGGTTATGGTATATTGATCCAGTATAGCTTTAGTGAATTTGCAGTCAAGTTGGTGTACGGGAGCATATATTATTAATAAATGGCTAATGGTCTAAAACGTATACTTAAAACACCTTTCTATTTACCTTAATCGGTGCTTGATAGGGTAGGGTACTAAAATCTCCCTAGACAAATTGTAAAATTGAAGAGAATGTGGACATTTTTTATAAGAAGCTGCAAAACCACTTATATATTACTTAAAGGGAAATAACGTGTTTCTCATGAACTGTAATCCACTTCAATCCCTGCAATCCTGCACTTTATCTCCAAACTACTGCTTTTGTTTTGCTCTATAGAATCTTTTTATCCATCTAAGTTGTATATTTAGTGAATGGAAATGGAAGCTCAGCGAAATTTTGCTATTTTAGCGGGACAGTGACCCTTTAAGGTTACAGTATACCTTCGGGGGTATCTCCAGTGTAACACCTTTAGCGTCTCGAAATTACTCTTAAAGATACCTAACCCCCATATCAAATTAAAGCTTATAGAGCTGGCTATCTATATACCTTTCATTTTTTTGATAGAGTGGATTGTCGAAGTCTAAATGCGAGCGTTTGAATAGCGAATATTTTGCTAATTTGATTTGTTTCCTGGTTTCCAGACCCAAAGCGCTAAAAAAATGTGTTTGCATTTTCAGTTAAAAGTTACAGAACATTTTCGAAATAGCATATAGGGCGGAAAAAAACTAGAGTAATCGCGTGAAAATGATTCTAAACGAAAACGTTGTCAGAAATGAAAAATTCCCCGACAACTTTTTTGTTTTACATTATATGTTAAACTTGCCACTGTCTAAATTTGAGGAAAATCGAAAAAATTCCCTTTGAGTTGTAGTTCTTTGGAATCTCCCATACAAGCGAAAAATTCACTTCGAGAAAACAACGCTTAAAAATATCGCGCGTCACAAACAAACGTCCGTCAATTTTCACTATTTTTCAATATTTTTTTGGATGAAAGATCATTTTGACCTCCAATGACACATTTACAGAGAAAATGGTCGATCCGAAGGTACCGGCTGTAACCCGCAGAGTCCGTGTTACCCTTGTGGGTAACGGGGACTCTGGGAACGGGCTTGCAGTCAGGGAGAATGAGCAAAATAAAAACATAGGAAGGAAGCGGAGAAATTTATTTAACGCTTTTCAAATTCAATTTGAAATTGAAAAGCGGAGAAGGCCCGAGGACGCGCGAGGTTCATAAAAAAGCGAAATCATTCTCGTCCCCAGGTTTAAAAAGGTTTTTCTTCGACCTACAAAAAGGGGTAAGGTTTGTTCATGTTGACACAAGTGTGAGACATTTTAGAAGAATTTGAAGTTTTGCTAAAACCTTTCAGTTTATAATATTGTAACCCTTAAAAAGGAATAGTCAGATGTGGTTGAATTTTGTGGGCGATATGTGTGTACAGGTCAATAATTTGGAGAATTGACTAAAATGAAGTCACTTTTCTTGCAGCACTATGATCAGATGATGCTTTATATTTATACGATTTCCTGCTTATTAAAATTAGGCTGGTCCATTTAGTAAATTCATTCTTTCCGAGAAAACAGGGAATTTTGCCTTAGCCATACAGTACTTTGTATGTACTTTTTGCCTATTATAAAGAAGGTGATAAGTAAATAAAGTTTTATTCTGAACTACAGTTAACGTTTAGTGGTGATGTGTGTGATTTTGCTACATGGGATTTTCGTAGGAATCCGGCTCACCACTCTTTTTCACTGCAGTAGATTCCCAATGGGGTTACTTCCATTTTTGCGATCTTGAAAAGTTTGTAAGTGAAATATCCGAACATCATCCGAACATTTTCATGCAATATGGCGATCAGATGAGAGAAAAGCCGAACACTCGCGCATAAATTCAATCTATTTCGAACCATCTTAATTTTGTAGAAGAAAAAACATCGTGCACTGTTCTGACTGTCAAACAAAGGAAACAAGCATGGAATACCTTGCAAACCAATGAAAGAAACTTCATACACAGCATTCAGTAGTCGTAAAATAAAACTTTTGGGCTGAAAAATAAATCGAGTGCGGCATTCCAATTTTAATTTTCACTTTCTGGGAAATTAAAAATTGAAGTTTGAATTTTGTTTTTCAATTTCTTAGAAAATTCTATGACCCTCCCGGATGTACAGATGCTATTATATTTTATTAAATGAGCGCCTGGTCTCGACATTTTTCATGCCATACTGAAACAACGGTTCTTTTTCACAATATGTTTTTGCTTGCCAGCCAAAAACAAAACTTATGAAGTTGAATAAGTCCAGGGCTTATAAGCGGCAGTTTACGGTATGTAAAATGTGAATCATTTTCTGGGAATCCATTCACGTCGCGTCTGCATAATTATTAAATTACGATGTCACAGTGATATTTATTCGAATGTTGAATCCAGAAGGATCGCGGCTCTTAGTGGATATGTCTCTGGGTGCAATGTATTTCGAGTGGAAAGTCATAATTATATCGATTATCTGTAGCTAGATAACAACGTTGGAACGGCGGTAGAACAGTGACACTTAAAGGAGAGATCATCGAGGACTTGGATCACTGTAAGACTGTGAAAGCATTTTGCTGCTCATGAAAGTCTAGCGAATCCGCCAACACAAAGAGGTCTTGAGAAATAGGATTTCCGATTCAAGACACGCATGCAGTGAGTAAAATACGACAAAATTGTACGTCAAAACATGGCAGAACCAAGCCTTCATGGAGAGGAGGAAATCCGTCACATTGAACCAGCCGGTGGTGAAACAAGTGAAACGCAACAGCTTCTTCCCCCTAAACCACCAACGTACTTAAACTTCCGGCATGGCCGAGAGCACGGCCGAGAGACTCAACGTAATAGTAGATGCAGTGGATTTGTGCTGGCCGTTTTCAAGGTTTGCTTCTGTTCACTTGGACTATGGGGACATCAGGCGTGGAACTACATTCCTCGTGTATTATTTATGATAGTTTGTATCTTTCAAACTATCTACCGCTTATTTATTGATTGCGGGTGTGTAGACTTTGACTGCCACTTCATTCTGAACTCGTCAGAAACTAAGACACAGGCGCATAAAGATGACGTCTCAACTGGAAACGCAGTCTTCACCATAGTTTCTATAGCGGCTGATATGTCATACATTATTTTCACTTGTTCATTTATTGTAGCCAAACGTATGGACTCGGCGTTAGTGGCCCCCTCGGAGACATTGACGAAAGACCTAAACGAAACCGCTGTTATTTTGTTATGCTTCGCTTTCGTTTTCATTATTGCAACGTTGCTGGGCATGGGAGCCTCGTTTTACAATCTGCCATCGAGCAATGAGATGCGAAATCCGACCTTTAACGTTGCTGAAGTAGCAGGAACAGCAGCGCAGCTCTTGGTACATTGGACATCGATCAATACCTGTCAAGTCTTTGGAGTCAGTTCTGTAGCGATTGGTAAGTTACCCATTCTTGGCTTGTACATGACGTCATACATATTCAAAAGTCTAAAATTTACATCGTACAAAGCTGTTTCTAACATGGTATGTAGAAGTGTTACAATCCTTTACAAAAAGTTTCAGGTTTTAATGTTTTGCTTCCGATTTGTAATTTTTTTTTAAACCTAAATATGTCACGCAATTCGTCACGCTATTTCAGATACAGTAAAAACCCGCAGGTAAGAACCCGCATTTTCCCAAGTTAGGCTAAACAGGTTCTTACATAAATGGTAATTAGCACAATTTTAGGCTATTTAGGTTTTTAAATAGGTTCTTATTTTCTGAAGAAAAACAATACATTGTAGCTAATAGAATTTAGTGGTATTCAGCCTATTACTTATAAAATCTGCATACCAAGTATTTATGTCAAAATGACTATAATAAGAAAGATTGAAACACTGATCACAGAACATAACATTATATACATGTACTCTTATTCAGTTTGCCCAAGTGTACTGCATACATTTTTTATATAGATTTAAGGAAATAAGAACCTGTTTCAAATTTTAGGCTAAACAGGTTCTTGTATAGAAGGAGTCTAACTGACAAATTTTAGCTTAACAGGTTCTTAAAAACTAGGTTCTTACTTGCGAGTTTTTACTGTAAGCCGTGGAAATAAACAAAATTGAACCAATTGAAAGTTATTTTTGCATTATAGATGCTTATAAACCGATTTAATGTAACTTATAGTGAACCCAATCTTTTGCGATCAGATTTTTGGCATAATTATGACTGAAGTTTTGGCCGCCATGTTGGTAACTGGTGTACTGAAGTGGTACACCAAGATGGCCGCTCCATACATTTTTACTAAAAATGTCTAATACTCGTTCTCCTATAACTCTTGAACGAAATGCTTTGGCGCTCTCTACAACTGCATAGACATTTTGGAATCGAAATCTGTTTTCAATGCTTCTGAATTTTGATGTTACATGATATGACGGTACGTGCAAGCCAAGAATTGTATGGGGGCACAGGAAGCAAAAGCAGATCGTGCTAAAAATGTGATGGATATGAAGCGGCCTAAAGTCGTCGGGACAAACTGGCAAATGTTGTCCTGTCAAATGGAAACTTCAACATCACGGGACTTGGCAGTTTCAAGGTTAAGAGTAAACCTTAAATACAAAATGCATTTTTTTAAAACACAACATGCATATTTTTAAAAACAACATGCATGTCATTATAGATGGTTTTCACTCACGTGAGCTTCAGTCCTGTGGGACTCAAATGACAAAGGCCATGGCGGCCATGTTGGTGCATATAACAAAAGAAGTTCATTATAATTCTTTTGTAGGTGTGCACCAATATGGTTGCCGTGACGTAAAGTGAAAACCACCTACATATTAGCCATCAGTATTTTGATCTATACTTTTGTCTACAATTGTATTGTTTATTCTGATCTCAGGTACTTTTGCACAAGACGCCCTCAGGCACATCCGGGACCTTGAAAACAGCACCCTTGATGACGTCATAAGAATTCACGAAGACCTGTGCACAGTTGTTTTCAATACCGTTTCAGCCTACAGTGTGTGGTTCGTGCTTCACTGGTTCAGTTATGGAGCGGGCGTCGTCACAACTGTCATATACATTTCTGAGGAAACACTTACGAGGACGAAGTACCACACTCATACGATTGAATTCGTCTTCCTCGGATTGATCCTTGTTTTTGTTCTCTTTCAGTTTATATTTCCTTGCGTGTGTGCCGCTAGGATCACGAGCAACTGCGCTGGTGAGATACTGGTTGATTAATGTGAAGTATCGATTCATCTAAATGGCTAAAGTTTTGGCATCAGTAAACGTAAACTGAATTGCCTTATTTGAACTATATATCCTTACGGAGAGAATGTAAAAATAGTGGAAGTTCTTTAATCTCGGACATTTTGCTACTTCATCATTTTATCATTCATATTCGTCATCGTCATCAAACAACAACAACAATTTATTGACATGTGAAATGATATATATGAAATAAATCATATATGAACTGCGGAAATGAAATCAAATGAAGAATGATCCTCGCAGTTGTGAACGCAATTTAAGCAATTGCGAAAAGAAGCCTGCTCCCAACGGCAGTGGCTTCATAGCTCAGTTGGTAGAGCATCGCACCGGTATCGCGAGGTCACGGGTTCGAACCCCGTTGAAGTCCTGAATTTTTTTTCAGGCTTCTTTCCGCAATTGCTTAAATTGCGTTCACAACTGCGAGAATCATTCTTCATTTGATTTCATTTCCGCAGTTCATATATGATTTATTTCATATATATCATTTCACATTCCCTCCTTTCACGGGAACATATGAACCTACAATTGACCTGCTCCCAACGTCAGTGGCTTCATAGCTCAGTTGGTAGAGCATCGCACCGGTATCGCGAGGTCACGGGTTCGAACCCTGTTGAAGTCCTGAATTTTTTTCAGGCTTCTTTTCGCAATTGCTTAAATTGCGTTCACAACTGCGAGGATCATTCTTCATTTAATTTATTGACAGTAGTTAAAATAGAAACAATATTAATTGTCCCGCAAATAGCTACGAAGCTAATCTAGGCGGGGCAAGCAATCATCATCAACAACATCATCGTGACCATAATCACCACCATCATCACAGTCACGATCATCATCATCATCATCATCATCATCATCATCATCATCATCATCATCATTCGGTCATCATCATCATCATCATCATCATCATCATCATCATCATCATCATCATCATCATCATCATCATTATCGTTACCCAGCCAAAAGGAGTCCAGATGATATACTTGAACAGAAGTAATTCCACTGTGCTCACTGTATACCATAAAAATTTAAGATAGCCGGGTAAGAAGAGAGGGTGAGTGTTTTTTGCCAATCAGGAGTAGCCATAATAAGTAATTTCTATTTTTTTTCTTAGACATCTACGAGAAAATCAATTGCACCACATCTGCTGACTGGAATGAAGGTCATCCGTTCAAAGATCGTCGTAATGTAACAATGTTTGTTTCTTATGCTGAGAGGCGACGATGTGGATTTAAAGTTGGCAGAATCACATTTAACACTACTCTTGCTTGGATTTCGTTTTTCTTTGGTCTAACGGGTTTGCTGTACCACTTTTTTTAGCATTTTAATTTGATTTATTTATTTCGATAGTCTCATAGCCAACTATCGCAATCAGATGGTTGTTAAATTGCACCAAAGACACTCAATATTTCACGCAACATCGTACAACCATGTTGCGCGTTGTTGCCATGATGTTGCATCAGGACTTGTCACTCAAATGAATGCAACGTGTTGCGGGAATGGAACAAGTGCAACACTAGATTTTGAAAGATGCTCCTACCTAGACTACGAGCAGTCCCACTTTTCCAGCTTAGTCCGTCGAGCGAGTGGCGAGCGGAAAATGGCCGCGCGAAAACTGGGGGCGAGACGCCCGTTTTTTCTCGCTCGACGGACTAAGCTGGGAAAGAGGGACTGCTCGTAGTCTAGCTCCTACCATGCTAAATAAACAACAGCAAGACGCCCATCGAATGAGCCATATCGTCAGTGGTCCAGTAAATCTAAATTTAGAACCTTTAATTAATACGACAGAGAACTAAAAAATATACTGAAATTATATTGTTTTAAATTGTTCGGTGTCTCAGACATTTTGGGGGGTTTTGGAGGCCGGGAAAATATTAGAGTGATTAAGCTTCGCGTATATTTCTCCCGTGAACGGCAGGGATACAACTTTTGTCGTCTGGCCTTTGCCGTTTCTACGTGAAAGTGAGTAGTTTTCCATTTCTAATGAACATGTGAATTTTTATTTTCGATTTTTATAGTGGATTTATTTAACAATTCGAGAAAAAGTAAGGATAATCAACTCTAAGCTGGCGTTTGACGTACGACGCGGTGTAGGCATAATCTCTCTAATGACGTCAAACGGTTGAAGGCAAGATTTGTTGTTCACTATATTGCACAATAACTGCATAATTTCGATAGAACTCGTTGGGACAAATAAAATTGAAATGTGAAAAAATTGTCGAAAAAGCTTAATGCGTTAAAAAAATATTGTATTTTGAAATTTGCGAATGTTCTGTTAACAGTAGCGAAATGGCGGCAGATTCAAAGTTTGGATCCTTATATCTTTTGAACGGATTGAGCTTTTTCAATAAGCTACGTTTTGTTTTCCATAGTTGTATCACATATTTGGTTGTATCCCTTTAGTAGTATGTAATATTTCCACAGACCTATATCTGTATCACGTTTTTTGTATTCCGCTAATTTCTTTTCTCACAAATTTGTAATTAGCTATAATAATCAACATTTCTTTGTTGTTAACTTTATATATGAGGGGTGGCGAATGGTAAATCCGAGACTCGCTGAGACGCCGAGACCCTTGTTTCAAAATCCGAGACCGCGACCGCAGCTACATTATAAAATCGGAGCCCGAGACTCAGTGCTAAAAATATCCAAATCACCTATCAAACAACAAACAAGGATGAAGAATGAGAATGCTTGACAAAAGTATCCGAGACTCCGAGACCTTGAGATAAAAAATCCGAGACTCCGAGACAGAAAAAGCACCAGCCAAACGAGACTTTGAGACTTAGAACAAAAATTTTCCGAGACCCACGATTTTGAAGGTACCATTCGCCACCCCTTATATGCAGTTACTAATTTTGTAAACATCCTGAACTGATAATGGATACTGAAGTATCCGAAACATATTTTCCAAACTTAAACATTGTGTCGTGTTTTTGAAATGTGTAGTATTGCTACGAAATCTCTTGAGATGTTATGTTGCCATGGCAACAGCCTCCGCCAAAAATGCGATAAATATGCATGCGCATAACTGTGTTGAAATTCATATTGGAAAATTTCGTAGACCAAAATTGTAAGACAAGAAAAAAACTTTTTTTGGAACCCATAATTATAATAATCATTAATAATTCATTAGGGTTCTGTCACGTGAACATACTTGTATACCCGATAAAAATCCTAAGTAGCTGAAAGCACGGGGAGGGTTACCCTGCGAGCAGAGCCTCCTTCGATCCTCCTAGAAAAATCGGTTTGGACTCGTTGTTATCCCAGTATATTTATGGACGTCATATTTCTTTTACTGGTAGAATTCCGGTTTCCCCTCCCGGTTAATTAGTAGTCACCCAAAAAGCGGGGACTAGCTCCTCCAGAAGCTAAGGGCGTGGTTATGGGGACTGTGCTGGAAAAGGAACAGGTTAGATCTAAAATAGTGTTCACACTTTCAGGAGTTTGTCATAAATCAAGGATAAAAACTCCCGTGTTTTTCTATACCAAGTGAGTTTTTTAGTTGAACACCCACAGTTAAATCGTAAAGGGTGCCTTCCCCATCTTTGTACTCTATCGAGTGCATTAATCGAACAACTTATTTCAACAAATTATTTCGCACACTTGTAACAAGACATACACTAACACTAGACACAAAGTCAGCAAGGTATTCTTGGCGTTTGAAACAGCATTAGTAGGAGGAATCCACGTAGATGATGGGTTGGCGATGGTTCCCTTCTCTCCATAACAGATTTCTGCATCACATGTGACAGCGCAATTTCCTCCCCTACATGTCTGAGAACATTCTTTGACAGTTGATGCGCAAGTCATTGTACACTCGGTATCATCGCAGTGCTGTTTGCACACGTCTGCGTCGCAGTACATGGTAACCACCTCAGAACCAAATCCATCTTCAGTCTGCGTGCACTCGCGAGCACGAGACGAACAGTTCATGCTACACGAGCTGTGAGAGCACGCCTGCACGCACCTTTCAGCGTCGCACTCCATGTGCCCAATTGCAAAAAGATGCGCTTTTTGAGTGCAGTTTTTGACGCCACCCAAGCACTTAAATTGAAATTTACCGCTGAGTCCTCTTTGCTCGCATGTCTCAACTGTCTCCGAGCAGGACATGACACAGGGATCGCCGCTCTTACTGCTTCGTTGACACTCCTGATTGCACGACTTCGCCTCACAGTTCATCATTTGACCATTCTGTGGTATTCGTGCTACTTGTGCACAGTTGATGACACCCTGTTGGCAGGTCATACTCCCGCAGTCTGCGAGTACACAAGTCTGGCGACAGTCTCTGGAAGTGCAGCTCGTGGCATTACAATTGACTCGCAAGCATATTTGATCACAGTTCTCTGATGCCTGGCACTCCAATGCGTCACATAGGTATCCTTCTGTGAGGTTGGCAGACGGAATCGGCGAACAGTCCTGACCGCAGGAAAACTGGGGTGACGTTCTACCGCACGAAAACTTACAGGGAGGTTGTGGACATGATGTGAGATTCTGTTTGCATTGATCATTGAGCAGAGAAGTGCAACTTGTTATATTGGTAGCTGAGTCTACTACACCAAGGCATGTCACGAAAGTGAATGTCAACAGAAGTAACTCCATTTAAAAATCAAACAAATATTAAAATGCGACGAGATGAAGAGAAAGGTGGCTCTGGCAAGTATAGTGTAATTCTGGACCCTGGGGTAGAGACAAAACGTTTAACCAGGACAGCCAAAAAACAACAACAACAACAACAACAAAAATACTAATCTTGCCTTTGATTAACAATGTGAACTAAGGACTGCATGAAACTTTAAAATGCGCGCCTGTTTTCAAGTCTTTACCTTGTGTCTTGAAAAAACACTCTTTTCAGACTACAAGTTAAATGATCACACTTCGAAAACTTACTTGATGCTCTAAGAGTATCTTGAGATTAGCGAAGGTGCTTATTATTTTAACACATTTTTGACAAGTTTGTTTTTTTTGCCTTCAACATTCCCCTTCCAGCAAATACAATCAAGATCAAGCTACCGTGAAAAATTTCTCATCAAACACATTCACCCTCGTGACGTCAGCTAGCGCGTGTACGTGACAAGCCACATGCTCGCCAAACGTAAACAGAGATTGATATTGCTCGTGATTTGTAGATATAAGAAATAACAGAAATAATACTGTTACTTAAGAATCAACATTGAAACGTAAATATAATTTAAACGAGTGATTGATTTCAGTTTATAACCCCTCTTCTTCGATCTAATAAATCTGTACCAAGGTTTTACATCTTAACATAGAGAGAGTTGTCAACTGTATATATAATAATTGAGGGTCGTACTAATGGTATGAAAGCTACGTGCGAGCGGTGGGAGATCGAACCTAACATTTAAAGTTTTCCGATCAGAAATAACTCTAGACGAAATAATTTAACAGGTCTGGCGCTTTTGATTTCATTCAAGTACAATCTCAACTTTCGCCGGTTTCAGTTTAGTTTTCATACCAATTAAAAGCTCCTAATCTCTCAGCCAACTAGTAAAATGGCAGACGAGCTATTTACTGAATACGGTTAACCGAACAGCTTTAAATTAGAAATAAGAAAGAAAGACATTGTGCTTGTTACCTGTCCAGAAACGTTGAATATGTAGCTACTGCATTTCGATTCTGTGTTATTGTTCGTTATTTGTCGTATTCGGTGTAAAGGTCACCATGCAGTCTTCGATTGCGTGATAATCGTATGTGTTGCATGTCGTAATGACGTTTTTATACAAAACACGTCATGTTTATTGCATTGATCATTTGCATGACAGCCGATAGATCGAAATCGAATCGAAACACTGGTATTTATTTAAAGTCTTGAGCTGAGTGCCTCGCATCGAGATGTACCCGTCATCCTTCACTGATTAGCTCTTTCGTATTCAAGGCAACTTCAAAAAGTTCAATGTTAGCAAAAGATTTCCACAAACTATGATGGCTACAAAAAAACTTCCATCGCCCCAAATGGACCAGGATTACGTGACCGTCTATGCAGGACAAATAAAAAAACTGTGACTACCAACAGTGGGGCGATTGCAAGGAAAAGTCGTTATTAAGTGTGACTCCATTGGGCGTTTAAATTAAAATATATTGCCGGGAAACATATATGGGACATTGAAGCATACATTTTTGAGACTGACCGAAAAGTTCCACTGCAAACCAAAAGCCTCTCGTCTCTCGTCCCCAGATCCCCCGCGCTCATTTTTTAAGGAAAAACGGGGGATTCTGGGTACAAAAATTATGCACGATCACGAATTATCCATTACGATAAGTGTCGTCAGTAGAGGTTATACTTACTTTAATTAATTTTCTTAACATGGAAGAAAGTATGTTGGGTCAAGAAGAAGAATTTGTGGGTAACCATGATGAAGAACAATCACTTCTTCCTCGCCACAAACCAACCTGCTTCAACTTCCGGCTTGGCCGGAAGCCACAACGTTCAAGTAGATGCAGTGGATTTGTGCTGGCTATTTTCAAAGTTTGCTTCTGTTCGCTTGGTTTATGGGGTCATCGAGTGTGGAACTATATCCCCCGCGTTTTATTCGGGGCTATTTGTGTTTATCAAGCTGTTTACGATTTTCATGTCGTGCTAGGTTGTCGTGGATTTGACTGTGGTTTCTTACAAAATTTAACGCATACGGAAAACACGAAAGAGCATAAAAACGGCCAAAAAATTGCAAACATTGTTTACACGACAGTTTCTCTCGCAGCTGTTATTTCGTATCTTCTTTTCATCAGTTGCTTCATCGCAGCAAAACGGAAGAACGTGACATTGGTACCTCCATGTGAATCAATGATCGACCTAGACAGAAGTGATATCTTGTGTTTGTGGTTTGCTTTTGTTGTTATAACAGCGTTGTATCTATGCTCAGTTGCTGTGTTTTACGCCATAATATGGAGTCAGCCCCGAAATTCGTATTTTAACATACTAGCTACTGGAGTTGGAGCGCAGTTTTTGGCGCAGTGGACAGCTATTACGACCTGTCACGTGTTCGCTGTCAGTTCGTTTGCGCTTGGTAAGTTTTAACTTACAGTAAAAGTCCTTCACAGAAACACTTTTTGCAGATTATATTTATATGTACGAGAAGACGTTGACTACTGATAAGTTGTGTATTTTGAGAAATTCAAATATGTTTTTGCGCCGATTAGATCATTAATTTGATCCAACGTACACCAGCAGAATTGTCGTCCACGGTTTCCTGCTTGAAAATTTTTTCTGTAGTTCCTGGTTGTTTACCATTTACACGGGAAAACCGGTTGGTCCACGGTTTGTGTAAATGGTAAGCAAAACTCCAGAAAGGGAAATTCCGTTTGAGATTGGCGTGTACCATTTACCATTTGACACCAGAAACAAGCTGAGTAACCACACTTACGCATCAAAACTGGCGCAGGGTCTGGAACTGGTCAGGAGTACCCAAATAGCCGCTCCACAAAAAAGCCGCTCTGCAGGCTGTTTATATGGAGCTGGCTTGGAAATTAAACGCTGGAGAATAGCTGAGAATGATCTGGCTGGGATTTGACTCTAACCGCGTGTGGCTTGCAGAGAATATGATTAAGACATTGTTCCTGGCTGAATAAAAAAGCTCGGATTGTTTTTCCTGGCTATCAGGCTTTTTAAAATTTTACCACTGACATAAACCTGATGAACTGTGTCAGATGACATTTGAAAAACAGTTTTTAGTGCATGTTCGAATCACACAATGAATTGGATAGAAAGAGTCACACAAATCGTTGCTTTTAGCCTGTTTCTAGCTTCTATCAAACTTCTACGACGCTCTGGTCACGCAATGCAAGGAATCCGCATATACAATTCGTCGTCTGAGAAAAGCTGACATAAAACAATAGTTCCATTCAATTCAATTCAGTTCAAAAAAGACACAGTGCGCGGGCTAGGCTCAGTCTCCTCCGCGGCTGAAGACTGAGCCTATGCGTGGGCCGAAATGGTGCTCGGCGTGGTGCTCGACTTGTTAACAACAACGTTTCGGGTTGTTTTGATTCTTTTACACCAGATAATTTTAAGCATTCCTTTTGTTTGTTTTTGCAGATATGTAAAAGATTCTTCGTCACCAAAAACGTCCAGCTTGAGGACATTAGATAGTTTTTATTTTGGACTTTAATCCAACCATTCTTGCAATTTAGAGTTAAGTAATGCTCCACATAAGAACGATAGCAAACTTCATTGTTCTGCGGCATTGGCTCTGTCCCACATGGAATATCTTTGATTTCAAGAATAGAGGAGGAGCTGATGGTTAATAATTATATTTCATTATAAAAATAAAGAAAATCGATTTGCGTCAAATAAATTTTAGGAAATGTTCGTGCTTAACCAATCAGAATAGCAGAAGACAATAGCTAATAATTTTGCTTCTTTGATGAAGTTCCCCAAATACAATATCTTTTAATTGCATGTTGTGCGATTGGGTCTCAAATTACTTGAAACCTTAAAAAAATTAGACAAAATGCACCTTGAACCTTAACTTTTAAGCGGTTTTTGAGTCTAGGCCAATGAGATCACTAGTTGTAATAATGAAAAAAGTTGACATTCCATCGTGCATTGCCATTCAGCGCTATCCTTCTTATGCGGATCATTACTTAAAACACAACTTTCCGACTTGAGACGAGAAGGAAAATTCTGTTGTAGTAAATATATGTTACTTACCGGCCAGGAGGCCTGTATAGGGAAAAAACTGTGAATCCAAAAAATAGTTTAAACGATTCCGGAAACAACAGTTGATGCGAAGATTCCATTGTATTTTACATTGCGGACTACAAATTGTGGACCTACCAAACACCCATTGCGGACCTACATTCTTACTATTATTGATGGAAGGTAAAACAGTAAGAATGAGTGTCCTGGTTGGCAAAATCAATAGGAGAATAATTTCCTGCCAAAAAAATATGTCGCTGGCTGGGAAAACGGGATCTAACAAGAGGTCCTTGCTGGCACATTGAAATTCAAATCCTTTCCTTGCTGGCTTTGAAGAGCGGCCAAAGTTTTCCCAGCAAAGTTGTGAGCCAATAAGGCCTACTCTGGGACCTTAAGTCGCCTTAAGTCGCCTAAAGTCGCCTTAAGTCGCCTAAAGTCGCCTAAAGTCGCCTTAAGTCGCCTAAAGTCGCCTTAAGTCGCCCTTTGTCGCTTAAGGTTGCCTGAAGTCGTTAGGCTTAAAAAAGGCCTGCACACCTTAAAATTGCCCTAAAAGGTTTCACTTTTACTATTTCTTGAATATATAATAATTTTATTGCCCCAAATCTCTTTTTTAGTTCCCATATATGATTATATACTGCAAGGGTATGGCCCCATGCAGTAAAACACCATGCTTCAATAGTCATGCACGATGTCCTAGTTGCTTCAATTATATTTGCTGAACCCTATAAAGGATGGACCATTTTATTTTTGGGGGGGGGGGGGGGGCAAATAAGTATGGAAAAATCACAAAAAAAATTCTTGCACAGCCTCAAGATGGTAAAAAAAAAATTCATGCTTGCTAAAACAAAATGCCCAACCCCCCACCCCTAAAAATAAAATAGTCCATCCCCAAGGAGGGTACACTCATTCATCTTCAAAACATTGACAGCTATTTCTATAGGTTTACTTATATTTCATGGACAAAGTGTTGCTAAAAGGATGAAGTTGTGACTTATATTATAATCAACATTAAATATGAGCAACATCATAAAAAAGAAACACTGCTGATCAGCAGTCAATACTGATATACTGTAATGGTGCAGGCATTCCTTCACCTTCAAGGGTATTATAACACCAGTGAGAGCTGTTTTGGATCACTAAGATCACAATAATTTGAAAAGTATTTTGGGGTTAAGCCCAATTATTGCTTATCACTTTTACATTGAGCAAGTAAGCTTGAAAAGATCATAAGCTTAACCAAAGGCAATGTAACTGTATACAAATGTACTTAACTTTTAAGCTTACTTACCCAACGTGAAAGAGCAACCAAAAATGGGCCATTTCTCCCACATACAACCTTTAGAATGGGTTCTAGCCATCCAACATTATTCGATTTACAACCAATCGTAACTGAACGTTTGAAAACTTGAAACTTCTTTACAACTTGTATATGTCATCTTTGACAGTTTGATGAAGCAAAGAATTTAAATCAATCTATACGCTCAAGATTGCAAAATTTGCGTTGATTATGTTACTATGATGGCTCTCTGTCACAAAGGTCAAAAGGATTTCTTGTTATCAACCATTAAGCAGGAATGTGCAAAGGATTTGCAGCTGCTTCCAGCAGCAAAATTTGCCTCACTCGAGCAAACATGGCCGCCACATGTTTTGACCACGTGACTTCTTTTTGGAACATGGATGCCCACGCGCGCGGGCGCGCGCGCACTCATGTTCAGAAAATTAGCACTCAATTGATTCGGCAAAAAAGCCAAAGCTGAAGTGTTGCTGTTGTTGAAATTGAAACACATTCCCACTTTACAGTACAGCCTGACTAGGCTTCGTGGCTCCCTCTAGGCTACCACTCCCGTGCTTTACCTTCGTGGCGTAGATTGTCAATCAAGCTGGCCTGGAATTTTTGAAATCGTTCTTGTAGCCATTGACTGGCTTCCTGCTTGTATTGCGAAAAGAAAACTAATTTCGACAACTCAATCCAAGGTAAGGTAGATGTAAATTTCTGAAATTTATTGGTTAAGCGAGCGCGGGAGCTAGTCGCGCGCGCGAGGAAAAGAAACGCGCGAAGCATGGAAACCATCTACGATTGGAAAGGAATTCTGGGAGAATCAAAATGGCGGACGCCAATGTAAATATTGTCAACTCTGTCATTTGCTGTGCATTCGTTTGTGATCCTTTATCTTCTGGAAATTTTTGAGGTAATAATTAACTTTTACACCGGTAAATCTGTCAACAGCCTCATCAGTAACACTATTTAGTTTTGTTTTGACAGGTTAAATTAAAATGTTGCCAGGTGGAAAAGTGTGAGAGCATTTCGGGCCTGGAAGCAGAACTAATCAACCCTGCTAGAAAGTCTCCTACGAGGGTTCGGTTCCCTGTCAGTGGAACATCCAAGTTTTCAGGAGCCGGTCAAATAGTTGGAGAAAATGGGAAAGATGCGCTATTGAGAAGGACCCTCGCTTACGGTACCAAATATGATATTGGAATATTCTATTGGACTAAGGCAGGAGAACAGCAAATTGGCTGGGTGCCTGACCAAACAGTTTTGGATGTCGTTTGTCAAGCTTTCGAGCCAAAATTGACTGTGCAACTGCCACAACAGTGGCAGATAAATTAACCAAATTTATCTAATATGTGAAATCGAGAAGTGAGTTTTAATAAACTAATTCGATGCCTTTGTTCATTGTTGTATAAATAAGTCAAGGAAAATGTATTTTAGTTTGATTCAGATCAGGTATCCATTTTTAAGTGAAAAAGTTTTCCCAAGATTTTGTTTGGCAGTGTATATGATCTTTATATTTTTGTATGATTATTGTTTTTATTGCAATATCTTAAAAACATTTAAGCAGCTAACTGAATTTTTTCTCATTCTAGATAAGTAATATTGTTCCTGCCTCTTGTTTGGCTAATTAATGTTCATAATACAATTTAGCATTCATGTTATTTATATAATGTTGTTATTGTAATAATTTGAATCTCAGTATAGCTAAAAGGGGCTTTAAAATCTGGAAACTGGAGATTTACGGTCACTTAAGTCTATCTGAGACCAAGTGAACTGATTGTGATAATTTTGTTTATTGAAATATGAGACAAACTATCATGAATGCCAGGATTCATGTCAGGACTCAAGCTGTAGCCCTAACCCTAACTCTATGTCTAACCTGAACTGGAGTCCTTGGTCGCAAACTGACTTAAGTCCTGACTCAATCGGACCTGGCTTGAATCCTGTCTCATATTTCTCTCCAGAGACCAGTGGCTTGGTATTTAGGTATAGTGATGAAGAGACTGTCAATAACTTTTGTTTCATCACTTTTTAGAAACACTTTTATGTTGCCTGAAGTTGCCTTCAGTCACCTTAAGTCGCCTTAAGTTGCCTTAAGTCGCCTTAAATCGCCTTAAGTCACCTTAAATCGCCTTAAGTCGCCTTAAATCGCCTTAAGTCACCTAAAGTCGCCAATATTTTAAACTAATTTTTCCTTAAGTCGCCTTAAATCGCCTTAAATCGCTTAAAGTCGCCTAAAGTTACGGCGACTTAAGGTCCCAGAGTAGGCCTCCAATAATAACGCGGAGAAAACCAAATACCACTTAAAAGCAATAACCAGTCAATTTTATAAAAAAAATTCGTTGTGTACTCCTGACTGGTAGATAAAAGCAAATGGTACACACATTTCCGTTCGGAAATTTCGGTTGGAAATTTTGGACTACCTTTCAAGACGTTCCGTTCATTTCGGAAATTTTCCGGTCGGTCGAGCCAAAATTGTCTTACCATTTACATTCTGACCGAAATTTCCGGAATTTTTGGGTAAATGGTAAACAACCACTAAATAAAGTAGTTTCACCCTTTCAAGTCAAATTCGCTTGATGAAGGAATAGTACATGCCTTTTCAAATGATGCTATAAATCCGCTTGTTTATCAAGTGAAATTACAGTTGCAATAGTCTCAGTAAAGGGCTGGGGCGACCAGTCGCCTTTGTTCATCGCAAATAGTTGCAAAAATTTAAACTGGTTCAAAATGAAGCTACTGGTCGCAGTGAGTAGTCGCAGCAATCACCTCGTGTGTACTGCTCGTAAAACTAGTCGCTGCGACCAAATCAAAGGCCATATCAGACTGTCCCTGTAACAAACCCCGTGGTCTGGCCAGTACCTTACGCATGCGCACAGCCATATCACCACCTCGACTTTCCGTACTTGGGCAGAAAAGACTTATACCACAGAATCAAAACGAGGGACTACATAAAAGATTTTAAATTTGACACTATCTCAGCCTCGAGCGTTCGCCGCAGAGACGGTGATTTTATTTATAATTAATTGTTAAAGTATATATATATATATATATATATATATATATATATATATATATATATAATTATATATATATACGTAAATAGTCTCTTTTTATTTTTACTCTTTTAGTGTATTTTAGATATTTTATTATACACACGACCCCACAAGCTAGTGAAGCTTTAAACTTTTATCGTGTCTAAATAAAGGTTTTTGTTGTTTTGTTGTTGTTTGTTGTGTGTACAGCTCGTGCGACTAATCGCCGCGACCAAATGAATGAAAGGGTATCAAGGTCTATTGTTCCGGGTCAGTGGTGTAGCACACTTATGCACATAATTCCCTGACATACGCCTTTTTGAGTCGCCAAGTAAAAGACTGACAAAATATGTCTTTTAGTTCTTTAATATATATAAAAAACTAGTAACTGTACGTACGATGAGAAAGAACTGCTCTGTGGATCTCAGTTTTATAAAGAAGGCCACACTTCACAGCAGGCGCAAAAGTTATAGAACCGTACATCATGATTACGCACGACTAACTCACAAACAGGCATCAATAACTGTAAAAACACGAAAACAGCAAGGAACACCGGCCCCGTGGTCTGGCCAGTACATTACGCATGCGCACAGCCATATCACCCTGGTAGTGGCAGTCATGGACACTGTTTCATGGACAGCTGATGATTTCTAACAAGGACGAAACAGCTGTCCATGGCTGCCACTGCCAGGGTAATATGACTGCGTATGCGTAATGTACTGGCGAGACCAAGGGGTTTGAGTTCAAGTGTGTCACTTGCCTTTTTCGTGTTTTTATCAATAACTGTAACTGCAACTCCAGGCCTTTATTTATGTTTAATTAAAATCAAGAAATCATATGATTTCTTGTTAAAACTCTTTTTTTTAATTGTATTTTCCTCAGGTACCTTTGCACAAGACGCTTTCAGGCTCATCCGGGATCTTCAAAATGATACCCTTGATGACGTCATAAGAATTCATGAAAACCTGTGCACAGTAGTTTTCAGTACCGTGTCAGCCTACAGTGTGTGGTTTGTGCTGCACTGGTTTACTTACGGAGCAGGCGTCGTTGTAGCTATCATATACATATCTGAAGAATTTCACTTGAAGCACAAGTATCAAACGCCAACGGCGAATCGGGTCTACTTCGGCTTATTCTTTATCTATCACCTTTATTTGTTTCTTCTTCCATGCTTGTTGGCTGCTAAGATTACAAATAGCTGCGCTGGTAAGGGACTACATTCAAAGAAATATAAGATCAAAATAATGTTGGCACCTTTAACAACAAAATGCCAATTTTATTTTCCATCAGTTCCTAATAGATTTTGACCAATCAAGTGCAAGACCAAACAACTGTTAACAAGTTTCTTTTTTTTTTTTTTTTTAACAAGTTTCTTTTCTCTTTTCTTCTTTTGAAGGAATTTATGAGAAAATTAACTGCACCACATCAGATGACTGGGATGAAGGCCACCCGTTCAAAGATCGTCGCAACATCGCCCTGTTTATTTCCTACGCCAAAGACAGGCAATGTGGATTTAAAGTTGGTAGAATCACCTTTAACACATCTCTAGCCTGGTTTTCAGGTTTCTTCGGACTAACGGGTCTGCTGTATCACTTCTTCTAACTTTTTTCTAATTTCCTTATTTCTAAAACTGAATAAGGTCCAGAAAAAGTGCATATTCAAGGCCGGGCTTGCTTAAATTCTGCTAAGGTTTCTTTACACTTAATATTAGGTGGTAGAACGCTCCAGTCTCTTATCGTTATCGGGAAAAAGCTGTTCCCATAGATACTATTTTCCTGTCCCCGGTTGTTCAAAAGGTGGATAGCGCTATCCACTGGATAAATCACTATCCAGTGGATAGGTATTAGCAAAACCAATTGTGTTATCCACTGGATAGTGATTTATCCGATGGATAGCGCTATCCACATTTCGAACAATCGGGGCCTGGTGTATTAAGATTTACAAAACAACGGTTGTCATTGTGTCTTGTGATATACTTACGTGTAAGCGTTGCGTTTAAAAGGTCTGCGTTGTAGTTGTTCTTACTAAAATGTTGTAACGTTTACCTTAGCCACTATCTTGAACGCTATTAAATATGCGAGATTCAGATTATTTGGAATGGTAATTGTAGTGAACAAAGTTTCGTTTAGTAAAGATTTCGTTCACTCCAAATATTATGGGAAGTTTCTTTACCTGTTTATCAAAACAACAGAGGCGATGAAATCGCTAACTGAATGCCAGCCAAAAGTTAGGTTAAAACTCCCTCATCCGGCGCAGAATCTCAACGTAGCCGCACGTAGGGCCAGCACTCACTTCGCTAAGCGGAATCCCACTTCCCAAAAACTTTCCGTAGCGACTATAAAGCCGCCGTCACACGACAAATTTAAGTTGGCAAACTCGTTTTGGGAAACTCAAGTTGGTGTGTGTGAACACAGGCTTACCATCTGCTCAAAAGTAGAGTGGAACCGTTATTTTGAAAATACAGCTTTCACGAACCACAAATCACCAAAATAGACACAGAAAAAAAATGTTCATCGTTTTCGGTAGCCCTAATTTCGCCTTTTGATTAGTGAGGCTAGTTTTATACATCGATATGGCCATTACAGATGGACATAGCCTGCGTGGCAGGCGTAAACGGGGAGGGGCCGGAAAGGGCGCGAAAAAGGAGAGGAGAGAGAGAAGGAACGCCTGCTATAAGAACCGGGCTATTCGCATTCTCTTTGTACCTCGGAGTACGTGATGTGTCAGCGCGTGATTCGTGTGACAAGTGAGTACATAGTATGGAACCTGATATGGTGAACGGGTCATTGTGAAATCTATTTGCGCTGGCTTTTGCTGGCGACATTTAGTTCGCTACACCGTGCTGATGAGTTGCAATAACAACGAAACGGCTGTATCAGAAACTGGCGCGCGCTTTTACGCATGGCTGCCTTCACGTGGGAATTTACTTAATGTTTACCTTCCAGCGCGAATTAGCCAATCAGAATTTTGCAGCCGCCATCGTCCGCAGAAAAGAACAAAAGGGGGTCTTTATTACAGGCGTCTTTTTCCTCTCTCCCCAGTTCCCTTTTCCGCGACGCCTGCAACGCAGGCTAAGATACATAGTACAACACACAAAGAGAGGACGGTAAACAAGGGGTGCGAAATTGCCATCGACATTTGCCAAACTGTTGGCGACAAATGGAGCTCGCAAGCTTTTTCGCGGTTGTGCAACCTCGTTCCGAGGGTCCTCTCTCTTCAAATCTCTAAGAAGGCAAAACCGAGAAGTGTCGGATCGCCCGTCTGAGAATGAGGTTGAGGTGTGTAGACGTTTGTTGTGTGAACACACAATATTGACAACTTTTGACACTTTTTAGAGTTAATTTGCTAACTTTAGTTTGCCAAGTGAAAGCGCCTTAACAGTACCATCTCTTGAATAAAAATATAGTCATGAAATCACAGATTGTCTGCTAGCTATTGTTTTCAGATTTCCCTTACACATCAAGGCAAAATAAACACGAGTAGAGTAGTAGAATAAAAACGCTATCTGTTCTCTGTCCTTGGTGTGAATGGGACGTGTTGGAACCAGTTGAGCTGATTCGGATAATTCGCTGTATAGTGTTCGGCCTCAAGCCCCCTCGCTTTACTCAAGGTCTACTCGACTCCGATACATGATCGCAGCTGACCCAGGATCCATACATGTGTCTGTTATGTCAATGAACTTCCTGTTTGAGTTCCTGATATCACAAGACTTCCATGTGAGAAAGTTGTTTACGCAGAAAAACACAATCGGAAGTAAAATTCTTGGAATTTGGCCGGTATTGTTTAAACTCCGACCACTGGTGTTCGACCTCTTAATCAGTAATCCTAATCAAATACTGTATGTTTCCAGAGATGGATCCAAACTTGTTTATCCAAAGAGGGTTGCGGGTATTTTTTTTTTTTTTTTTTTGCAAAATAAGGCGGCCATCGAAAGGACCTTCTACCAACGTTTTCGGTTTCAAAGAAGACAAAGTGGAACGGCGAAAAGCCTCATACGCAAATTGAGACGCCACCAAAGTTTCGACCCGGGGATTTCGACCGGTGGTGCACCCTTCCTCGAGCTTCGCGAGGGTCTGCGAGACACGTATTTCTAGTTGTGTTTATATTTGTAGCTGATTACAAAGTTGTTTTCTTTTTCTTTTTTCTCTTTGTCAGTCAGTCAGGGGAAGGGGACAATTAATTCTTGGAAAACCGGAAGAGTCCCGGAACTGTCTGAATTCTGACCCACTGCGCGTGCACCTAATTAAACAAACCGAAAGGAACCGAAAGTAAAACAGATATTTAATCCGAGATAATGTTTAGTATTGTTTTTTCGACTACGTCTGAGATTTACACTATCCTAATTTGCATTCATTTGTTGTCCTAAAATGGGAGATGCACTGGAACAACAGCAAGATGTTGTGGAAGAAAATAATGAAGAAGAGCCACTTCTGCCACGCCAACAAACCGACTTCCGGCATGGTCGAGAGCCACAACGAACAAGTAAATGTGTTGAGTTGGTAATGGCTGTTCTCAAAGGCAGCTTTTGTTTGCTTGGTTTATGGGGACATCAAGTGTGGAACTACATTCCTCGCGTTTTATTCGGGACTATTTGCGTTTATCAAGCTGTTTACGATTTTTATGTGGTGCTAGGTTGTCGTGGCTTCGACTGTGGTTTCTTGGAAAATTCAACGGATAAGAGAAACGTCTCTCATCATAAAGATGACCGGAAAATTTCAAACGCTGTTTACACGATAGTTTCTCTCGCAGCTGTTGTTTCGTACCTTCTTTTCATTGGTTGTTTTATCGTAACAAAAGGGAAGAACTTGGCATTAATACCTCCGTGTGAATCACTGAAAATGAACGATCTAGACCGAAAGGATCTTTGGTGGTTGTGTTTTGTTTTTGTTGTTATAACAGCGTTGTATTTATGCTCAGTTGCTGTGTTTTACGCCATAATATGGCGTCAGCCCCGAAATTCGTATTTTAACATACTAGCTACTGGAGTTGGCGCGCAGTTTTTGGCGCAGTTGACAGCAATTACGACCTGTCACGTGTTCGCTGTCAGCGCGTTTGCGCTGGGTAAGTTGTCAACTAAAGATCATAAGCGACACACGTAACGAAATTTAAGCCACGAGATGCTAGCTTATCGTTTCGTTATATGTATAAAAGCAATAGACCAATTTCGATATATTAAAATTCATACTTGGCTCCGAGGCTTGGGGGAATAAAACAAAAGAAATGAATAATTCAACGCTGAAGGCTCGATGTGATTTCTTTTGTTTTATTCCGATCCCCCAAGCCTCGGAGCCTAGTATGAATTTTAATATATCGAAATTGGTCTATTACATACATTATTTCGTTATATATGTCATTCCGCAAATTCTTGCTTAGATTTTGTTTATAAGGCTTTTATACATAACGAAACAATAAGCCAATATCTTAATTCTAATCTTCATTTACCTATGTTTTCAGTATATATATATATGTGTGTAATTGCTTTCAAACAAAACAAAATGATAAGCGAATATCCTCTCGCTTAAATTTTGTTATGTGTTTGATATTTATACAGAAGAAATTACTTGCATAAATTTTAGTTGCATATTATGCGGACGTAAGTAACGCCTTTAATAGTTAATATTTCTTTGCTTTTGGCTAGTGATTTTTGGCGATTTGTTATTCCCATTCCAAGATAATAAAGTAAGCTTATAGCTAGCTCCCGGCCATAATCATGAAAACACGATAAAACAGCTAGGACAGTGAGTGTCCCTCTTGAAGCAGTGCTTGATCAAAGCCTGCAGCCGCGTGCTACATTCAGTATGAGAGACATTAAATTTTCTATGATGGACATTCAACACGACCAAATGCGCCTCGTTGGCTTATTTTATTCATAGAAAACTAATAAAACAGTAATAATGTTATATCTAAATATTTTGAAAATTTATTATTTTTGATCAATTTTATAGTTTCTATAATGTAAATTTCTTATATTTTATCTTTAATTTCACTTATTTTTTTTTTGTTCCCTATTAGTAGAAGGATTTTTTTCCTTCAGCTACAATGGAACCCCGTTAATACGACCACCTTCGGGCCATGGAAATTTGGTCGTATTAACGGGGTAGGGTCAAATTATGGTGCAACATGTTTTTAAACTACATTCTACTACACATGTATACCTTTAATTCCGCTATAAAATCAACCTTTTTGCAGTTAATTAATAATCTTACAACCGCAATTCAATGCAACTGAACAATGTAACAGCAAACGAATGAGAAAAAACACTGACTTCTTTCAGTTCCTTGTTATGAAAGGAAAGGGCTTCTAGTAAAATGTCTCGAAAAGCCGTTTTCTATATTGTAGCTTACAACACTTTAATTATTAAACAATTATTGAAATTATTCGCCTTTTCTTACAAAGAAAGGAAGCAAAGTACAAGTTCAAATTGTTGGATACGGGATGGAAATTCCGTGCGTTTACAAGTTTACTGGACAGCCAAGAAACGTTGATATGCTTTTAACAAATTATTAGACATTCCAGAAACAAGAAGGCAAAATAACTTTGAGAGCCTCGAAATGCTGCAAATTGAAGTCTTTCAGATGTTTTGAAGTATCTGTTCATGCATCCTTTTTACTGAACACTGTAATGAACATGCTAACCACTAACACCTTTACCTAAAAACATTCAATAACATATTAATGCGTTATTGTTTGTCAGATTGTGTCTGTTTTCATTCAGCAGCCTCACCAGGCATTTTGCCGACTAGTCGTATTAACGGGGTAATTTTATAAAGAAAATAACGACTGAGAACTCTAAAAGGTGGTCGTTGGTCGTAATAACAGGGTGGTCGGATTAACGGGGTTTTCAGATAAGAAAATGAGTGGGGTTTTGTTCGGGCCACAAAAAAGTGGTCGTAATAACGGGGTGGTCGTATTAACGAGGTGGTCGTATGGCGGGGTTCCACTGTAGTCTATTTTTACCTTGACACTGAAATAAAGTTATCATCATCATCATCATCTGCGTTGACGGAGGGGGAAAGGGATACATACATATTTGTGTCATTAAATGGATCAGTACATTTTCGCATTGAAGCTATTCTTGGCTTTCACTTACGTCATATCAAAATTCAGAAGCATTAAAAAATATATTTCGAATCCAAAATGTTTATAGAACTGTAAAGAGTTTAAAACTACACATCTTGGCCAAATTTTGAAGCGCAAAAGCATTTCGTTCAAGAGTTATAGGCGAACGAGTATTAGATATTTTTAGTAAGAAATGTATGGAGCGGCCATCTTTGTGCCCTTGAGAGGGGCACAAAGATGGCGGCCAAAAATTCAAAATCTTAATTACACCAAAAATCACATCCAAAAATATTGTATTTGCTATAAGCTCAATTAACTCGGCTTATAAGCACTTATAATGCAAACAATAACTTTCAGCTGATTCAATTTTGTTTATTTTCGCGACTTATCTGAAATAGCGTGACGCATTGCGTGACACATTTAAAACCTTTGTAAATCGGAAGCAAAACATCGTTAAAACCTGAAACTTTTCGTGAAAGATTATAACACTTGTATCCACATACCATGTTAGAAACAGCTTTGTAGGACGTTTTCTTTAGATTTTTTAATTTTTATGACGTCATGTGAAAACCAAGAATAGTTGAAAATCAAGTGGTTTATCGTTCATTTATTATTTAATTTACCGCAGGCACCTTTGCACAAGACGCCTTCAGGCTCATCCGGAACCTTCAAAACGGCGGCAACTTTGATGACGTCATAAGAATCCATGAAGACCTGTGCACAGTAGTTTTCAGTACCGTGTCAGCCTACAGTGTGTGGTTCGTGTTGCACTGGTTCAGTTACGGAGCAGGCGTTGTTTTATCAGTTATATACATATCCAAAGAATTTCTCTCAAGGACCAAATATGGTACTCCGACCTTGAACCTGGTATATCTTGGCTTATTCTTTGTTTGCCACGTCTATTTGTTTCTTCTTCCTTGTATTTTTGCTGCCAGGATCACAAGCGCCTGTACTGGTAAGAGTCTAAGAGAACAAACTCGTCACCAGGCCCTTCTACGCGCTCAAAATGGCGGGCGGAGAAACCCCTGCTGTCAACGCTGTCAAAATATTTCAAACATCCTGCAGGATTTTTTCTCGTAAAACACGATGAAATTTCCTTGTTTCGTTTAAACAACGTATTTGGATTACCAGAAAACAAACGCGACTAACTGTGTTTAGCAGTGTTTAGCACAGTTTTAGCTAAAACTGTGGGCCCCAAATAGTTATGTCACGCACGAAATATGTTACGCCTTGTACACCCTCACCTGTTTCCTACACGCACATTCGCTCTAGTAGGTGCGGTTTTATGTAATGTAAAATTTATTTTAGTCTCTTATGTAGGTATATATACAGGCCACTTATGTTGTATTGTAAAACTCCCTGACGAAGTGTGCATTAGTCACACGAAACGCGTAGGAGAAAAAAAATCGTTTTACAACTCCAAGAGTTCGCAGATGTGCTGCTCACTAGTTCAATCTTAAAAAATTCAGTAATTACACAATTGCTTTGGTTTTGCATTGCTACGCTTTGTGATTGGCTGAAAAATCTCGCGCCACCTTCTCAACCAATCAGAAGTAAAACCAAAACCAATAGTGACTTGATCGCACGCGTTTTCCCGCGCTTGGCGCCGCCGACATGTAATTGCTTCGAGCTCTGAATGGTTCATTGGATTGTTTACGACTGCTGTGATTGGTCAGAGCAATTACTTTGGTTTTGGTTTTACTACACTCAATTGAAAACTGCTCTAAGAAACTAATTACTAGGTATTAATAATGAAAAATCGTATTTATTTTTGCTTTAAAAGGTATCTACGAGAAAATAAACTGCACCACATCTGCTGACTGGAATGAAGGCCATGTGCTCAAAGATCGTAGTAATTTAACAATGTTTGTTTCCTACGCTGAGAAGAGACGCTGTGGGTTTAAAGTTGGAAGAATAACTTTTAATACTTCTCTAGCCTGGCTTTCTTTTTTCTTTGGACTAACGGGTTTGTTGTATCACTTCTTCTAATGTAAAGCAGTGCGCATGTCTCCCCCCGGACAACCCCTGAAGAGCATTTTGTGAAGAAAAGAATTGATAACTGTCCCATGGCGGGGACAAAAACGCTGTGCAAATGCCCTGGGGTATACAATAGAACCCCGCTAACTCGAACTCTGAAGGGAAACGAAAATCAGTTCGAGTTAGCGGGGGTTCGAGTTATCGGGGTCGGGGAAAAAATATTTATTTTTGTTAATTATTAATAATAGTGACGATATATAGCGTGAACACAGTTTTATTATCTTCTTCTACGATAAACATCGCCTAATTTGCGTATGATAACAAGAAATTCCAAAGATTATGACTTCGAGCTAAGTGTAACTTTAAAGGGATCCTCCATTGTTATAACAAATTGACGTTAAATTGTTGGAAATAAAGTCTAAATTAAAAAAATTTAAAAAACAGGTGCAAATTTTAGTGTACAAAAAAGTGGATGACAACATCGCCTATTTTCGCCTTCTATTTTCCCGCGCGTCGCCAGTTTGAATATTTATGACGTGTTAAGGTTGTCAGGAGCTTATTACCCCCGCGGTTGTCTAAAGCTGTGTTCACACTAGGCCGAAACATGATTAGTCTGATCACGAATGAAACATGTTTCATCATAAAAGAGTGTTCACATCAGGCAGTGCATTGCGCGAATCATGATTGAATCATGATTAGTCTGATCATGATTGAAACTACCTCACGAGGTAGTTTCAATCATGATCAGACTGAACACATTCAAAATGGCGGATGGATGCGGAGAAGACACGAGTGTGCAAAAGAACCAAAATTGGAGCTTTTATGAAGCCAAATGTCTAGTCGAAGTATGGGCAGACGAGGAAATACAACGACAATTAGCGGCAATGGGAAGGAAACAAAACATATGGGAGAACATTGCTGCAAAACTGAATGAGAATGGTTTTGAGCGTACCGCATCGCAGCTGAAGTCAAAGAAATTTATGCGAGTATCACAAAACAGCATAAATGATTCAACCATGCATGAAACGTGTTTGAAACCGACATCTGATGTGAACAATGCAAGAACAAACACGTTTACGCGAAACATGTTTAGTTGAAACATGTTTACTCTAAACATGTTTCGGCTTTAATGTGAACGCAGCTTAATTGTTGCCGACAAAACAACTTCGATTCTTAACAATAGCGGCAACCGTAACACGTCATAAATATTCAAAATGGCGGCGCGCGGGAAATTTAAAAGCGAAAACACGCGATATCTTTATCCATTTTATTTGTACAATAAAATTATATTTGCACCTGTTCTTTTAAAAAAATTAAATTTCGACTTTTTTTTTCAACAATTTAGCGTCAATTTGTTCTGACAATGGAGGTTCCCTTTAACATTTGGGTACATGTTTTTGCAATATAAACGAAGTTTGTAGTGTATAACTACAGTCTAACTAAATACAAAACAACATTAAGGAAGTAACCATGTCCGTTTTCCTATTTTCATGATCAGTCTGAAGTTATAATCAGATAACAAGCAGCCTATTTTCTTGATATGAATAACTGTATTTTGAGAAGTCATACCAACAGAGTTCGAGTTATCGGGGTAAATTTGGGCCAAGGGAAACGAAAAATAGTTCGAGTTAGCGGGGAATTCGAGTTATCCGAATTCGAGTTATCCGAGTAAAAATGACTCAAAAATAGGGCGAAATCCAAGGGAAATCGAACTTAGTTCGAGTTATCCGAGTTCGAGTTAGCGGGGTTCTACTGTAGTAAAAAAAAATTAAAGGAAACTTCTTCGAAGGCAAATTAAAAAATCAATAGAGAAGTGTTTCCCTCCGTTTTCCAGTCTAGTGACCGATTAGAGCAAGTTCGCAACAACAGGATTCTTAACTTCAGACTGATTCTTAAGGCCGGAAACATGAGGGTGTCAAATGCCCCGGGGTACACCGAGGGTAGGCTAATGCCCAACCCTTAAGCTTGGGATTCGGACGTGAGAAATGCCCGACTAAAATAGATAATAAATAAATTAATCACTACTATAAAGAAAAGTTGTGAAGAAGCGGACAGCCAGAAGCGCTAATGCACCATACCAGGATCTTGTATAGATCTTAGACTCTTTAGCCGTGATGAAGAAACGGAAGCGGAAGCCATGCAGACTTGCGCTCACACAAAATCACGGATTGAGAAATGAACTCAGTGATTCTAGCATTCAGCGATCACTACTGATTTTGCAAACTATGTGCCAAAGAAACAATATTGTTGTGCCCAGAACTAGCAAACAAACGACGGCATAACTAAGTATTCTAAACGGCTCTGGAAGCGTAAATATCTCCTGTCAGTATGAATCGGCAACATTGAGAACAACAATCCTGTTATTGCTGCGAAGCACCAGCTTCGCAGCAGACTATTTCGAAAGGACATGATGACGTCAAGAACACATGATTGCTGGATACCAGAGTCCTGTTTGTCTCGACAGAACTTTGTCGTACAAAATGCCTCGATTTCGTGCATTCTCGCTGGTCTCAGAACGGCCTTCGTTTTGTTTACTAGGTGAAGGAAAGATCTGACAAACCGCCCAACGCCCGTTTATAGATGCCCCATTTCTCAATATTGGATCTTAATTTTCCCTTCAGACGGTGTTTTTAAATAATACTATATTTGTTGTTCATTCACTAGTGTTTCAAAGAATGTTGACAGCGCGCAGCGCGTGAATCTTTGTTTATATATAAAACGAAAGTCTTCTTTTGTTCAAATATATTTTGCACCCAACACCAGTGCTGAGCCCACGACCGAGTTCAAATCTACTGCGGTTTTACCTTTTGTCAAAGGTGTGTCCGAACAACTTCGCCGCTGCCTACAACAACAAGGCGTACGCGCTGTTTTCAAGTCGGAGACTACACTTAGATCACACCTAGTACGGCCTAAAGACGCTGTTGACCCGACTAAAAAAGATGGCGTGGTTTACAGAATTCCCTGTGAATGCGGTAAAGTTTATATCGGCGAGACTGGAAGACCTATGCAAGACAGAATAAAAGAGCATGATCGAGACATCCGATTCGCCCGTACCCAGACCTCCGCCGTTTCAGAGCACGCCAACAACACCGGACACCACCCGCTTTGGAATGAAGTAACGTTTATTGATCGTGATCCTCATTGGTACACACGCAGGGTCAAAGAGGCGATCCACATAAGACTTAACCCTAACAACATCAACAGGGACAGTGGAATAGAAATTCCAGAAGCATGGATGCCCACGATCAAGAAACACAACAACAGGAGAGCCGTACGACTACGGACCGCCGAGGGAACAATTCGCCGAAACAACGAGGATCAAAATGCGCCAGTCACAGCTGTTGAAAAACCAACCAATCACAGCAGAGCATCGTGCTTCATAGGTGACGCGTAACCAGTCGACCCCATCGCCTGAAGAAGACTAGCAGTATGCAGTCGAAACGTCGCGATCCACATCGGAAGTGACTACATCGTGAGTTAAACGAAAAATACTTCTTTACTAGTATATTTTGCAGTTTCTATTCACTTGTCTGCTTCACTGTTGAAGTTTGTTTTGTTTCCGTTGCACAAAATAACATAAATAAAATATTAAACGCTAAACAAATGCAGGAAAAAAATTCAAAACGTGGCATTTTTAATTTTATCAATTGTGACTTTTTTTTAAATTTTTAGTCACGTCCCCGTTGTTTTGTGACACGACCGTCCGTTTGGTTTGTTTACACATTTTAAATGAAAATAATTCGCGATGGCCAAATTCGCGGATTTCTGTGCTACCGCTATAAAATATAATGTCAGAAAGCTTTAAGGATATGTTGGAGGACACCTACAAAAGAATTTTGATGAACTTCTTTTGTTCTGGCACCAACATGGCCGCCATGGCCTTTGTCATTTGACTGAAGGTCACGTGATTGCAAACCATCAATACATTGTGAGTAAATTATGACTTTTAAACTGCTGATAAACATGTCGACGGACGCGCTGCTCTAATCAAAGGTCTAAACAAAGTAATTACTTTGCTTTGGGATTTACGATACTAATGTGAAAACGGCTCCATAAATAAAAGTCATAAAATGACATCTTCGCAGCAATTCACTTTCTATAAGAAACTACTACACAACTAGTACCTTAACTTTGATATATCCATTGAAAACAATCTCTCAGGCATGTACTTGAGGTAATCCCATTCTAAAGCCGGGCCGAAATTCTTTTTTTGCGACAAGCAGGATTTGTACTAGGCCTGTCACTTTTTAAACGATATTTCAATATCTCGCCTCCGACCTTTCGCGGCGATTTGCTTTCTTTCGGTCTCGCGCCATGTGTAATATAATACCGAAACTCCCGTATGTAAACAAAAACAAATTCGTGGCCTTTCGAGATAAAATGGGTCTACAATCATTTTCGGAAACGAATGTAGCTCACATTTCGCGACAATCCCGTTTATACACTTTGAAATTTAGCAGTCGTATCTTACCTGCTTAACTAAACAACAAAACTGGGTGACATTGGGCGCTTATAATTTTGCTTCAGGCCATACACTGATTGCGTTGAAATTGACAAACACGGGCCAACATTTGAAATTCAACCGGAAGTAAAACCTTATGCGTAGAAGGGTAAAATATTTTACCTTGCTGCGCATTCATTTTTAAACGGCAATCAAAAAATTCGAATTTTTGTCCGTTTTATACCAGGGAGCCACAAGACGCAATTTAAAAAAAAACGTGGAGTTCTGGGGACGAGAATGGCAGAGTCCCGGAGGAATTCCGACCCACTGCGCGTGCACTGAATAACACAACCCGAAAGTAAAACTGGACAGATGTTTAATCCAATGTAATGTTTAGTATTGTTTGTTCGACTACGTCTGAGATTAACACTATCCTAATTTGTAGTCATTTGTTGTCCTAAAATGGGAGATGCACTGGAACAACAGCAAGATGTTGTGGAAGAAAATAATGAAGAAGATCCTCTTCTACCTCGCCAACAAACCGACTTCCGGCATGGTCGAGAGCCACAACGTACAAGTAAATGTGTTGAGTTGGTGATGGCTGTTCTCAAAGCCAGCTTCTGTTCGCTTGGTTTATGGGGACATCAAGTGTGGAACTACATCCCTCGCGTTTTATTCGGGGCTATTTGTGTTTATCAAGCTGTTTACGATTTTTATGTTGTGCTGGGTTGTCGTGGCTTCGACTGTGGTTTCTTGGAAAATTCAACGGATGAGAAAAACGTTTCTCATAAAGATGACCGGAAAATTTCAAATGCTGTTTACACGATAGTTTCGCTCGCAGCTGTTGTTTCGTATCTTATTTTTATCGGTTGTTTTATCGTAACAAAAGGGAAGAACTTGGCATTAGTACCTCCGTGTGAATCACTGAAAATGAACGATCTAGACCGAAAGGATCTTTGGTGGTGTTTCGCTTTCAGGCCTACTCTGGGACCTTAAGTCGCCGTAACTTTAGGCGACTTTAAGCGATTTAAGGCGATTTAAGGCGACTTAAGGAAAAATTAGTTTAAAATATTGGCGACTTAAGGCGACTTTAGGCGACTTAAGGCGACTTAAGGCGACTTTAGGCGACTTAAGGCGATTTAAGGCGACTTAAGGCAACTTAAGGCAACTTAAGGTGACTGAAGGCAACTTCAGACAACATAAAAGTGTTTCTAAAAAGTGATGAAACAAAAGTTATTGACAGTCTCTTCATCACTATACCTAAATACCAAGCCACTGGTCTCTGGAGAGAAATATGAGACAGGATTCAAGCCAGGTCTGATTGAGTCAGGACTTAAGTCAGTTTGCGACCAAGGACGCCAGTTCAGGTTAGACATAGAGTTAGGGTTAGGGCTACAGCTTGAGTCCTGACATGAATCCTGGCATTCATGATAGTTTGTCTCATATTTCAATAAACAAAATTATCACAATCAGTTCACTTGGTCTCAGATAGACTTAAGTGACCGTAAATCTCCAGTTTCCAGATTTTAAAGCCCCTTTTAGCTATACTGAGATTCAAATTATTACAATAAAAACAACAACATTATATAAATAATATGAATGCTAAATTGTATTATGAACATTAATTAGCCAAACAAGAGACAGGAACAATATTACTTATCTAGAATGAGAAAAAATTCAGTTAGCTGCTTAAATGTTTTTAAGATATTGCAATAAAAACAATAATCATACAAAAATATAAAGATCATATACACTGCCAAACAAAATCTTGGGAAAAAAAATCCAACTTTTTCACTTAAAAATGGATACCTGATTTGAATCAAACTAACATACATTTTCCTTGACTTATTTATACAACAATGAACAAAGGCATCGAATTAGTTAATTCAAAATCACTTCTCGATTTCACAAATTACATAAATTTGGTTAATTTGTCTGCCACTGTTGTGCCAGTTGCACAGTCAATTTTGGCTCGAAAGCTTGACAAACGACATCCAAAACTGTTTGGTCAGGCACCCAGCCAATTTGTTGTTCTCCTGCCTTAGTCCAATAGAATATTCCAATATCATATTTGGTACCGTAAGCGAGGGTCCTTCTCAATAGCGCATCTTTCCCATTTTCTCCAACTATTTGTCTGGCTCCTGAAAACTTGGATGTTCCACTGACAGGGAACCGAACCCTCGTAGGAGACTTTGTAGCAGGGTTGATTAGTTCTGCTTCCAGGCCCGAAATGCTCTCACACTTTTCCACCTGGCAACATTTAATTTAACCTGTCAAAATAAAACTAAATAGTGTTACTGATGAGGCTGTTGACAGATTTACCCGTGTAGAAGTTAATTATTACCTCAAAAATTTCCAGAAAATAATGGATCACAAATGAATGCACAGCAAATGACAGAGTTGGCAATATTTACATTGGCGTCCGCCATTTTGATTCTCCCAGAATTCCTTTCCAATCGTAGATGGTTTCCATGCTTCGCGCGTTTCTTTTCCTCCCGCGCGCGACTAGCTCCCGGCCCGCGCTCGCTTACCAATAAATTTCAGAAATTTACATCTACCTTACCTTGAATTGAGTTGTCGGAATCAGTTTTCTTTTCGCAATACAAGCAGGAAGCCAGTCAATGGCTACAAGAACGATTTCAAAAATTCCAGGCCAGCTTGATTGACAATCTACGCCACGAAGGTAAAGCACGTGAGTGGTAGCCTAGAGGGAGCCACGAAGCCTAGTCAGGCTGTACTGAAAAGTGGGAATGTGTTGCAATTTCAAAAACAGCAACACTTCAGCTTTGGCTTTGTTTGCCGAATCAATTGAGTGCTAATTTCCTGAACATGAGTGCGCGAGCGCCCGCGCGCGTGGGCATCCATGCAAAAAGAAGTCACGTGGTCAAAACATGAGGTGGCCATGTTTGCTCGAGTGAGGGAAATTTTCCTGCTGGAAGCAGCTGCAAATCCTTAGCAAATTTCTGCTTAATGGTTGATAACAAGAAATCCTTTTGACCTTTGTAACAGAGAGCCGTCATGGTAACATAATCAACGCAAATTTTGCAATCTTGAGCGTACAGGTTGATTTAAATTCTTTGCTTCATCAAACTGTCAAGAAGATGACATATACAAGTTGTATAGAAGTTTCAAGTTTTCAAACGTTCAGTTACGATTGGTTGTAAATAGAATAATGTTGGATGGCTAGAACGCAGCTTAGAGGTTGTATGCGGGAGAAATGGCCGATTTTTGGTTGCTCTTTCACGTTGGGTAAGTAAGCTTAAAAGTTAAGTACATTTGTATACAGTTACATTGCCTTTGGTTAAGCTTATGATCTTTTCGAGCTTACTTGCTCAATGTAAAAGTGATAAGCAATAATTGGGCTTAACCCCAAAATACTTTTCAAATTATTGTGATCTTAGTGATCCAAAACAGCTCTCACTGTTGTTATAATACCCTGAAGGTGAAGGAATGCCTGCACCATTACAGTATATCAGTATTGACTGTTGATCAGCAGTGTTTCTTTTTTATGATGTTGCTCATATTAATGTTGATTATAATATAAGTCACAACTTCATCCTTTCAGCAACACTTTGTCCATGAAATATAAGTAAACCTATAGAAACAGCTGTCAATGTTTTGAAGATGAATGAGTGTACCCTCCTTGGGGATGGACCATTTTATTTTTAGGGGTGGGGGGTTGGGCATTTTGTTTTAGCAAGCATGGATTTTTTTTACCATCTTGAGGCTGTCCAAGAATTTTTTTTGTGATTTTTCCATACTTTTCTATACTTTATCTGTGCGTGAATTTTTTTCTTGGTATTTGCCCCCCCCCCCCCCCCCCCCCTCAAAAATAAAATGGTCCATCCTTTATAGGGTTCAGCAAATATAATTGAAGCAACTAGGACATGGTGCATGACTATTGAAGCATGTGTTGTACTGCATGGGGCCATACCCTTGCAGTATATAATCATATATGGGGAATAAAAAAGAGATTTGGGGCAATAAAATTATTATATATTCAAGAAATAGTAAAAGTGAAACCTTTTAGGGCAATTTTAAGGTGTGCAGGCCTTTTTTAAGCCTAACGACTTCAGGCGACCTTAAGCGACAAAGGGCGACTTAAGGCGACTTAAGGCGACTTTAGGCGACTTTAGGCGACTTAAGGCGACTTTAGGCGACTTAAGGTCCCAGAGTAGGCCTGCTTTCGTTGTTATAACAGCGTTGTATCTATGTTCGGCTGCTGTGTTTTACGCGATAATATGGAGTCAGCCCCGGAATTCCTATTTTTATATACTAGCTACTGGAGTTGGAGCGCAGTTTTTGGCGCAATGGACAGCGATTACGACGTGTCACGTGTTCGCTGTCAGTTCGTTTGCGCTGGGTAAGTTGTCCAAGGCTTGACCATGTAAAACCTAATATTAAAATGCAATTTCTCCTTTCTTGTCCCCATACATTTATTATAGCAGCAGTGGAGAGAAGGTATTCAAATGTCAAGAGAATTCATCTTGGGTGATCATATCCCTAAATTCTCATCACCTCTCTGATGGCTTAAAGATGAATTACAGTCCGTACTGCGCAGTCTCAGCTCGGCGATGTTTGTGAGCCTCACCATTCTCGTCCCCAGAGCCTTCGTTTCGTTTGGTCAGCGGAAAAAACGAAGGGCTCTAGTAACAGTGCCTTCCGGATGTCGTAAAATCTACGGCATCCGTTAGCGCATGCCTAATGCATAAATGTACTATTGCGCTTGCTCAATGCCAGAAACCGGAAATGAAAAACCTTTCGTGTGTGCATTCTCGTCCCCAGAGCCCTCGTTTCGTTTGGTTGAGCTCTGGAGACGAGATTGTTGTGTGTGTGGAATGGCGTTCGAAAGGACTGTACAAGACTTAACAATTACAGGAAAACATGGCGCTAAAAAGGAAAGAAGAAAAGCTTTACGTGCCAGTGTTATTTAGAAAAAAGATTGTCTTTGTATTTTGCCTACTGTTTTTAGAAATTCCTCGATAAGTCAACCGATTTCTTTCGTTTGGGAGCTGTGTATTTATCGTTTCGCCACTGGATCAACTGAACGCTATCATACAGGAACCGCGCAGCATATTTTCGATTGGGGGGGGGGGGCTAAATCAAATGCCATAGGTATTTGTAGCGCGCGCCGCAGGCGCTAGCCGTCTAATTGCTTCCAGAATGGCTAAAAATGCATCCCAATATACCAGACGCAGTGAATTATTTTATTATTTATCAGGCTAATAAATACCACCAAATTTGAACTACAATAACAAAACATCGAACACAAGGAAAATAGCAATAATTACTTTTTAGCACATTGACAAATCTAAATCCGAGTAAATTTGCCCAAAGTTGCGAAAACGGTTTTCATTTCGTTGGACAAATTCATTCGCTACATTTAGAAGCCGAATTTTCTCTGTTCTTGCCTTGTGGGTATGCAATAAAGCCACATTATTAAAACGTTGTTGGTTCATGTTCGCACGCAACCACGTTTTCACTCTCCTTGTCATGGAGAACGACCTTTCACCTGTAGCACTTGTTGCAGGATTCACCAACAGGAGTTTACAAATTACAATAACCTCACTTATCATGTGTCTCTCATGATCAGCAAAACTCTTAACCGCTTTCAAAACATCGGCAAAGCAATTAATCTGTTCATCCTTGATCAAAACTTTCAGTATTTCGAGTTGGGAAAACAGATATCCAGTTCTTACATCGTCAGTATAATTTTCTTTCATGAAGTCCATTTGTGAGGATACGTCTTGCGAGTTCAAAACACCTATCAGAAGAGACTCCATATTTGCATATGCTTTGAAACTAGGCTGGTCAAAACGTTCTTCAATGGACGACACTATCAAATCTAGTGCTTCAAAGTAAATTCTTCGATATACTTGCTCAGGAGTTGGTGGAATAGTTATCTGAACAGATCCCCACAAGAGTTGTGGGTTTCTGATGTAAGCAAACAAGTTCAACCACTTCTATAACAGAACATGTCCGACGAACGGCCGCCATATTGCTTGTCCTAAAGGAAGAAATCAATTCACCGTTTACCGCAACACTCACTGGCGAAAGTTTTCATTAATTATCGCATATCTATGAGAGCAGTAAAACAGTAATTTTTCAATTGGGTGAAATTATTTTTTTCCCAAAAATTATTGGGGGGGCTCTGCGGTCCCTGTCATATCCGACTAAATCAGTTGATGGGACACCTAAGTTTGTTGATGGACACGCTGTGGTCATTGATTAGGCTTATTTCAGCGAACAGTGGTAAGAAATATCGAGGAATTTTTGTTTTGCATTCGTTTCATGTTATTTTAATTGGGCTTCGAGTGACCTTCGTTTCTCTATAGATTTGTGTTTCAAGTTGTAGCAAAGAGTACTACCTAATAAAGAAAATATAACTTGCTTACGATTCTTACGAGAGTGCTGATAGCGTTGTTGTTGTTGTTATTTAAAATGAGTAACCTAGTGGTAATATTTCTTTTCACCCTTGGGCTTTCTTCAGGATTTCTGCCTCTCCTTTTAATTAGTACTCGTCCCTGTTGCAAGCAACATACTTCTTTAATATTCGTGGCCTTCGTCTTCCAAGACACATACTGATTATTTTCGGAAACGAATTGCTCATATTTAGCGACAATCAGATCCCGTTATACTTTGAAATTTAGCAGCCGTATCTTTACCTGCTAAACCAAACAAAACTGGGTGACATTGGTCGTTGAAGGCGTTGAAATTAAAACGTTGGTTTTGTTGATGTAGTCATAGGACTTCAACATTTGAAATTCAACCGGAAGTAAAACCTTATGCGTAGAGGCGTAAAATTTTTTACCTTGTTGCGCATTCATTTTTAAACGGCCAATCAAAAAATTCAAATTTTTGTCCGTTACCAGAGCTACACGAGACGCAATTTAAAAAAACCGTGGAGCTCTGGGGACGAGAATGGAGCCTCGCACGAAAGAATGTTTACTGCGAAAATGAAAATTACGGGACAAACTTACCTTTTCCTTCATTATTAACGTCAGATATCCTTGCCAAACAATAATAACATGTAAAAGAACCCCAACGTTTTCCCAAACCGACGTCTCAGCTCATCGAGCATTCATAAACGGTTAGCATTAGATCCCATCCGCCTTAACCACCTCTAGACTACGAGTAGTCCCTCCTTTCCTCAGGGATAGTAGAGCGAGCGAAACGCGAGCGCGCGTGAAAATCACCGTCTTGCCTTTCTCGTGTGAGGCGATTTTCACGCGCGCTCGCGTTTCGCTCGCTCTACTATCCCTGAGTCGAAACGACCTCGAACACCTTATTGAGACTTATATAACGGAGTTACAGGTTAGCTTTCAGTTAAGGTTAGGGTTAGCAGTTTATGTAGTTAAATTTAGGCCTAAAGAACCCGAGAACTGAGCTAGGTGGTACTCTGGTACGGTAGGCTACGTAAGCCTAAGCCTAGCTGAGGTCACAGGTTCAATCCTCAGTGGGGATTTTAGATTTCCTTTTTTACACTTAAAAGTTTATTGAAAATAAAATTCTAGGTGTCGAAATTACGTTATATAAGTTTCAATAAGTGTCCGAGGTGGTTTAGGCGGATGGGATCTAATGCTGCCGTAATGGGCGGACCGTTTACTCCCATTTACTCCATGTATGCTATTACCGAAGCGTAACATATCAAGAAATTCAAAACAAAAATGAAGGCAAACCCCGAGGCTGCGCAGTACAGACTGTAATTCATCTTTAAAGAGTCAAAGCAGTGCCTGATCGAAGCCTGCAGCTGCGTGCTACGTTCAGTATGAGAGACGTTGTACATTCCACAATTTGAGCTTTCTATCAGTTGATTACTGAGGTAACAATTGGAATGCCCGTAGCCTGTTCTAGACGCTAGTTAAGATTGTGGGGCAGGAAAGCAGCTAAAAACCGACGGGCGAATGACTGGGGAGACGGGGTGCTCTCTTTTCGCACCTATTTTCCCTTCGTGCGCCGCCTATCCTTTTCTCCCCACCTGAACGCCTGGAACAGGCAAGCCCAGAGCAAACTATCGATAGAAAGCGCGAGCGACCAATGGCAATCAACAACGCAGAATGCTAATATAAATGGTTTATTTCTATCTTCATCTTTATGCAACATTTTTCTACTCATGTGGTAATAAAATGTCCTAAAAAGAAAAACCGGCCTACTGAAGAAAATAGTAGACACTTAGCGCGGTCTATCGTGAATACGCCAATCTCATAGGCTCAACGACCCTGGCTCATGACTGTGGTCACGCGCGCAATGTCATTTAAAAGTAAATTTCGTTTAATTTATTTTTGAAAATTTTCTGAGGGATACTCAACTCGACCAAATGCGTCTCGTTGACTAATAAAACAGTAATAAAGTAATAGCTTCGTTGACGGATAGTGGAGAAAGTGACGAACACAGATTTTTGTCCTCAAATGGATCAGTGCGTTTTTGCGTTGAGGCTATAGTTGAATGTCAAGTGGTTTGTCATTCATTTATTATTAAATTTACCTCAGGTACCTTTGCACAAGACGCCCTCAGGATCATTCGGGAGGTTCAAAACGGGACCCTTGATGACGTCATAAGAATCCATGAAGACCTGTGCACAGTAGTTTTCAGTACCGTGTCAGCCTACAGTGTGTGGTTCGTGCTGCACTGGTTCACTTACGGAGCAGGCGTTATTTTATCAGTTGTATACATATCCAAAGAGTTTCTCTCAAGGACCAAATATGGTACTCCGACCTTGAACCTGGCATATCTTTGCTTATCGTTTGTTTTCAACGTCTATTTGTTTCTTCTTCCTTGTATATTTGCTGCTAGGATCACAAGCTCCTGCACTGGTAAGAGTCTAAGAGAACAAACTCGTCACCTGGTCCTTGTACGCGCTCAAAATGGCTGGCGGAGAAACCCCTGCTGACAACGCTGTCAAAATATTTCAAACATCCTGGAGAATTTTTTCTCGTAAAACGGGATGAAGTGTCCTTATTTCGTTTGAACAACGGGTTTGGACGGGAGTACCAGAAAACAAACACGACTACATATCGCTGGAACTAGTATTTAAAACCTCCGAAAACGCCATTTCATCCCAATTCTTGGAGTATTTTGGCCGCCTTGTCCGAAGGTTTCTGCACTCGCCATTTTGAAAGCGTAGAAGGCCTAGGGACGAGGTTAAGTGAGAAAATTTATCACAACAGTCGTCCACAGAGCCGCCTGGCCCTCTTAGCCCCTCGAGCTCAGGCTCCGGCGGCTAAGAGGGCCATGCGGCTCTGGAAACGAGAATGTCATTTATGACTGTGGCAAAGTCCACAAAGTCATATTTAGCTTGCGCTTCCAAACACTTGATGTATGAAAGCCTTTCCAAATGTTCCACTTAGTCTTAATTCTCGGCTTAATTCTCGCCGGAATTTTCCCGAAGGACCTAAACAAAAAATATAGAAAACCTAGAAGAGATGGAAGTGGAAAGGCCGTTGGGCTGCAACAGCTTTATTTATGTTGCTCTGAAGTGTCGGAGATCTTGTTCTAACCCTTGTAAACGAACCATTGGTGAATGGATATACACGGTCAGGGATGTATAACTTTTTTCTTAGACTTTAACGGTAAAAGGGTAATTTGCCGCGGTAAAAAGTGCACTCCTGAATAAAGGAACAACTGAGGTCAGGGCCCGGTTGTTCAAAAGGTGGATAGCGCTATCCACCGGATAAATCACTGTCCAGTGGATAACACGATGGATTTTGTTAACGTTTATCCACTGGATAGTGATATATCCAATGGATAGTGCTGTCCACCTTTTAAACAACCGGAGCCTGAAGGTTTGCGGTCCAAGGCATCAGTGGTCTCTGCCGTCGTGTTGTCTCTCTTCACTCAGGTATATAAATGTGTACACGCACGCTTTATGCTGGGGGGAGGGGGCGGAGGCCGTGTATAACCTTACACAGGAATAGCATCCCATCCAGGGGGGGGGGGGGGGTGGGGGGGTTAGTGATACTCTCAGTCGCTTCATGCTGTACAAACCGCACAGCCATGTTTAGTGTTATTTTAAAACGCCCAAAAGACACATTTATGTCAGTGGGAACACAAAACAATGGCCGCACAGTTCTGTTAAAAATTACTCTACCAGTGCTCTAAAATAGAATGAATGTATGAATGTCTAGAGCTGCAGATGCCCAGGATGGAAATTAATTGAAAGTTAATAGCCTTGATTGGAAACTCGCTAAAACTCTGATTATGGTTTATTCCCTCTTTAAAAATTCACGTGATATCTTCCTCTTAGTGTTCTATAAGCGTTTCGTTAATTTGCAGTAGTTTTGAGTAAAAAACGTCTAAATCCCCGTGACCTAGCTCCTTTATTATTAAGTGATGATCTGCATAAGAAGGAAAGCGCTGAACGACAATGCACGATGGAATGTCAACTTTTTTCATTGTTGCAACTAGTGATTTCATTGTCCTAGACTCAAAAACCGCTAAAAAGTTAAGGTTCAAGGTGCATTTGAGACCCAATCGCACAACATGTAATTTTTAAAAGATATTGTATTTGGGAACTTCATCAAAGAAGCAAAACTATTAGCTATTGTCTTCTGCTATTTTGATTGATTAAGCACGAACATTTCCTAAAATTTATTTGACACAAATGGATTTTCTTTACTTTTATGCTGAAATAGAATTATGAACCATCAGCCCCTCCTTTATTCTTGAAACCAAAGATATTCTATGTGGGAAAGAGCCAATGCTGCAGAACAAGATGGGGACCACTTGGCTCGAATAGAGCAGTTTTCAATAGGTCATTTCCGAGTTGCTTTTTGTCTCGTTATCAGAGTGAGACTTGGTGCACAACCTTTCATGTGAAAATTAGTTTTATTTACATGTGAATGTAATTTTCATATGAAAGGTTGTGCACCATGCCTCGCTTTGATAACGAGACAAAAAGCAACTCGGAAATGGCCTATTGAGTATTGAAAGTAATTTTACAATTGCTTTGGTTTTGCATTGCTACGCTTTGTGATTGGCTAAAAAATCTCGCGCCACTTTCTCAACCAATCAGAAGTAAAACCAAAACCAATCGTGACTTGCTCGCACGCGTTTTCCTGCGCTTGGCGACGCCGACATGTAATTGCTTCGAGCTCTGATTGGTTCATTGGATTGTTTACGACTGCTGTGATTGGTCAGAGTAATTACTTTGGTTTTGGTTTTACGACACTCAATTGAAAACTGCTCTAAGAAACTAATTACTAGGTATTAATAATGAAAAATCGTATTTATTTTTGCTTTAAAAGGTATCTACGAGAAAATAAACTGCACCACATCTGCTGACTGGAATGAAGGCCATGTGTTCAAAGATCGTAGTAATTTAACAATGTTTGTTTCCTACGCTGAGAAGAGACGATGTGGGTTTAAAGTTGGAAGAATAACTTTTAATACTTCTCTAGCTTGGCTTTCTTTTTTCTTTGGACTAACGGGTTTGATGTATCACTTCTTCTAATGCCTTCGAGTTTTTTTTATTACCATGGCGCCTAGCCTGGAGTAGAAGTTTCACAAAATACAGGACATTTTCACCTTATATATTTGGCGCGCTGAGGTACATTTTTCATATGTGAAAAATCGTCCCGTTGAGGAAGACTTCGAATGTTTATTTTCATGGAGTTGAATCGTTAGTCTAAAGAAGCATCAAGTAAATATATTTGCTTTAAATGAAAAAGGTGTTATCATTTTATTGTCGGATCTAGTTTTTTATTTGTCAAATAGGGAGTGTTTTCTGTCTACGAAATGGCATGCTTCGGAAGGCACCAGAACGGCGAGTCTATTGGATCTAATTGATATGGCGAAGCGCGGCGGCTACGGACACAAACAGTATATAAAATCGGGTAAATCTATTATAAGAAAAAATTCAGGATTTGAATCAAATAAAAAGAGCCAATTCTCGGCGGCGGGAAGCCATGCTCTATCAGTCTCTCGTCGCGTCTCGTCGTTAATATTTTCTGTGCAAGATTTGCAAGAAAGCAGCCTGCATGCGAGCGTGTTCTCTTGAAGAACGTGCTTGCTAGCAGGCTAACGACGAAGGGATTTCGCGTTTTCAAATCCGGCGTGAATATAATTATATGCATTGAAAACAATATTGTAATCGTTATTTTCTCTTCTCCAACCTCGCCGGCAAGTGTTTAAACTCATTGTCGTTGAATCCAAAACATAGATAACGATTTCATAGACGTGATGTCTAATGTCGGACGTACAGCCCAGTCAAACTCACTAGTTAACGTCAGACGTTAGCAGATATGTTAGAGACGTTAGAGTTTTATGCAACTGGCTCCTGGTGCTCATCACTCGCGCTTAGCACTTGAGCACCGCAAAAGTGCTTGCTGACTGGCAGGAACTGAAAATACTAGACTAGACAAGACTACAGCAGAATATCGTGGAAGGCGAAGTTATGGAATGATAGGCGGCGCGCGAATATTGCCAGTGCTGACGGAGGAGGGTTTTCCCTCCTCGTTTGCGCGCCGGTTTTAGATGTTCACCAGCCCCACAATCTTAACGCCTGGAACAAAATAGAACCAATCGACCACATCTCTGCTTCTAACCTTCTGTGTAAATTCTGAATAGAGAAATAGAGTCACGCAATAAGCAGACAACAAACTAATATGCTAGCAATTTTCCCACTAAACCTCTACACCCGGGAGACCCGGGAGCCTATACCTACTATCAGTTCCAAATGAATGGACCTTCACCTTTCTCATAGCTTATCTTACGAAATGTCAATACTTTAATGAAGTTGTGTTTTCCACGCTCAACTGAAAAATATCAGTAGATTTTAATTTTTTTTTGTTCGTTAAATGGTGAGTCCTGTCCGAGTTCTGTAGTTTTGACCATTTTCCTTGTCACATTTTGACATCATTCGTCGTTAGGTTTGCGGAAGCAACCCACTCCGCCACTTGGGCTCGTGACGCCGGGAGAGGGCTTTCAAGCCCCTTGACATAACATACAGTCACGAACGGGCACTCAGTTTGTGGGCACCATGTCGTGAAATAAAATGCCATAATAGTTCAGAGAAATTGAAATCAAAGGCTCCTACGAGCTAACTCGTGAATACGAAACATCCTCCGGACCCTCCCCTCTCCTACGCAGTTTACTCCCCCACCCCCAACCCCCTGCGTCCAACTCCCCACCCACCCTCCCTTCAACGCCATCTCCAAGGGTAGGGCAGGTGATCATTACCTATCACATGCATTTGGAACAGGCAAAATATATGCGCAAGCCTTATGTACTGATTAGCGAAATTGCCAAGAAAACTGTTAAAGGCTGAGTAATGGAAGGAAGAAAAGAGTGAAGATTTGCATATATCTCCCCGTCTGCTATAACTCGTTCATCGCTTCGCGTATTCACGAGTTATAAAAGGAAGATAGAGATAGGAGAGACCGCTGAGAAATGAAGAAAGTAACCGAATTCCTCCAAGCCACACACAAGACGCAGAGGAGTCAAACGATTGTAATTTCTTCTATTTTCACCGCGAATCGATTTTGTCAGAGCAAAACTATGAACGTGACCAAACGAAGCATCAGGTGATGGTGTCACTCGTTAGTGAAATTTTATTCTCAAGCCAAAATCAGACAGTGGTCGCCTGGGATAACCTGGCGACACGCTCATAGCCATTGTTGCATGCGGCTTTCGGCTTGAAAATAAAATTACAGGAAGCCCACACAAACTGTGTGACCGTGATGCGCAAGTCATGGAGGAGTGAGAACGCGTCTTGAAACGCTCCGCGGAAATTTTCTAAATTTTGAGTTATTGTACCGCCTATGGAAAAACTGATTTCCACTGTTAAAAGAAAAACAAGATCCTCAGTTTCCTCTGACGATTCCTTGCGTTCGCCGGAAGACAAGAGGCAGAAGGACAGTTCCAGCTCTGAAGACAACTTCATCGAAGCTTTCAACATGGCGGAAGGCTTGGCAGAGAAAGTTGACCTTATTTTATCCAAGCTATCCAAGCTTGATAAGCTGGATTCCATCGAACAACGTCTTAATAATCTTACCACTACTGTCTCCAACATTGAAGAATCTGTGAGCAAGCTAGAGAGGGAAGTCTGCGTTTTAGATTCCAAATTCAAGACCACTGATTTTGCAGTTCGCGAAGTCAAAGAAAGTCTGAGCTTTTGCGAGGAAGAGATTGTTGACATTAAGAAAAACGCTTATGACATGAAAAAGAATCACCTATCAACATCTAAAGAGTTACGCAAGCAAATTCTATATCTGGAAACCTACAGCAGAAGGGAAAACTTAAAATTTATCGGTATTCCAGAGAGTTTCGCGACTGGAAATAGCAGGCTTGATGAAAACGTAGAAACAAGCGAACACACCAAAGCAGTTATCCACAAGTTCTTGGAAAACGAATTAGAGATCAAAGATTCATGTTCCAAGATCGAATTTCATCGTATTCATCGCTTGGGTAAACAGGGTGGTAGAAATGGTCCACGTCCAATCTTAGCCAGATTTCTCCGTTACGCCGATCGCGAGGATGTTTTGCAGAAAGCACGCAGGAAGCTCAGAGGCACTAACTTTGCCGTTTATGAAGACATTCCTAAGGAACTTTACAACATCCGGAAAGGGCAGATGAGTAAGTTAAAAGCAGCCAAACAACAGGGTTTAAATGCTTTCTTCAGTAAAGCGCAGCCAGATCGTTTATTCATTGATGGTAAATTTATTCCTGCAAATCAACCGTTTCCCTAAGTTGTTTTTTATTTCTTTTCTCTTGTTATCTAAATTTAAATTTAAATTATGCAAAAATAGTTCTCTTACAACAATAGGCGGTATTACTTATTAGCATTTGGTTAATTTTTTTTTCCTTTTCTGCGGAACGTGTAAATAACGCTTGACGCCCGGTTATATATGGCGTCGCCCATACAACTTGTCTTAGAGGTATGGGTATCATGTATATTGTTATATGTAGTCTTTTGTTATGTGTTGTGTGTGAGTGTCATTTTTGCAGATGCCTTAGTTTTCAATCTGTTCTTTAATTAATATTGGTAAATTTGTAAATGTAACCGTACGTTTGCGTAGTTCGTGTAGTATCATATTGTAATGCAGTGATGTAAAAAATTGTAGTATCATATTGTAATGCAGTGACGCAAAAATGTAGTATCATATTGTAATACAGTAAGGTAAAAATTGTAGTATCATATTGTAATGCAGTGATGTAAAAAATGTAGTATCATATTGTAATGCAGTGATGTAACAAATGTATTGTTCAAAATAAAAAAAAATTAAATTAAAAAAAAATTTAAAAAACTGTTTCAACTGTTTCAACTGTTTATTAATAATCACAAATTTTACATAAAGCAATATCCACTGCCCGCAGTTAGCAGATTAGCTAGTCGAGGCGGGCAGTGGTTACACGTATGTAATACATATACAGACAGAACACAAGGAAGACTAGAGAAAAACAGTAGTTAAAAAAAACTGTGTGACCGTTCTAATTTTTTACTTAGAGGAAATGTATGGTGTTCCCAAACTAGAACGGTCAAAACTGAGAAAAACTAACTGGACCTATTGACGTTTAAATCCAAACAATTATGCTTTTAATCACTCAAAGTCTTTCTTCCCTATAATAGTTAGGCTTGGCCTAACAGCGTCGCCCTCTGAAGACCCTCAAAACACGCTTAACTAAGATGAAACTTAACTTAGGTGAAAGGTCGGAAGCACAAGAATTAAGATTGACGACCGGGCTAGTTTTCAATTTTAACAATTCTCAAAAACAGTAAGCTTATTACCCGACCGTCTGCACAGTACATTTAGACCGTACAAAAGTTCACAAAAACAACTTTTTCTCTGCCTAGAATAACTATTACGACTATTTTCCGAATAAAATACAGTTGTTGCTTGTCAAAAAATGCCCGAGAAACTGAATTTGGAAATCAAAAAATGCAAAAATACTCATGCAAACATATTTGCATAAGGCGACGCGAGTATAAAATCTAAGTCTTGTTTTGTTTACATAAAATCGCTCTACAATCTCTGTAATAAATGAACAAACACATAAAAATGGACAACACAATCTTCATTCGAAAAATTTTATTGAAATCAGTCCATTAGTTTATGTTTAAAAGCAAAACGCGTACCATTTATAGCGCATCGAGGCCGAGCCGTGTCTTCGATGAAATTCAAGAAATTAATACAACCGAATTTAAGTTACGTTTAATATATATAGATAGCCTGAGCCTAACAGCGTCGCTCTTTGAACAGAAAGCCGATGATAAACTTAACTGAGGTGAAAGGTCGGAAGAATAACAAGAATAAAATTGACGACCGGGCTATCTTTTAATTTTAGCAATTCTCTAAAACAGACTTACGCGACCGTTTGCACAGTACATTTAGACCGTACAAAAAATCACAAAAACAACTTTTCTCCGTCTAGAATAACTAGTACGACTAATTTCCAAATAAAATACACCTGGTGCTTATAAAAAATTGTCCGAGAAACTGATTTGGAAATCGAAATTGCAAAAAATACACAAACATATTTGCATAAGACCACGCGAGTGAAGTTTAGAACTATAAAAATTTATCCAAGTCTTGTTTTAACAACACAATCTTCTTTCGAAAAATTTTATTCAAATCTCCATAAGTTTACGTTTAAAAGCAAAACGTGAACCATTAAGAGCTCATCGAGGCCAAGATGTCTCCGATGAAAGAAATCAAAATAACTGAATTTAATTGAGCGCGTGTTATAAACAATTCTCCAAAACTAGCGAGAACACAAAGATAAAGTCAATCACAGATTGATATCAACATAAATTCCCATAGAAAAATGTATTTTGTTTTACCTTTAAGTCCCTCCACTGCTTGGAAATTGTTTAAATCTCCGCTTCTTCAGTTCTGAAACCCGAAGTGCATCGTGACAAACATCTTCCCGCATTGCTCCCATCCTCGAAGCAAGATTTTATCTCTGAAAGCTGTTCAATTTCCACTATAGCGGCTTCTGAGTATCCCTTAATTCGTATCCCTGTCTTGAGTAGCAAACCGCGAAAAAATGCAAGAGAATAACGACTTTAATTCCTCGCGAAGCGAGGTTAATAAATTTGTCGGTCGAAGGCCGCTCGGGTGCTCGGGTCTCGGGAGCTGAGCCGCGCTCAATCGAGCGAAAAAAAAAATATATATATATACTGAAGGTGTCGTGCAGTTGCCTGGCAACAGCGCAACAAAGCTTGAATGCGTCAGACGCAATCTTGTGGTTGCTGTGCAACAGAACCGGTTTCAACCGGTCTAAACCGGTCAGGACTGGCAACTATAAAAGAAAAGCGGTACCTCGCCATGGCGCACTCTCATGTTTATTCATTGAGGGCCAGAGGTTTATTTCTCGAGCTTTGAAAAATGTTTACTGTCGGTGAATTACAACCAAATTGTGATGCAAATGAGACACAGGAGGAAGAACAAGGGACAAGACAGATTCGCAGAAACTCCTCAAAAACGTGAACGGCGACTTCAAATTCAGCGGGAGCAGCAAAGAAGGAGAAATCAGGAAACCACAGAGCAAAGGCAACATCGCTTAGCTCAGAAAAGACAGCGCCGTCAACAGGAAACAGAGGACCAGAGGAACCGCAGATTGGAATATCACAGGCAATACAACCAAGGTAGGCTTGAATTAGAAACTTTAGAAGATAGGGAAATTAGGTTAAATTTAGAAAGAGCTCGATTACACAACAACAACAACAACGAAACACCCGAGCAACGAGAGCTTCGATTACATCGACTTCGAACAAACCAGGCACAACGATTGATTAATGAGACTGAACAAGAACGAAATTTGAGATTACAAACGCTTAGAGAAAATCAGTACATTAGAATACAAGCTGAAACTGAACAACAAAGACACAACAGATTACAAACGCTTTAAGAAATCAATCCATTAGAATACGAGCAGAAAGTGAACAACAAAGACATCACAGATTACAAATTGCTCGTGAAAACACTGCTCGTAGAATAGAAGTAGAAACGAACGAGGAACGACACACAGACTCCAGTTGCTTCGACAAAATGCTGCCGTTTACAGAGAGAACGAGACACCAGAACATCTACAATTAGACCGAAATAATCGTGAACATTATCTTTCCAACGGGTGGAAAAATGCACAACAACCTTTACATAACCATCAGTGGGTTCAAGCTGAGATGGCAAATTTTCAACGTACAATGAACAATTTAGAACACCGACAATGTGTCACCTGTAAGGAAACTTGGCCAACAAAAAATGATTTAACACTTCAGAATTTTGAATGCATAAGATGTAAGCGAGATAGGCGAAATCCTAAATTATACTGCCAAGAAAATGATATGATCCGGGTGCTTCACCAGAAGAACTTAAATGCTTGACTGATATTGAGGAAATGCTAATTGCTAGAGCTTGCCCAATTATGTGCGTTTATCGTAAACATGGGGGACAACGAGGTTATAAGGGGCATGTTTTAAATCTTCCCCAAGACATTCAGGGTTTCCTTAATAGACTTCCACCAAATGTTACACAGCTACCTTATCTAATAATTCGAAGGCATGGAATTGACAACACACACAGAGACTGTAGAGTCAGAAGACAGAAAGTACTTCAGGCTATCGCATGGCTTAAGGAGAACAACCCTTTTTATGCTGATATTGTTATTGACTATGAATCACTTGAGCGCTTGCCTGAGGATGGAATACCCGCAGATCTTCCAACAGTAGAGGATCCACAGTCAAATGAACAGCAAAACACTTTAAAAGAACATGCAGAAGAAGAAAACCCTCAGCAGAGTCATTCGTTCCTTCCACTTCCGCAGGGTCAGTAGTCAAAACAGGATGCAATAAGAGCATTAATTAATGGTGTGGATCCACTAGACTGGCCATTAAAGAATGGGGAACCTATTAATGAATTTCGGACAGAGGGTTTAGCTACAGTAGCATTTCCAACACTATTTCCTTATGGTACAGGAGACCCAACCAAACATACACGCCTTCATGAAGTTTCCTTGACAGAGGGTTTCCAACACCTTATTAAGTATGCAGACCTTTCAACCAATGGAACCTTTACCTGGCGATTTGCATCACACCCTCGATTTCCATATTGGGCATTGAACATGAAACAACGCCATCAATTATTGTCGCAAGCTCGTATTTATCTTACTCAAAACCCAGAAGATGCCAATTTAACAACTGAGGAACTTAGAGAAATGATAGGTCAAATGTCAGCCACCCAGCTAATGAATCGTGTCCAACGTTACGTAGCTAAGGTTCAAGGTACAAAGCAGTACTGGTATCAGCGTCACCAGGAACTTAAGGCACTAATAACACAGAAAGGGGCTCCCACTTTCTTTTTTACTTTCAGTGCCGCTGATAACTACTGGCCAGATTTACACCGACTTCTTCAAGAGCCAAACAATGCAATTCCTTCTGTTCGAATTAGGGCTGTCATTGATCATCCTCATATTACAGATTCATACTTTGTTACAAGACTGGAAGAATTTTGTTCTTATTGGCTGAATCATGTAATGAACGCGGAATGGAAATGGCTTCGCTTTGAGTGGCAAGCACGAGGCAGTATACGTGCACATGGATGTGCCAAGCTTTCCATTGACCCAGGCCTTTGCAACCTTGTAAAGACAGCTGCCCAGGGATGGAAGCTGGAACAAATCTTACGTCTGCAAGAACAACAACCAACTTATCAGCAGATGGTTAATGACTTTCATCCCCAAATAGAAGCAGGACATGAAGCAAAAGCAACTGTAATAGCATATGCCGACTGGCTAGTGACGACCATCAATGATGCACTTCCACAGGAAAATTGGACTGTACCCTCACCACATCCATCCACAATATCGATTCAAAATGTAGAAAATATGGATAGCGACTATCAAGCGCTGGTCAATTCAGTGCAGCGCCATACAAAGTGTAGCACAGCATACTGCATTAAAATTAAACCTGGCCAGCAGCCAACATGTCGATTTAATTTTCCAAAAGATTGTCAGGAAGAAACTTCAATTGACTTTGAGCTGATAAGAAAAACCAGTAGCGATGACTGCGAATTGACAGTTGATGAAATCACCAAAGCACGAATTAAAGCGACACTTACCACTAAGCGAAATGATGACCGCATAAACTCCCACAACCATGTTATGCTACAACACTGGAGAGCCAATGTTGATCTTCAAGTCATTGTTGACACTGACCAGTGCATCCGCTACATGGCAAAATATGCAACAAAAGGTGAACCAAGATCACAGTCAGCAACTGAAATACTTAGCGTGTGCGTGAACAGGCTTCATAACACAGACATGGCATCATCTGCACTGCGAAGAGCAATGATTCAAATTGTTGGAGAACGTGCCATAGGATCTCAAGAAACTGCACATATGCTTCTTGGAAAACCATTGTATACTTTTACATTCTCATTTCTTTGTGTGTCACTGGATGGAAGTCGAAGGGTTCGCACCGGGCAAGATGATGATGACAACCAAGGAGATGAAGCACTAGATCCATCAGTACTTGACAACTATGCCATTCGAGCTAAATGGCAAGAAAATATACCTCAAATTCTTAACATTAATCTTGTCCAGTTTGCTTCTGCTTACTATGTCACTAAGGGGGAGCTCAAACACCGTAAACAGGAAGTAGTTGTTAGAACTTTTCCAAATTTCTCTCCAAATCCATCAGGTAAGAATTACGGTAAGTACTGCAAGTATGGTCTGATAAAATACAAACCGTGGTCTGGAACAGTCAATACAGTATGGGATGGGCTTGAAGACTCTGATGAAAATCAAATTCGGTGCTACCATGCATTTCTTGCCTCTGAAACCACTGCAGATTATATTCCAATGTTGCAACAAGAGCTTGAAGAAGCACAAAGTTATAATGGAGATGAACCAGAAGATGATGATGATGACGATAATGATGAAGTGCCAAACCGCGAAGAAGAACCTGAGGAGTGGATGTTGCTGTGTCGCTTGAATCAACAATATGACAATGATATCTCGCAAGAAAGACAGTCTCATGAGAATTCCCAGTTTGACTGGACAGAAACTGCCAGAGCAATGCCTCCTGGTCTGCTTCGGGAATGTGCGAACTGGATAACAAAACGCAGAAATGAAGCACTAGAGGACCCAACTGCTATCAACAGACCACACCACCAACCTGTTCATCCATCACAACTAAATAGAGACCAGATCCTTGCTTACAACATACTTGCTATACATCATGCAGCCCTAATCAGTGGAACTCCAAGTGAACCACTGCATATGATCATTACAGGGACAGCAGGATCAGGTAAATCTTTTCTCATCAGTGCTATAAAGGCCCTTCTTGGAGACAAATGCAAACTTACAGGCACCACTGGCATGGCAGGGTACAACATTCAGGGATGTACCTTACACTCTGCATTGCAGCTGCCGGTTCGTAATCATAATAACGCAGACTTACAAGGAATAGCATTGCAACGTTTGCAACTTCGCTTTTCTGAAAAGCATTACCTTATTACGGATGAAATGTCTATGCTCGGACAGCGCACACTAGCTTGGGTCGATAAGCGTCTACGACAGGCAACAGGAAAACTTCATGAACCCCTTGGGGGGATTTCGGTTATAATTCTTAGAGATTTTGCACAACTGCCACCTGTTGGAGATAAACCGATTTATGCTACCCCATCCAGTTCATTACTATCACAGCATGGTCATTCAATTTATACTCTTTTTCAAACTGTAGTTATGCTGACGGAAAATATTCGACAGGCTGGAAACAATCCTCAGGCAGAAGAATTTCGATCAATTCTGCTTCGCTTGCGAGATGGTCAGACAACTCAAGATGACTGGATTAAACTCTGTGAGAGAACACCACAACAAGTCAACATGAGTGAATTCACAGAAGCATTTCGATTATATTTTGACAAGCAAAGTGTCGCAAAGTACAACTTTGACAAACTCACCAAACTTGGAACACCAATCGCTCACATATCAGCTGTTCATTCAGGAAGAAATGCAAAGTCTGCCAAATCAGACGATGCTGGTGGCCTTGATAATATAATGTTCCTTGCACGGGGGGCTGCGGTAATGCTAACTTGCAAACTTTGGCAGGAAGTTGGTCTGTGCAATGGTGCCACCGGTGTTGTTCAAGATCTAATCTTCAATCCTGATCATCCTCCCTCTTGCTTACCCATTGCAGTACTTGTTCAGTTCCCACACTACACAGGCCCATCTTTTCTTCCAACAAACACTCAGACTGTCCCCATACCACCGCACTTATTTGAATGGGAAAGTGATGGACAGCGATTCTCTAGACAGCAGCTGCCACTTCGGTTGCGATATGCAATAACAATACATAAATCACAAGGACAAACATTGCCTCAAGTAGTTGTTAGGAAAAGCAGAAAGAGCTTCAGGATGTAGTTTTGTTGCTCTTTCTAGAGTGCGCTCTTTACAGAACCTAGTGCTACAGCCAATGGCCTTTCAAAGACTACAAACGATAGCAAAAAGCAAACAATTACAGGAAAGGCTCAGAGAAGAAGAACGATTAAGAAATCTGGCTCAAATCACCGCACTTCGATATCAGCAACATGTATAATCTGCTTTTCAATTGGAAAAACCTACATTTGAAGGCAAGTATTTATAACACTCACATAAGCCATACATTATTATTTAATCTACATTTTGCAAAAAAAAATTAAGTTAGCTGAACAGCTGAGGCAGATGATAACAGGAAAATGAGGTGAGTGGAAACTATTGTTTTAGTACATACTGTAGACTGATGTGTAGTTATACTTAGTTGTGCAAAATTTAATGCACTTAAAATGTTGTCAAAAACATAATATTCAAATGGTTTAGTAAGGAGAATTTCTCTTTAAAGTTTGGATAAAAACATTTTTCATATCAGGAAAAAAAGATTTTTCAATTAGCAATTACAAGCTTATGTGCAGCACCTATATAGGCGAACACATGTTTGTATGTATTTAATGTAAACAAACAAAATTACTACTTGACATTAATTATTGGAATATGAAAAACATATCAAATCTCCTCAGAATAACAGTGTATGAGCAAGCACATAGATTATGACAATTAAGAACCTGAGTTATCTGTGTAAATTCAATACAAATTCACTGTAGTATGCCTATTTGAAGTGTATTGACAGCAGTAAGGAGAATGTACCTGTACATATTTGATTTTGGGATTTTTAAAGGGGTTGACTGGTCATGAAGACCTAAAACCCAGTCTGAACCAACAAATTCACCTTTCTGGTCTCCATACATTGCTTGGGGTTTTTGTATAGAATTTGTTGCTACATCTTGAATGCTAATGGCTTTTTTTATCAATTCCATAATTCTCATGACATGTATCAAAAATAGCAGCAAAATAAATCGTATAGTGGTTGTTACCAGTAATTGTTCTGAGTAGTGATTGGTTCATTTGATTAACTGATTGTGTTGTGATTGGCCAATGTTATTACGTTGGTTTTGGTTTTATTACACTTGATTGAAAACAGATATGTAATTGTTAAATGTCATTAATATTATGGTATGTTCTGTGCTTTTTTGGACAAAAATTAATTATCTTTACTGCACCATTGAGTTGTTATTTATTGTACTGCGTCTCCTTCCAGCAGCACTAAACTCCTGCCATCTCAACCATTAAAGGCCAATTAACAATTAGACCCGTAGCCCGAAAGGGCTACGGGTCAATAGCCCATGAGGCGAAGCCGAATGGGCTATTGACCCGTGGCCCTTGAGGGCGAAGGGTCTAATTGTTTTAGTATCACCCAACTAGTCGGACAGAAAAAGGCAATAATAAAAAAAAGCAATTGCAAGTTGAAGAAATATTTATTTGGGAATAAAACGAAAACTAAAACCGGCGAATTTCGGTACTCGATGACTATTACTATTAGACCCCTAGTAGCGTAGCCAATCAAAGAGGTGCCATTATCTGACCCACTGGCTTTGCGGTAAACCGTCGGCGACATCCAGGACATGTTTCTACTATACTTCGTACTGCTCTCCTTCCTTTTTGGACCCAAAATCGCGTACGTAGCTCGCATAGGAGGTGTTCTTCTCCAGTACCGTGACCCAATTTCTCATGCCCACTTCTAATGATCAAATTAGTTACTGGATGATGTCTTGGCAGAAGTATCGGGTGTCTTGCGCCAAACGGCAAATCGTTAGCATATTTTAATCGACCATTCACTCTCAGTATTCCATAGTTCACTGTTTGTTTTCGCCCTGAGAAAATGCTTCAAATTGCACATGTCTGATCCAAAAGTTTTCGGCATAAGTAAGCTCGTTGCACGTAAGGACGTTGCTTTCTTCTCTTGATTCCTTAACTGTCCGGCAATTGTACACAAAGCGCCGCACCCAACCTGTGACATGGATAAGTCGTCAATAACTCGAAAAGCGGGTCGGATCGAGGCGATCAAGACAGTTGGTTGTTTCGTTAGCTTGTTCCGTCAGGTTTGTCAAGCTTTCTAACCTTTTTTCCAGGAGTCCATCATTCTCAGGCGCCGTCTTAGGTAACTTTCTGGCCACGTGCACTCTGAAGCTTGCAGGGCCTTCCAGCCATAGCTTACTTTTGCTTAGTTCAGATGCCAACATACCTTTTGTGGGTAGGTCTGCAGGGTTGATTCCTCCTGGGACATGTCGCCATTGTTCAGGGTCTGTTGTGTCATGAATTTCGCTGATTCGATTTGCAACAAATGGCTTAAAATTTCGGCTTGAGTTGCGCACCCAGTAACAAACATTGGTAGAGTCCGTCCAGAAGACAGTCTTGGTAACGGCTATGACATTCGTGATTCCTTTTGCCAGGCTTGTTGAGAGGACAGCTCCCATCAGCTCAAGTCTCGGTATCGGCATGACTTTTAGTGGCGCTAAACGGCTTTTTGGAGCAATAAGTCTGCTGCGGATGCGTATGCGTGCTTTGATGCGTCTGAGAAGACGTGCAATTGAATATTTGTGGGGTCTGGACGGCGTAAACAACGTGGAATTTCGAAAGAAGACAGCTCTGGTATTTCAGATAACCACTTTTCCCATTTGATGGAAAGTTCTTCACGCATGGCTTCATCCTTGCCACAACCAGCTGCCCATAGGTCTTGCATGAGGATCTTAGCTCGAACGGTAAAAGGAGCCAGGAGCTGAAGAGGGTCAAACAATCTTGCAATACCACTCAATACGTTTCTCTTTGTCGGGGGCTTCCAGTTCTCCGCTACCTTAGCTTGAAACGAAAATACATCCTTGTCTGCTTTCCACAGGACGCCCAGAGTCGTCTGTGTAGTGGGCAACCCGTCTGTCATTTCTAGACTTAAAAGTCGGTCTGCTGGTAGTATGTCTTCAATGACGGAAACATTGTTTGATGGCCACTTTCTCAATTTGAAGCCTGCGTCTTCGACAAGTTCTGAAAGTTCCTGTCGCAACTTCTGCCCTTCCTTGACAGTTTCACAGGAATGTAAGACGTCGTCTACGTACATCGAATTGTCAACCGTTTCAGCAGCACTTGGATATTTAACGGAATGTTCCTGTGCGTGGGTCTGCAGGATAAACTGGGCACAGAAGGGCGACGCTGTATTTCCAAACAAAAGTCTACTGAACTCAAAGACGTCAGGGTCTCTCGCGCTCTCAAAATTTCGCCAAAAGAATCTTTGGTAGGGGCGATCGTTGTTACTGATTCCGACTTGAAGAAACATCTCGGAAATATCTGCAGACAGGGCAATAGGAGCTTGCCGAAATAGGATCAGAACATCCACCAATTCTCTCTGTAGCTTTGGACCGGGTAGAATTGCATCGTTAAGGCTCTTTCCATTGTACTTTGCGGCGGCGTCAAAAACAACGCGTACTTTCGTTGTGGTCTTTTCTTCTCTTGTTACTGGGAAGTGAGGAAGGAACCACTGGCTTTCGTCGGTCTTTGGCATCTTTGTGATGTATCCTTTCTTCTCGTAATCTTTGATTACTTGATCATAGTTTTCTCAAACTTTAGGGCCTTTTTAAGTAGCGACTTTTCTTGCATCTTTAGTCTCGACAATGCCATCTCATAGTTATTTTCGAAACTTGGTTCGCCATGTCTCCAAGGGATCCCTATCTCATATCGTCCGTTTGTCTTCTGTTTAGTCTTCCGTGCATGGTCAAAGGCAAAAGGCAAGTTTTTCATCTGGTGTGAATGCTTGGCTTTTGGGTTCCGTGATTCCCATTGACTCGAGTTCCCAGAAACTTCTTAATAGGTCATCGATTGATTCTTCGTTTCTGATGTGGCTGGTTCGATAGGCACGTGTGAAATGAGACTTGGTTTTGCGGCGATAATCTTCCACTAGTGTTGGTCCGAAACAAACCCACCCCAGGGTGGTCGGTCTTGCTACAGGATCGTCTGGTTTATTTCCACAAATCTCTTGTAACGCGGTAAAACAAGGGATGGTCACTTCCGATTAACACGTCGATTTGCTGTTGTTTGGCTACTCGTTGAAATGGAATCGAACTTAAGTGGGGCCATTTGTTCTTAAGCTCTGACCATTGAACGGCTGGTGTGTCATTTGTGATGTTGTTCAATACATTTGCTTCCAGGTTTGCTGAAAAATCAGTCTTAATGTTGCTTACTGTTAGTTCTATTCGGCTTGAGCGCTTTGTAACTTCTGCGCCTCCTGTGCCTACAATCCTAAGCGTCTGCGGTTGACCACGCAATGTAAGTTCTTCTGCGACTGCTTCTGACACTAACGAACCAGTGGAGCAGGGGTCTAGCATGATGTTTACCTTCAACGATTTCTGTCCACGTGTTCTGCGTGGAGGGTTGTGTGTGTCTTTGCTCTTGGTTGTTGACCAGTCCTCAGTGAAAGGTGCGTGGTTTGTTTTACAAAAGGAATTTGATCCGAATTCGGGTCGTATATTTGGCTGTTGGCTCTGACTGAATGGTAGTGCTTCTGGTCGACGTTGGCTGGTCTGACCGTCTACTTGTCGTTGTGTTGGATCGTATTCATGCAGGTAGCTGCTGTGTCTGTTGCTTGTGCACCCATTGACTCCACATTGTCGTGCGTTATGGCAATCTCTACTCTGGTGACCCGCCGCTAAACAACGAAAACATCGACCGTTCTGCGCAATTAACTCCTTTCTTGAACTTGGTACAGACAACGCTTTGAAGGCTTTGCATACCAACGGTGGATGGTCTTCTGTGCAGCTGTCAACAATGGACTTCTTTCCTTTTCTTGTCGTATTGAATCCCTTGTTAAAACGCCTCTGTTCCTCTGGTCTATTGGTTCTCTTGTTTCCGTACTCTCCAGTCTCTTCTCGCGCCTCATCCATAATTTGCACTCTCATCTCTAGCCACCGTACCAGGGATTCAAAGTTATCTTCTTCTTGTCTTTCAAAACACCAGTATTTGTATGCCTGTACCTCTTCTTCCGATAGCTTCACTTTTGCGGTAAGGTTGAGGCTCTGACCATTCAATTCCCCCTCCACAGTCTCGCATTGAAACCAGGACGCGATCGAGAACGGCTAAAAACTCTTCCATGTCTTCTAAGTTCCGTTTTAAGTGTCGTCAGATGCTTTAACTGAATTCGCCGCTCACCTCCGAACTTGCTTTCCAGCTTTTCTTTTGCTCGTGCGTACGCGTTTTCAGAGTATCCGAGATCTTTCACCATTCTCAAGGCTCTACCCGATAAACTGTCTTGTAGGCGTAACATATTCTCTTTGACTGCTGGTTGCGCTTCATCCACCACAGACATGAATGCAGCTTTCCATGGTTCGTACTGCATCTTGTCGTCGCCCGAAAATACCGGTAAGGCTACACCTTTTAACTTGATTGGAGTCACTCTCACTGGCTGTGAAGCTATATGTAGTGGGAGGTCGTTGTTGCTGAATCTTTGACCTGCTTCAAAGGTTTTGGTCACCTCACTTTCCGCCAATTTGACTGTGTCTAGGGCGGCGATTTGCTTGCGAAGCTCTTCTTCCTGATCTTTTTGCTCGCGTGCTAGTCTCTCAAATCTTAAGTTTGCATCGGCAACTTCGCGGCGTCTTTGTTCTGCCAGGTTTGACCTTCGGTAAACTTCTGAAGTTGTTTTTGGCTCTTATAAATTTGAGTTTACAGAAATCGAATCTTCTGACCCGTCAACAGCTCTCTGTGCTAAACGAGTCTTGGCCGCGTCAACTACTTCGTGTACTTGCTCGTTAATTTCTTCTAGTTCGTTTTAAAGGCTTTCGATAACGGCGTTTATGTCCTTTTCTTCGATTTCTTCGCCGCCTCCCTCTCCAAGAGCGATAGCGTCTGTTAAACTCGTAATTATCTTCTGAATAATATCAAATTCGTAACTTACTTTTTGAATTCCTGTACGGACTTTTGTTTTGCTTGCTCGTGTCGGTCCGTTGTTGATAAGTGCGTTCAGGTGATTTCGAGCTTTCGTAAGACGGGTCTTTCCACATTTTTTTCAGCTTCGAAGTAGCTTTACTTTTCCTTTGTTTTCCCCGGTCTCGTTTCCTTCAAAGTCTCGACTATTGTCAGTAATTACATTGTCCTCATCGTCTAAGTTGCCATTTTGTGTTGACATCTTGTCATCGTCCGTAGTTTTTCACTTCACTTTTCACTTTTCGGTGCTTCCAAAAATTGTTCCCAAACTATAACGATCAAAACTGAGAAAAACCGGAGAAAAACTAACTGGACCTCTTGACGTTTAAGGTTACAGTGTACCTTCAGATCGAAAATTTATTGAAAAATTTTTTTTGGCGTTAAAATAAAGTTTACAGAATGAACTTTCATCCAAAAAAGAAAGTATCGAAAAATAGTGAAAATTGACGGAGAAATGACGGTATAACTTTTGTGGGCGGAGTTTGTTTATTAAGCGATATGTTTTTTTAAGCGCCGTTTTCTCAAAGTTAATTTTTCGCTTGTTGGGGACACTTTAAAGAGCTACAACTCAAAGGGAATTTGTTCGATTTTCCTTAAATTTGGACAGAAGCTAGGTTAACATATAATCAACAAAAACGTGTCGGCGAATTTCTTAATTCCGAAAACTTTTTCGTCAAGATGCATTTCCGTGCGATCATTCCAATTTTTTTTCTCCCCTTTTCGAAAATATTCTGTAACTTTTCACTGCAATTGAATAAGAAAAATCGCCGACACGTTTTTTTAGCGCTTCGTGTCCGGAAACCCGAGAACAAATCAAATTAGCAAAATATAATAATCGCTTTGAGTTATAGCGTTTTAAAGCTGATTCGGACTTTCGAATTTAGACGTCGTAAAAAATTCGACAATTCATTTTATTACCAAATGGTTTCCATATTTAGATAGCCAGCTCTATAAGCTTTAATTTGATATCTGGGTTTAGGTATATTAAGAGTAATCTTAAGACGCTAGAGCTGTTATACTGAAGACACCCCCGAAGGTACACTGTAACCTTAAATCCAAACAATTATGCTTTTAATCACACAAAGTCTTTCTTCCCTGTACAAAAAGTCCACGCGACCAAACAACTACACGACTTACAATTCGTCATCATTTATTGAATAAAGCGCGCGTACGACAAACTTGAAAAAGTAAGAAAGATTAAAACGGCGTTCATGAACATATGGGAATATCAATAGGTTCATATTATCGTAAAATACTGTGATGAACATTTACATATAAGGTGGAAATAAACAGCACGCTCAGGTGAACGTCCGATCGACGCAAAACCCATTAAATAGCTAGAATTCGCCGTTTTCAGCTACAAGGATAACAACACACAACATTTGGGGTAAGATTATGTTTGTTCTCAACTCATGTATAAATATTCGTCGCAGTATTTTATGATAATATGAACCATTCGAGTTCCCATGCATTTCCTCTAAATTTCAACATAGGTACGCAAAGCGAACGTGAAGATATTTGCATTCTTAACGCTTAGCTTAACAGAGCATCAATTTTCTTTTGTAGCTTGCTATTTTACTGTATGTGTAAAAAACGTCCGCAAGAAGGTTGTCACGTGACCGATCCTTTCTGGGATCTCTGCTACTTGCTAGATGATATGTTTATACAGAAGCTCATAACAGAGACTACGTGATAAGCTTCTGGTTTATATCTTTATGGACAGAGACTAGCACAGTGTTTTAGGCCAGTGAATCCTTTAAAAAATATGTGTCCCATGTACAACACAAGCCTGAAAGGATAAATTCAAATTCTACTTAGCATATTGACATTCTTAAAAGACCCCTCACTAGTCAGTGATATCCAAGTTAAACACAGAAGTAGTTTGATTTTGTCAGATACAATATAGAACATAGACATGATCTATAGTAAAGCATGAGTATCTAATGCCCATCAGCATTAATTGCTATCTTGTCACAGCATTGAAAAAAAAAATGAATGTCACTTTAGTTGAAACAATAGTGGCTGCAGGATATGCTTGCAGGATATCTTTTTTCAAAATCACTAAACATCCCGCCCGCCCCTAAAAAATCTAATGGTTCGCCCGATGTAAACCAATTTATAATTATCCGTGCGAATTGTAAAAAATGGGACAAACATTGGGGAAACGCAAAAGGAAAATGGGTTGTTTTAATTAACTTCTTTCATCGAGTATCCGCTAGATGCCTTGGCTGAGAAAAAGTTGTTTTTCTCTATGAAATCTTTTCTTTTGTTCTTTGTACATTACTTTTCGGAAAGTCTCTAAAGCAATCAAGAAAAGCTAGGATGACTACTTTTCGAATTGAATAAAATACAGCAGTTACCTATTGAAAACTGCCCGATAATTGAGAAATTACAGACATATCTTTCCATGCATAAAGTGAACCCGGCGTATCACATAGAACGAAATCGAACAAACTTCCCATCGAACTCAATCGAACTCAATCGAACGAAAGAGTTCGATATAGTTCGGCCATCGAACGAAATCGAACGCAAAATTTTTTTGTGAGTTCGATGCCCGAACCAAATCGAATTAAATCGGTCACGGTCATGGTTCGATTGAGCTAAAATACAAAATAAAGAGTCTGAAGTCGATCCGGTGAACGCGTACTTTAATCCATTTTCGAAAAAACGGCATATTATTACGATGTAATAATATGCCGTATTGCCAGGTCTCTATTGCAAGTAGAGATCACGCAGGGATTATCAAAACCGAATTGTGACCATAAGGTGAGAACGAGAATGAAGCGAAGCCCGCGGATGAAGCTGTTCTGTCCGAAAACTAGAACCTGGATAAGATAATGGAATGTGCGAACCCTATATGAGACTGGGAAGGTAGCTCAACTGGCCGCAGAAATGAGACGTTATAGACTGGAGATCTTGGGAGTCAGCGAAGCTAGGTGGAATCAGTTTGGGGAAACTGAGCTGGCAACGGGGGAGCTTTTCATATACTCAGGGAAAGAGAACAAAGATGATGTACATGAGAGAGGGGTTGGTATCATGCTTTCAGTGCGTGCGAAAAAAAGTTTGATGGAATGGGAACCGATAGATGATCGCATTATTACAGCCAGATTTGACGCCAAAATCCAAAAGATCACAATCATTCAGTGTTATGCTCCCACGAACAATGCTGAACCAAATGAGAAAGAGGAATTTTATAACAAATTGCAGGCTGTGGTTGAAAAAGCCCCGAATAGAGATATCATCATCATAATGGGTGACTTTAATGCAAAGGTCGGGCGGAATAATGCCAGCATTGAGAGGATCATGGGAAAAGAAGGACTTGGAGATGTGAACGAAAATGGTGAAGAGTTGGTGGATTTTTGTGCATTAAATGGTTTAAGTATTGGGGGAACACTCTTCCCACATAAGAGGGTTCATAAAGATACTTGGATATCTCCAGATGGAGTGACTGAAAACCAAATCGATCATATTCTTATAAGTCAGCGATGGAGAACATCACTGCAGGATGTGCGGGTAAAAAGGGGAGCCACTGTTGGATCTGACCATCACCTTGTGGTGGCTTCTCTGAAAATCAAGCTGGCTGCAAGAAAGCCTTTGACAGGTACAAGAACAAAATTCGATGTAACCAAGCTGAGAGATCCTGACACAAGACAGGCCTTTCAAATTGAATTGCAGAACCGGTTCGAGGCCTTATTCATTCCAGAGGAAGAAGATGAGGAAGCTAGAAATATTAACAGGGATGTAGGCGAGCAAGACCAGGATGCTGATATCAATGTGCAGTGGGAGAAAACTAAGAGGGTATTTGTTGATACATAAGGAAGTGTTCTCGGTAGTATGAAAAGGACCCGAAAGGAGTGGCTGTCGGACGATACACACAGGAAGATTGAAGAGAGACGGAAGGCCAAACAGACATTGAATGACGTTCGAACGAGGCAAGGAAAACGCGAAGCAAATAGACACTACAATGAGAAGAACAGAGAGGTCAAGAAATCCTGTGGAAGAGACAAAAGGAACTTAATTAAGGGCATTGCACGAGAGGCAGAAGATGCGGCTGAGAAGAAGGATCTAAGAACTCTATATATGACCACTCGGAAACTTAGTGGGATAAGATGCAATCAGAACCGCCCAGTTAGAAGTGAAGATGGGACTCTCCTGACGAAAATGGAAGACCAACTACAGCGATGGAAGAGGCACTTTGAATCCGTATTGAATAGACCAGCCCCAAGCCAACTACCAGATCCCTTACCTGCAGACATTCCGTCTTGAACATCAATATCGGACCTATCACGAGAGGAGAAATCAAGACGGCTCTTACACAACTGAAGAATGCTAAAGCTCCAGGGGTGGACAATATCCCCCCTGAAGCATTAAAAGAGGGAGGTCCTTGTACTGTGGAAGCACTGCATAGAATATTAAATTTGGTATGGGAGAAAGAAGAGATTCCTGACGACTGGAAAAGAGGGCTTCTAGTAAAGTTGACAAAGAAAGGCGACTTAAGTAAGTGTGGCAACTGGAGAAGGATAATGCTACTTTCAATACCCAGCAAAATCTTAACTCGGGTCCTACTGAACCGAATGAAGGTGGCCGTTGATGAAGTCATGAGGGATGAGCAGGCGGGATTCAGAAAAGACCATTCGTGCATAGATCAAATTGCCACTCTCAGGATTATTGTAGAACAATCAATCGAGTGGTCATCCCCCCTGTATTTGTTATTCGTGGACTTTGAGAAAGCCTTTGATTCTTTGGATAGAGAGGCTATGTGGAGGATTCTCCGTCACTACGGCATACCTGATAAAATTATCAATATCATCAAGGTTCAGTACCAGGACTTCACTTGCCAAGTGCTTCATGGAGGAACTATGACCGTGCCCATCGAGGTCAAGACCGGTGTGAGACAGGGGTGCCTTCTCTCGCCATTACTGTTCCTTGTAGTACTTGACTGGGTGTCAAAGAACGCATATGAGAGTAAACGTTTGGGATTACAGTGGACACTGACACAACGCCTTGAAGACTTGGATTATGCAGATGATTTGTGCTTATTAACACACCGGCTGACTGATATGAGGGTAAAAGTAGAGAGGTTACAGGAGTTTGGGGGACGGGTTGGACTCAACATCGACATTAAGAAGACAAAGGAGATGCGAATTGGTGTGGGAGGGCAGGAGGCTTTGGAATTGAATGGGGAGGCTGTTGAAAGGGTACCTAAGTTTACTTATTTGGGAAGCGTAATTAGTGAAACTGGAGGGACGGACGAGGACATAGCTGCCAGAATTCGGAAAGCGCAATCGGCATTCTCGATGTTCATGCCTGTGTGGAAAGAAAAGTACATCAGGTTGCGAAATAAACTAAGGATTTTCAACACGAACGTGAAAACCACCCTTCTTTATGGTTCGGGAACATGGCGATCGACAAAACAACTGACCAAAAAATTGCAGACCTTTATCAACAAGTGCCTACGGAAGATCTTGAATATCCGCTGGCCAGAGGTAATTTCAAATGAAGATCTATGGGAAAGAACAGAGCAAAGCCGTATAGAAGAAAGCATTAAACGGAGAAAATGGAAATGGATCGGGCATACGCTCCAGAAACCTGGGAATAACATCACCCGTTCTGCGCTCGAGTGGAACCCCCAGGGGTCTAGAAGAAGAGGCCGCCCCAAACAGTCTTGGAGGCGCAGTGTGCATGACGAGCTCGCCAAGAAGAACATCACTTGGATAGAGGCAAAAAGAACTGCCAAGAATAGAGTCAGGTGGAGGTCCATGGTTGACGCCCTATGCTCCCCAACAGGAGCGAAGATGGCTTAATTAATTAATTATTACGATGTATCATTGCACATGACAGAGAAGATGCCCGCCTTGACTTATTTTAAATGTAACTTTATGGTTACTTGTGTTCTTCTCAGAGTTGCGCAGCAACACCTTCCCAACCAGAAGCAAATGCCGACTGCACCAAGGCTGGAATCAAATTTCGCACTGCGACACAAGCAGTGGCGTATAAATTTCGATGATTAAGCGGAAAAGTAGAAAATAATACAATCATTACAATTTTTTCGTATTCCTCGAGAGTACTTAGCAGCGATGCGGAGAGCAGAATCTGGATAAATTGCCATGAATATTCAGACATTCGGCTTGCATTCATCATTGACAACAGAAAGCCACAAGAATTAGAAGAATTATTTTTTTCTACAGGTCAAAATCACAGAAAACAGGGATCTTGAAAACAGTGTTTCGAGTCTCCATGGTGAACTGATCATAACCATGACTAAAACCGTTACGCGACCGAAACTGTAGATTCATGCTTGGTACAAAGAATGTTGGCAATATATGGGCCTCGGATTGTCCTTCCCTGAGGTTTTGGGAGCAACTTCGACATTCAAATTGTCGACAGGAATAAGACTCAAAGTTGATCTTGCCTCGACAACTTAAAAGATGAAGTTTCAGTGTAAGTTTGAATTCATGCGTGTTTTATTTCCCGGGTTTATTTTTATCTGTTGGCAATTCAGTTCTTTAGATATTTGTATGTTAATTTATTAATTTTTATCCCGGATTTCACAAACCTGACCCAAAGGGCAGATGGAGAGCTGGCGGCGGAGTGAATGTTCCCGTGAAAATCGAGTCAAGTTTGGGAAAGTGACAAGCCAGGGAAATCCGACGTGCGCTGGAATCGGAAGGAATATATGTTACGATTCAGGACAATTTTGCCGCGATGGATAAAGATGATCCAGACGATTGCTGAGATGATTAAGACTTGCAGCCGTTCTGTGGACAGAAAAGCCTTTTTCCTTGGCAAACAATCAACACAATGACATTTTCACAGGGAATATAATAAGAATAAACTCAGAATATTGAAATAAGAAAAGAAAAGCTGTTGCACACAGAGTTTGCAGAGTTAAGGTTGTAAGATCATTTATGCTGAGAAAGCAGGAGTTCCATTAAATAAGATTGACTGCTTTCGGGGGTTACTTGAAGAGGAAGCATTTTCTCTGACTCCAAGTAGACATCTTTCAGACTTTATAGATGTTATTGCCAAAAATGAAAGGAAGAAAGTAAAAGAAGAAATATATCATTTTTGACGGGACAACGCATGTTGCCGAGGCCCTGAATATTATTTTGCGATTTGTTACTGAATGGTAAGTTGACCAGCGATTGATTCGGTTTCTTCTAGTAACAAAACCTGTGAATGAGGAGGAGTTAGCACACCAACTGCTAAGTACTCTGTCTGTAGACTTCCATTCCACCTAGCTCTCTACTTGCTGCTGTAAGGGATCGTGCATCTGTCAATAATGTAGCAATAAGGCATCTGAAGATCTTGTACCCAAATCAGTTACAGCTAGCAGTTGAAATATTCAAGACTGCACGCCTGTTCAACCCAATCAAAATTACAGAAATTCAGCCTACTGCTGCAATGTTAAATGACCAATTAAGGAAAGTTCCTTTCTTGAACAATGATGCATGCATTGCAACCTCGTTCCCAGGGTCTCTCATCTTCCCGCCAAGAGAGACCCTGGTCAATTCTGGTCACGTGCGTTCCAAAATCTGGGATGTAACAAATAAAAGATTTGAGGGAGGGGCGGCAAAGTGTGAAATTTGTTCGCCCTAGCAGAGCATTGCAAATTAAAACAAATCCGAAAAGCGTTTGGCGGCTTCCAATAAATGTGGTGCGGCGGTCATCCGCAGACTTCAAAACATATCCACATCGACTGGTTTTGAGAGTGCAAGTTGCTTTAGGATCTGTAAATTAACAGTTGGGGAATTGTCACGGCGCTTGAAGATTTGTCGGCAGTATTAAAAGCTAGTTTTGGACTCGCTACACAATTACAGTCCAATTTTATTACTGGACGCCGCCGCTAAGCTCGGTCTCCGCAGAAAATGCTTTTGATTTTATATGGCATTGTTCCCAACTGAGATGAATTGTCGCTAGCAGGCGATCTTCAAGCTTCATTCGACAGGCACATTAAAGGCCCAGTATCACCCAAAATGCATTGCGCGCCCAAAGCCTTGACGATTGAATTTAACGCAGTCGAAAATTCCCAAAAGAGCCAATCACGAGCGAGCTCGTCATTTGAAAACAAAAACAAACGACCGCAAAGCCGAATGGGTGATACTGGGCCTTTAAATTGTCGCCGTCTGTTCTCGGACGATGGCAAAGTGGAAAAATATTTTGACATGTTTATAACAGGAAACGAGGTAGAGAAGATAATGATAGCTTTTATTCTTGGTAGATGAGGCATGTTGTTTTGTTCAACATTTACCAGTTCCAGTCGTTTGAATGTCTATACAAGATCTTTACATTTCATTTTTTCATTATACGCTTTTATAAAATACTCAAGGAAATGCGCGCGCTATGACTGGTTAAACCGAGTTCATTATAACTCGATAAAGCACGCGCGTGACGTAAGGTTCATTATAACCGTTTTTATTTTATAAAAGAAATAAAAAAACTTGTTCCTCGTGTATTGTTGAGTTATATAAGCACTTGGGGATTTTTAAGAACACTCGAGAAGTGCGAGAAGCACTCGCCTTTGGCTCGTGCTTCTCTGCACTTCTCTCGTGTTCTTTAAAATTCCGGCGTGCTTGAGTTTTATAAAATATTTGAGATAGTACGCGCGCTGTCGTTGGTCCATAGGTGTGTTTAGATGAGAGTATGTAAACACGGTTGTGACGTCACGCTCTCT
>JAJGOT010000410.1:302500-325000 GCA_022457155.1 Cladopsammia gracilis | reverse complement strand
TCCGGGCGAAAATCATAATGAGGTTTTGCACGGGGGCGCCTAAAACAAAAAGACAACGAAAAAAGGCGCCAATGAAACATGATATAGAAAAGGGGAAAAGCCAACCGCGAAGCAGCCCCGAAATACCCCGTCCAGGGACAGAGCAATTAAGGGTATAAGAAGACCCCATCGAAGGCATACCAGCGGTTAGCTTAAGGCAAGCGAAACAAACACAAAATAATAGACGAAGCAAACTTGAATGAGGCGTGGACTTCATACAGAAGAACACAGAAATATCTAACAAGGCAAACGATCAAAGGCACTGAAACTCCAATATATGGCAAAGAAACGTAACTTTTAAACAGCCTTGGAGACTAATGGGCAATCCCTAGCAAAATGACCAACTCTTCTACAATTAAAACAGCGTCGGGGAAAGGTTCCCGGCCGGTAGTGCTGTGGCCTGAAACGTCCATCGCGACCAGATGGACCTCCAGGATAGGGGCCTGGACGCGGGACGACGGTATTGTCGACCCCCGTAAAAACTAATGGGGAGGCCCAAAAACCGTCACACAAACAGGAACGGGAAGACTAAAACACAGACGCAATAACTAAAGCTTGTCACACTGACGGGAAAACTGAACTTGTCACACAGACTTGTCACACGAACGGGGAGCCAAAGTTGACAAGCAGACGCGGGAACTAAATTTGTCACACAGACTCAAAAACTAAACTTGTCACACAGACGGAGAACTAAAGTTGTCACACAGACGCGAAAACCAAGCTGACACACAGACGGGAAACCCAAACTTGTGACACAGACGGAAGGCTAAATCTGTCACACTGACGCGAAAACTAAATTTGTCACACAGACTCGCCACACAGACGGAAAACTAAAGTTGTCACACAGACGCGAAAGCTATATTTGTCACACAGACTCGCCACACAGACGGAAAACTAAAGTTGTCACACAGACGCGAAAGCTAAATTTGTCACACAGACTTGTCACACAGACGAAGAACTAAATTTGTCACACAGACGCAAAACTAAAATATGTCACACAGACTTGTCACAGAGACGGAGAACTTAAGTTGTCACACAGACGCGAAAGCTAAATTTGTCACACAGACGCAAAACTAAAATATGTCACACAGACTTGTCACACAGACGGAAAACTAAAGTTGTCACACAGACGCGAAAGCTAAATTTGTCACACAGACGCGAAAACTAAATTGGTCACACAGACGCGAAAATAAAATACGTCACACAGACTTGTCACACAGACGGAGAGCTTAAGTTGACACACAGACGCGAAAACTAAATTTGTCACACAGACGCGAAACTCAAACTTGTCACACAGACGGAAAACTAAATTTGTCACGCAGACGCGAAAACTAAGTTTGCCACACAGACTTGTAACACAGACAGAAAACTACAGTTGGCACACAGACGCGAAAGCTAAATTTGTCACACAGACTCGCCACACAGACGGAAAACTAAATTTGTCACACAGACGCGAAAGCTAAATTTGTCACACAGACTTGTCACACAGACGAAGAACTAAATTTGTCACACAGACGCAAAACTAAAATATGTCACACAGACTTGTCACACAGACGGAGAACTTAAGTTGTCACACAGACGCGAAAGCTAAATTTGTCACACAGACGCAAAACTAAAATATGTCACACAGACTTGTCACACAGACGGAAAACTAAAGTTGTCACACAGACGCGAAAGCTAAATTTGTCACACAGACGCGAAAACTAAATTGGTCACACAGACTTGTCACACAGACGAAGAACTAAATTTGTCACACAGACGCGAAAATAAAATACGTCACACAGACTTGTCACACAGACGGAAAACAAAATTTTGTCACACAGACGCGAAAATTAAATATGTCACACAGACTTGCCGCACGGACGGAAAACTTAAGTTGTCACACAGACGGAAAATTAAGTTGTAACAAAGATGCAAAAACTAAATTGGTAGCATAGACGCGAAAACTAAACTTGCCACACAGACGAGAAACTAAAATTGTACACAGACGCGAAAACCAAATTTGTACACAGACGCCAAAACTAAAGTTGTAACACAGACGCGAAAATAAAATTATAACACCGACGCGAAAACTGTAAGCTTGTACACAGATGCGAAAACCAAACTAGTAGTACAAAAGCGAGAACTAACCTAATACAGAAGCGAGAACCAAGCTAAAAGACCAACAACGCCTAGCCCGAAAAACGGGCGAAGGGGACGGATACAAGGACAACTGACTGAACACTAACCACCAGAGCCGCAGGTTGGGGCACAGGAACCACGTTGTCGTTAGCGTTCTGTGCATTGTTATCACCGGCAGCGTTGGCTGGAGCTGGAGGCACGACAGCTGGAGGCTCGACGGCCGCTGCAGGGACTTGGTCCGGCGTGGAGAACGAAGAACGAAGAACGAAGAAAATCTTCGAAGATGGCGCAGCGATGACCGGGCAAGAGAAAAAACGCCAAGCTAACGACTGGCGAACGTTTAACGAAAGGGGAAATAAACAGGCCAAAACAGGCCTATTTATACAAAACCTGTGTGAAACAGAACACCCGGGGGACTACGAGCGCGCGGGAATTTTTATCCTTGAATTCCGAAGAGATTTGGGGCGTTTGTACGAGATGGCCCCAGTGAGAATATTAGTTGACTTTAGTATCTTTTAATTTTTCTCAAAATGATGAGCTTTTTCCGTTGAAAACTGAACAAAACTCTTTGCGCCTGATCAAAATGATATTGGCAAATGGCGCCGACAATTCTGCAGTTAACAGTTTTTAAACGCTTATAACTTTTTTAGTAAACTTTCAAAACATTTGGTAAATTGACAGTGTATTGGCAATATATTAAACTTTTAACAGTGAAAATGACAACCTTAATTTTTAAGTACTTTGCTTAACTTTTGCAAATTTCTCTCGTTTGACCGCGGTTAAGATGCAGATACCACGCAGCTCTCAACAACCTCTTATTTCATTGGACCTGTATATCACGCAGTTCTATTGTTTTTAGGGCTAGGGTCCATTGTTGTGTTGTTTGTTCTATTGTTTTCTCAGCAAATCAGAGAAGACCTTGTAAGAGCTGCGTACTGCCCCCATTGATGGCCTCCAAAGGGAACTACCAACTTACATTGCTGCGGCTACTGATGTCAATCCTGATATTAATGTTCTAACCTGGTGGGGGACTCACGAACAAGAGATTCCAAATTGGGCAAAAGCATGCAAGAAAATCTTGCTTATCCGACCGTCATCTGCAGCCTCGAAGAGGGTCTTCTCATTGCTAGAAAATTCCTTTCGGGACAACCAAGCATGTGCTATGGAGGACTATATCGAAGCCTCCATCATCCTTCAGTATAACCAAAGATGATGACATAAAGGGAATACTTACACTATATGTCGTCGATATAATCCTCCATATAAGCATATCAAGCGATCGTATTTTATTTTAGGTAAAAAAAATGAGTGATCCAGAGAAAAAAATTTAAGCATAATAGTGGAACTTTTTGAGCATAATAGTAAGATTTTTTTTGAGCATAAAGAGTTAGCATAATAGTGAAAATTGTGAGCATAATGTGGACAACCCTAGATACGCCGGGAGTGAACTATAAATAGTAAATATTATTTACATAAATTATCTTTTTAACCCACAACCTATGTTATGAATGAACAAACACAGACAAAATGAAAACAAGTTAGTCTTTTCAAAAGTTTTATCCAATTACATTACAGGTACCCCAAGCTCAAGCGATGTGTAACAAGCGATTTCAATTGCTTTTAAAAATAAACTAATGTACTTGGATAAAACTTTTGAAAAGACTAACTTGTTTTCATTTTGTCTGTGTTTGTTCATTCATAACATAGGTTAAGGGTTGAAAAGCGATGTTATGTAAATAATATTTACTTATTTATACTTTATCCATGGAAAGTTGTCCGCTGTAATTTCCCAATTTTCAGGCAGTTTTCAATAGGCAACTGCTGTATTTTATTTGAAAATTAGTCATCCTAGCTTTTCTAGACTCAGAAAAAGTTGTTTTTCTTTATGAAATCTTTTCCTTTGGTCACACAGTTTGTGATAAAATTTCACCAGACGCGTAACGCGATCGACTGGTGCTTTGTTCTGACACGTTCAAAGTTTTGCTCAGCCAAAATCGATTCGCGCTTCAAAATAGAAGAAATTGCAATCAAGTTTGACTCCTCTGTGCCCTGTGATATAAGGGCTGGGCGACCCGTAGAAGTACAGCGATGCGGGAGCCTTAAGTTCCGCTCGATCGAAGATAGACTGCTAGAGAGTCCGGGTTTTGCGCGAATCTGCCGAAGAGCAAGCGAAGACGGCCTATAAGCCCGATGACTGTTTTGACTGCTAGAGAGTCCGGGTTTTTGCGCGAATCCGCCGAAAAGCAAGCGAAGACGGCCTATATTAGCCCGACGACTGGTAGTAGTAGTAGTAGTAGTAGTAGTAGTAGTAGTAGTAGTAGTAGTAGTAGTAGTAGTAGTAGTAGTAGTAGTAGTAGTAGTAGTAGTAGTAGTAGTAGTAGTAGTAGTAGATCTTTATTTAAACTCGGTTAAAAATCTTCAGTTACACCAATAGTATTTTAATTACAATCATTTATAAAAATTAAAATAACTATAAAAACTGATTTACAAGATTACCGAGTGGGAATCGAATGTTTCAAGTGCGCGGTTGATTTCCTTCTTAAACTGCTCAATTGATCTAATCGCCCTAATATTTTCAGGAAGAGAATTCCACAGAAAGGCACCGCTATAGCCAAAGCTACGTTTCAAATAATCGGTACGCGGCTTGGGTAAGTTTAACTTACGGAAAGAATCACGCAGGTCATAGTCTGTGTGCCGCTCACTGAACAAATCATGCAAGTACACTGGGGCTAACCCGTTAAGGGATTTAAACATCATTATAGCTTTCTGCTTTCTTCTTCTTAATGATAGGTGGTCCCACTTCAAAGTTTCAAGAAACAGGCTTGAGTTTACCTCACAGTTGTCTTGCAGAATAACCCTAGCTGCTCGGTTTTGCAATTTTTGTAGTTTCTCACATAGATAAGAACTCAATCCATCCCAAACGGGGGCACAGTTATCGAAATGAGGTTGGATTAAAGCGTTGTATATTTGTACTGCAGTGTTTTGCAGTCTAAAACGAGCTTGGCACAGTCTAATAAACTTCACATCAGAGTTCAGCCAAATGTTCGTAGTCAAGCTTTTCAGTTCTTAGATTTCTAAAAATACCTATGATGTAATACAGTGGCTGTTTCCGAGAACCTCGATTCCAACATCTGCATCGCGTGACTCGGCAAGATTGTAATTTAGCTCGGTTCGATGGCTTACAGCACCTCCAGTAGATTGATCATCAACATAAAAGATCTCTTGGCTGTACATAGAGTTGAAAAACAGAGAGTTGAATTCAAAAGATCGTGGAATACAGGCCCTACTTCATTTCAAATCCTGCACACCATTTGTGCTTTTGCAAATGATTTTATGAACGATGATGGCGGCTACATCGTTGTGGGCGCAGATGACAAGCCCTCAGAGGACGGCCAGGTCCAAATTTCTGGTATTCTAGAATGCAATCTAGACAAGATACAAAAGGAGTTAGTGGGGATTTGTAAAGGACTCATTAAGCCTGCGTATCATCCCATAATCTCGCCCGAGATTTACGATGGAAAGCACGTGTTGGTGATATGGGCGACGGCAAGTGACAGTGGACCTCATCAGTGCAGGGAAAGCGCCAAAGGAGAGTTCCAATACTACATAAGAAGAGGGACGCAAACTATAAAGGCTTCACCAGAGGAAAGAAATGACCTGATACGCCAGCACAATAAGATACCTTTTGATGATAGGATGGCCATAGACTCAGGTAGTTTGCTGTTAAAGTTAATTAAACTTGTTAAAGTTGATTGAGTCACTGTGATTTCGTTCAGCCATAGAATGTAATCGAACACAAAACGTTTTGTGAGTTCGATTTCCAAAAGAAATGGAATGTTACTGTTCGATTTTACTTCATCGAACAAAATTGGCCAAAATCCAAAACTAATAGAGTGTTTTCACTCACGTGGTCTGCAGCTATACTAATTTGTTTGAACAAAACAAAGTGTTTGCATTAGAAAAGAGTTCAATCCCCACAGGATTAGCTTGGGACACCAATATGGCCGCCGTTTTATTGTTTTGGGACACCAACATGGCCGCCGTGACGTCATGTGAAAACACTCCATAGTGTGGTAACCGGAAAAAGAGCAAAACTTCCAATCGACATCTGTTCTCGAAGAACCGAACGATAATTTATTAGACTGCAGCCTTATATCCAGGTTCAGAACTTCGATGACCGCGAACGTTCGATGTGATACCAATGGTTTTAACTCATATATCACCGCCGAGCCATTGCCTACTGAATGAGCCACCAAACACATAAACACAACATGCATATCATTTTGGTTATTATACATTCCTTTCTTAATATATATCCACTGCCAAGCCAACGAGTGGCGTTACTGGGGCTCATTTTGTTGTCTGTTATCTTTTTCTAGTTTTGTTAGAAAGCATTGATACCTCCAAGGAAAATGAATTTGAGACAATGCGACACTTTGCGTGATTTTATTTTAATTCAAATCTTTTAGAAATTTGATTCTTTCCGTTGAAAGTATTTCCATGTCAATGTGTTTTCTGATGCGTTACAAGCCTGAACGTAAGCACTGCTAAAGGGTCTAATGTCTTTTCACACTCATATAATATCCATTATATGTAACTGGCATTATATAAGGTACGAAAACGCGCTACACAGATTTATGCGCATTTTATATGCTTCCTTTGATTATATAAGGTAGAATAATATATGCAAAGGTGACAGTTCGCAAAGATTGTCCATGGATGAACGTCAGAATGACTATCTTCAGCACGGCTTGCTCCCGTTGTGTCCGCGAAATGACAGCAGGTTGTGCTCCCTCTTCAACCACAAACCCAAGCTTCTCCAAACGAAGCCTCTGGTCCAAGTAACGCTTCGCCAAGTGCTTTAGTCGCGGACCAAGTGCATTCTGCCGAGCCACGTGGCGAAGCTGCGAGCTCATCGTCAACCGCAGCGGAGCAGTTACAGGTTCGTTTCTTGGCCCTGTGTATTTTTGGCATTATACTTGAAATAGCTGCGACCTTGTATCGTTGGGGAGCAAGATATTAATTTCTCAGGTTTCCAATTTTGGCAGACTCTTGTTGTTTATAGTTTGGGCGGCATTTGTTATTTCGGTCGTGTTTGCAGGAACTCTGCACGTGAGACTTCCTAATTAGATTCGGTCGCGGGTGATTTATTCGGGTGGTTTTGTTTTCGGAGGTGATAAGACATTTTTTGTTCAGTGAATATCGATGGGCCCAATATTGAAATGATAGGTCAGGTTGCGAGTTTCATGTTTATGTGCAGGCTGGGGTATGGTTGCGCGTGCAAGGGTTTCTTGGCGAGCCTAATGACGAAGAAAGTTGAGTATCCTTGTGAGCTCACGGTTGAAACGAAAGGTTTCTTGGTGAGCCTAATGACGAAGTAAGTTGAGTATCTTTGTGAGCTCAAGCTAAAATAAAGGGTTTCTTGGTGAGCCTAATGACGAACCAAGTTGAGTATCTTTGTGAGCTCACGGTGTGGAAATGAAGGGTTTCTTAGTGAGTCTAACGACGAAGTAAGTTGAATGAGTATCTTTGTGTGAGCTCAAGTTTGGAACATGGGGTTTCTTATAGTGAGCTTATGACTGACTATAAGTTGGGCGCCTTCTTGATCGCATGAGGTCAGGGTTGAAACGTGGCGCTTCTTAGTGAGCCTACGATGAAGTGTTGATAGGAATAAGGTGTCGTAGTGAGCCTCGAGACAAAGTAAGTTGGGTATCTTTGTGAGCTCAAGGCTGATGATTATCTCGGTGAGCCTAATGATATGGTATTAGGGATAACTTGGTGAGTTCAACGACGTTGTGAGGAGGAAAATTGTCAGTTAGGTCCCTTTAAGGACGTTCGCGCCCAAAATGTTCCGTCGTACAGATTTTTTTTAAAACTTGCCATGCAGTAAAGTAAAGATCAACTTTGGTCAAAAACGAAAAAAATAGGGGGGTCACCGCGCTCGTTTTCGAGATAAGGCGCATAGGAGACCTTACGTTTTTAGAAGCTTTCGTCATTTTAAGACGATCTTAGCTTACAACTATCAGCAATAAAAGAAGCTACTTTAGTGAAATTTAGATTAGGGAAATGTACTCATTTCAACACAACTAAGTCTATTAAGTAAACTGTTGCAGCTGATGTCGTTCCTTGAAGTAGAATAGGCCTTGAAAAAGAATGCATGTTGGTCTTGGTATTCTCCAAAGAGCGAACCCGTGAAAAGAAATGCTAACAAGTAACCCAATGTTGCGGTTAAAGCTTATGTTTTCACAATAATACGTTCGATATTTTTTTTAAAATTAAACGTAATGAATTTTTACGAACGCAAAACAAATCACTTTCATAATGTCCAGTCCGAAGAAAAAATCAAAGGCTCTAAGAGCGAACTGCTGGCGCGTAACGCAATATTGCGGTAAGCTTATGTTTTCACACTGACACGGTTCGATATATTTTTTAAATTAAACGTAAGGATTTATGGAACACACACACAAAAAAAGTACATTACTTTCATAATATCCAGTCCGAAGAAAAAATAACTCAGGCCTCCGACTGTCAATCACGGCTCTATTCAAGACCATCGCGGAACACATACTAGGATAAGACTAAATTTTGAGCCAAGTGATGGAACGAGTGAGCGGTAACGCAATATTCGTTTTTTTTTTTTTTGGAAATTAAATGTAACGACTTTTGACGAACACAAACAAACAAACAAACAAACAAACAAAAACAGTAACAAAAGAAAAGAAAAATCCGTCGGGACGAGATTCGAACTCGAGTCCTTCAGCTATGTAGTCTGATCGCTTACCCACTGCGCCACCTATGATTTGACTAATTACTGTGATCAAATTATGTTATTTTAACGTAGATATGCGGAAAAAGTTTACATCTGAGTGATGGAGTGAGGGAGCGAGGGAGCGAGCGAGCAAGCGAATTGTCCGCCGTTACCTATAACCTGTTCATTACGCTTGCGCGTGTTCACGGTTTAAAAAGGGGTGGGGGTATTAAACGTCAATTGAACTCGTGCCTCCGGACTGCGAGGTCTGATCGCTTGCCCACTGCGCTACCTATGATTTGACTAATTACCAAGGTCAAATTTTGTTAATTCAACGTAGATAAGCGGAAAACGTTTGCGCGCGCCATTCAATTTCAGCTGCTTACGTGACTTAGCGCTTATAAAGTTTAGAGAAAAACAAACGTGGTGCCTACTCAGCGATCATTTTATTTTGCTCAGCGTGGATCGCGAAAGTGTTGTTTTTCGTCTTAAAATGAAACAAATTGTTTGTTTGTAAAAATGTTTGTTGAATCAATAGATAATATATAGAGCCACTGAAAAAATACATTGCCTTTTTGGTCGTTTTCGTCTTTGGATCGAGAACCCAGTCAAATGCAATGCATGCGCAGTTGACCAAAAAATTGTGACTGGATGTTTAGCGACTTTCCTCGGAAACGTGCTAATTTCTACGGAACCACTCATTAGAATTTCACGAAATTTGGCACAATAATAGTTTTTGAACATGCCGAACTGACCTCATATTTTTGATGAGCTTCTAGGGTGTTGCCATGGCAACACGGTGGATTGTAAATCAGCCTGCAATATTTGGTTTCGTTTATTTTCAGAAAATCTAGTCGTTAAATTTTGTCCATCATTTGTCTCCAGTAAACTCGTAAAAATAGTCGCATGTTAATACTGGTCTCATGTAATTTTAACAGAGGGATCTTCCGTAATTTGTGGTTTAATATGTTTGCGTTTTGTAAAAATCTCCTCTGTTAGATTTCAAATTTCTGATGGCAGGTGAGTTCGGTATATTCGGAACTATTATTGTGCCAAATTTTGTGAAATTCTAACGAGTGGTTCCGTAGAAATCAGCACAAGTCGCTAAAATATCAAGTCACAATTTTTTGGTCAACTGCGCATGCGTTGCATTTGACTTGGTTCTCGATCCAAAGACAAAAACGACCAAAAAGGCAGTGTATTTCTTCAATGGTTCTATTCTTGGCTTTCACATGACGTCATAAAAATTAAAAAATCTAAAGAAAACGTCCTACAAAGCTGTTTCTAACATGGTATGTGGATACAAGTGTTAAAATCTTTCACAAAAAGTTTCAGGTTTTAACGATGTTTTGCTTCCGATTTACAAAGGTTTTAAATCTGTCACGCAATGCGTCACGCTATTTCAGATAAGCAGCGAAAATAAACAAAATTGAATCAGCTGAAAGTTATTGTTTGCATTATAAGTGCTTATAAGCCGAGTAAAATATTTTTGGATGTGATTTTTGGTGTAATTAAGACTTTGAATTTTTGACCGCCACCAGAGGGGCACAAAGATGGCCGCTCCATACATTTCTTACTAAAAATATCTAATACTCGTTCGCCTATAACTCTTGAACGAAATGCTTTTGCGCTTCAAAATTTGGCCAAGATGTGTATTTTTGAACTCTTTACAATTCCATAAACATTTTGGATTCGAAATCTATTTTTTAATGCTTCTGAATTTTGATATGACGTAAGTGAAAGCCAAGAATAAATTATCTATTGATTCAACAAACATTTTTACGAACAACAAATTGTTTGATTTTAAGACGAAAAACAACACTTTCGCGGTCCACGATGAGCAAAACAAAATGATCGCTGAATAGGCGCCACGTTTGTTTTTCTCAAAACTCTGCACGTGCTGACTCACGAAAGCAGCTGAAATTGAAGAGCGCGTGCAAACTGTGTTCAGCCACCTTAAAGTAATTGCGAATAGAACCTGAAAAATTTTCAAGCTGCAAACTTCATGTAGCTGGCGGTTTTGTTGGCGCGCGCGATGCTGAATTCGCGAGCACCGAAGCCGCGAGGAGCATGGAGAGGAGAAAGAGAAAAAACCGCCTGCTCGTGGGCTTTTTTAGTTGTCCGTACGCCGACGTACTGACCGTTCTGATTGGTTGAGAATGGTAAACATATCAATCATATGTTCAGGTAATGGCAGGCGAAACGTTGTCGAAAGACCGAGAAATTGTTCTACTATTACACTACAGACTATGACTGTCGCAAAAGGACTTGGATCTTAGACGGCTTTTAGCCGTGATGAAGAAACACTATCTCGCGAGTTACGCCAACCGCAGACTTGCGCTCACATTAGCTCACATTAAATCACGGACTGAGAAATTAAGTAATGATCCGCATAAGAAGGATAGCGCTGAACGGCAATGGAATGTCAAGCACGATGGAATGTCAAGTTTTTTCATTGTTACAACTAGTGATCTCATTGGTCTAGACTCAAAAACCTCTAAAACGTTAAGGTTCAAGGTGCATTTTGTCTAATTTTGTTAAGGTTTCAAGGAATTTGAGACCCAATAGCACAACATACAATTTTTAAAAGATATTGTATTTGGGGAACTTCATCAAAGAAGCAAAATTATTAGCTATTGTCTTCTGCTATTCTGATTGGTTAAGCACGAACATTTCCTAAAATTTATTTGACGCAAATGGATTTTCTTTATTTTTATAATGAAATATAATTATTAACCATCAGCTCCTCCTCTATTCTTGAAATCAAAGATATTCTATATGGGAAAGAGCCAATGCCGCAGAACAATGAAGTTTGCTATCGTTCTTATGTGGAGCATTACTTAACTGATACTAGCATTCAAGCAGCGACTAATTCTGATCTTGCAACAAAGCCAAAGAAACTCTATTGTTATTTCCAGAGGTAGCAAACAAACGACGGTATAACTAAATATTCTAAACTTGTGAGTTACTCTAAAGGTCAAGTACACAACACCACGAGAACCACAGGAGTCGTGTCAGGCCTGTTAACACTTTTAAAACGTCGCGCGAACTCCCACTTCATATTACGATACGCCCTTTGATTGGTTGGGTAATTGTATTCACCAAGATGTAATCAAAAGCTCATGTGAGCAAACTTGTGAATATGTAAGAAAGGCTCTAAATAAAATATTTTTCACTGAAAAATTTCATAGGTTTGCAATTATAGCGGAGCACTTGCCAGGCCGAAGGCCTGGCTGCGCAGCCCCATACTCATAGAACCAGAACCTGTGCCCTTCATTTTTCATGGTCATGGCTAGCGGAATGTTTCGCGGGCGCGCGTGTGCCCACCGTCCGCGTGTGCCCTCCGTCCGCCGTCGCACAGGACCGGACTACTGTACTACTGTAGCTTCGCCGTCGCGCAGGACTAGCTCGCGGGCGCGTATGACGTCGCAAAACATGCGCGTACGACGTCATGTTGAAACGAAAGCGAGGCTTTGTTTTTCGCGCGGTTACACGGCCGAATGTCACGAAGCAAGAAAAACACTTTGATGTTTTGCTGTGAATTTACTAAGCGGAGAAAACCGTTTAAATTAAAGGCGTTATTTCCCTGAATATTTCGCGGTTTGCTACTCAAGACAAGGATACTAATTAAGGGATACTCAGAAGCCGCTTTAGTGGAAAAAGACGAGCTTTCAGGGATAAAATCTTGCTTCGAGGAACTTCATGTATTACGTTTTTATCAAATGCTGGAGATGTCTGTTTTCTACGGATTTCAGAACCAGAAGCGGAGATTTGAATTTCCAAGCAAGCGAGGGACTTAAAGGTAAAACAGATTACAGTTTTCGATGAGAATTTATGTTGATATCAATCTGAGTGACTTTTTATTGGTGTTATTGTTAGTTTTGGAGAATTGATTTTAAAACGTGCTTAAGTTCAATTGTATCGATCTCTTGAATTTCATCGAAGAAAGCTTGAACTCGATGAGCTATAATTAAATGGTACGCGTTTTGCTTTTAAACGTAAACTAATGGAGATTTGAATAAAGTTTTTCGAAAGAAGATTGTGTTGTCCATTTTTATGTGTTTGCTCATTCATTAGATAGTTTGAAAAGCGATTTTATGTAAACAAAACAAGACTTTGATTTTATAGTACAGTTCTATCTTCACTCGCATCGCCTTATGCAAATATGTTTGTGTATTTTTGCAATTTTTGATTTTCAAATCAGTTTCTCGGGCAATTTTTGAGAAACAAAAACTGTATTTTATTCGGAAACTAGTGGTACTAGTTATTCTAGACAGAGAAAAGTTGTTTTTGTGAACTTTTGTACGGTCTATAAAAATGTACTGTGCAGACGGTCGCGTAATACTGTTTTTGAGAATTGCTAAAATTGAAAATAGCCCGTTCGTCAATCTTAATTCTTGTGCTTCCAACCTTTCACCTTAGTTAAGTTTCACCTTAGTTAAGCTTGTTCAAAGTGCGACGCTGTTAGCCTTGGGCTATCTATATATATTAAATAATCAAAGGCTCCTATGAGCCAATTCGTGAATCCAAAACGCTCTATTAAAATGAAAGATTCTTCACCAAATTTGAGGGGTTATGAGTACGGCCCGAGGGCAGTACTTAGGTATCTATCAGTGAAAAGAAAAAATTTTGGAAAGAAGTATTAAAAGATTTTAGATTTAGTTAAATATTTCATCGAGTCAAGCCTCGAGTCCGCGATGCGAACTGAGAATCTTTACTTTGCTGCCTGGAGCCATATAAATTGTTGCTAAAAATGAAATGATATAACAATTAAACTTTTTATAAAATAACTGAGATCGACAAAAGAACACTAAGCTTATTGTAAAACTGATATCAACAACAGGAATATATTTTCATTTAACATTGGCTTGGAAAGGCTTACATGCAGCGATCAATGACAATCAAAAGAACCTCGATATGTACTTTGTGAAGTTCACTGAACTGAAGGTTTAGTGCAAAGCTCAAAAATTATGGATCCCAAAGAGCAAACAATGGCTTTCAAACTGAGGAAATTTTCGATTGAAATTCACTGAACTGAAGTTTATAAATGTTCCTACAAATCCTAAGATAACCTCTAAATAAGACGGATTTTCACAGAGGAATTAAAAAGCAAGGCTTACAGCTTTGTTGTTTAGGATAATTATTTAAGCCGATTCCATTTAACAAATCGACCGCATTTTTCCATGGTCTATACTCTCATCGACCATAGAAATGACGTCATAAAATGTTCAAAACTCAAGTGGAACCACGAGCCGTTAGGCGTTAGACCAATTATGATCAATTAGCAAGAAAAAAATGAAGCTAACAAAAATTATAGGTTTATGGTTAAACAAATTATTTGCATGGAATGATCAAACAATTCAGACTGTTCCAACAAACAAATCAAACTCTCAGAACTGTAGGCTTAAAACAATGCGCTTAGTTTTCATTCAGCACTTAAAATGTAGAGAAGTACGGGCTTCACTGTACACTTCAAAGTAAGTAGATGAGGTCGAAAACATTTTCAGAAGCTGAGTTTCTGGAACTAACCTTTATTCCAATTGAAAAAATCTTGACAAGAAGGCAATCTTTGAATCCAACATACGCCATAAAAATTGTAGGCTTTCAAACTTTCTTCGTACATTCATGTTTGCGGCGGCAGATTTCGGACACAATTTTCTGGATTTCCCATTCAAAGAACTTTTGAATCATTGAATATATTTTCTTCTTTCAGCTGATAAATTTCAACTGACGAATTTCAAAGCGCTAAAACTTTTCATCACTTTTCATGCACGTGAATTTGTCAGTGGCATCGTGTAAAGTTCATTCTTTCAGCCGCTCTGATTGGTTTTCCCGCGTCATCCGATGAATGTTATGAGAACAAGCTACTTGATCGGCACAAAACTACAACAAAGTTCTCTCTTTCCAAACGCTTTTCATAGTTATTTCATAAAAGCAATAGAACACATTTTCTATGAGTTTACCGGCGTTATAAACCCACTTAGGATGTTGGGAGAACACTCTAAAAGCTTGTAAATCATTCGCCTGCGGCTCGTGATTTACAAGCTTTTCTCGTGTTCTCCCAACATCCCGCGTGGGTTTATAACGCCGGTAAACTCATAGAAAATGTGTTCTATTGCTTAAATAGAAAACGTTAAAGATTAAAAGCAAATTCCCAGGCTTATCCGTAAATGCTAGAATCCGAAAGTGTATAGAATTTGCAAATACAGTGGAACCCCGATTTAACGAAGCGCAGGGGACCGGAAAAAACAGTTCGTTAGATCGGGGTTTCGTTAAATCGAGAACCCCGATATAACGAATTTGTGGAAAAATAACCAAAAACTTCGTTAGATCGGGGTATAGGTAATAATTAAAATTTACCGTTCTGCTTCACTGTGCAACCATTAGGGACGGACCATTATTTTTCTGGAGGGGGGTATGAGAAATATTGAAAAAAATTGTTTGCAGAGCCTGAAAAGACAAAATAAAATGTTTGCAAACACAATATGTATAAAAATAAAAGTTTGCAAAAGAGCCACACAAACGAAGTTAACAACTATTCATGAAAAAGAATTAGTTCGAAAACTTAAATTTAAAATCTTAACTTGAGACCTCCAGATTGAAAGTACAAGAATATACTCAGCTGGGTTATTTGGTAAATCAAATATCAACATATTTTTACTTTTCTAACTTATCAAATTTCTGTCAAAAGACGATTCAAGAAATTTGGTAAAACTTAGCTACACTCATCATTAGGTAATTTCAAAAAAATATGACTAAACTGTGTAGCACAAATAAACATATACAGTAAACACCCGCGTATAAGAACCTAGTGATTTAAGAACCTACAGGCGGAAATTGGGCATTTAAATACCCAAATATATAAGAACCTATTTAGGCTGGCAAAGAATAATAGGTTCTTATACAAAAAAACACTCTTATTTTGTAGCCAAAATACTGGATTTTAATTGATAGAAATTGTGAAATTTCTGAGAAACACCATGAAAATTATTTGTTTAATTGAAAATCTTTTAAATACAATTAGGTTGTTAATTTTTTTATTTTTGCTGTTTTTATTTTGTATTGCTGTTAACAATTTACATTATCATCAAATACAACTGTAAATATGGTAGCCTATGATACTGAATTTATTATTGTTTAAAAAATAAGGCTTGGCATTTTTGCTGTTTAAAATACAAATGTTCAACCATTATGACATACTAGTACTACAGTAGTTCTCTGAATGGTATCACTATGACAACTCCTACAAATAAGAACCTACTAAGAACCTAATCAGCCTGAGTTCGGAAAAACTACCCCAAAATATAAGAACCCATTCAGCCTGAATCCAAATATTTTAGGTTCTTATACGCAGGTGTTTACTGTACTGCAGTTGTTAAGTTTAAATCGTTAATGCGCCAGAAACTGTACAACAGATAAATAAATTGTCTCTCATCCATTGAGATATACCTACAACGCCACTGTACAACTATAAAAGAGCCATTCCTTGTGTCAGAAAATATCTTACATGCTTAAGAAAACAGCTAAATAAAAAGCCTACAAAGAAACACAACTTCCCTCGGATCGAAAATACTCCATTGTTATTGGCTTAACTAAACAAGCCAATGAAAAGATAGATCATTTGATCCTCTCCAAGGGCTCATATTAAAAGTCGCTAATATTCTACAACGTGAAATCAATCTACGAGACCTTTCTACATGGGAGCAACTGATGAGGTTCACCAAAGAACCGAAACTCGAGTCTTGCTTAAAGAATATCTGAAAGAAACCACTTGCATCTGTAAGAATTACTGAACAGCTATCATGCTAGAGATTCAAATATTTCAAACCGGATGCAATGACGCGATGCTTCTGACAATGGAGATAATGCCTAGCTTCGAGAAACACATCAACTCAAACGCAAACAAACTCCGAGGAGCTAAGAACAATTGTAAGATGCCACTATTCCAATAAAGACCGTTACTATCGCATAAGACTTCGATCTTAGAATTCCCTAGTCGTGATGAAGAAACGCTATATCGGCAAGTTATGCTAACCGCAGACTTGCGCTCACATTAAATCACGTACTGAGAAATGAACTGATCCTAAGCAGCGAATAATTCCTACTTAAACGGCTACTTCTGATCTTGCAACTCTTTCAAATTGAGCCAAAGAAACTCTATTGTTAGGCCAAGAGCTAGCAAACACTGAAATGGTGGCGTAGCTAAATATCCTAAACGGCTCTGGAAAACATAAATTCCTCCTGTCAGTATCACAGCGAGAGCTTTTTTCCTAAGATCAAAAAAAGGACAACATTTAGAACAACAGGCCTGTTATATCTTTATTTTGATCTGAATGGAAAAATCTCTCAGAAAAGTACTTGGGGTAGACTTATTCTAAAGCTGGACTAAAATGCTTTTAGCGACGAGCAGGATTTGTGCTAGGCCTGTCACCTTTTCATGCACAAACTTCGAAAGTGTGGTTCTGAGACCAGATCAGAACCATCTACTTTTGGTTTCACAAACTTCACTTGAACGCTGATAAACCACTTTATTCCCTTCTTAGCGACAAGCTCTCACTACCACTATTCCCGAGCCTCAAAATATATACATCTCCACAGTAGTACAGCGTAATACTTCTATCTAAAATAGAATGGTAAGTGATGTATAAAGAAACCACAACAAATATAAGTGACTGCTGTATAAATTTATTTACAGAAACTATTTAGAAAAATAGGCAATTTAAATGCATTTATACCATGCCATAGAAAATACAACCAATCAGAATACAGGAAAGCCGTTGTTCGACTGTATTACACCCAACCTTCCCATCGTGCGCTGCGCGTATGTCGCATTGATGGTGCTTCCTACTGTATTTTCTACGGCATGGTATAAAATAGTTACGCAACACTTTCTCAACTTTCTCGTGATGTACCACTCGAAAGCGTTACATGACCAGTATATAGCACTGTTAGTGACTTTTGGAAAAAATACCTTAATATTTTTTTGGAACCTTACAAGATCACATTGAAAAAAATTGTTTGCAGGAAGGTTTGTTTTGAAAAAAAATAATTGCAGAGGCACATGGATAAAATAAAAATGTTTGCAGTGGAAAATTTCTCATACCCCCCTCCAGAAAAATAATGGTCCGTCCCATGGGAGTGACTTCCCCGTCTGATCGGTATTGCACAGTGTACACATAAATTATAACACTCGTGATTTATTAATGTACTGTACACTGTACGTAATACGCAGTAGGTAGCTACAGTACAGTACTGTGCTGCATACATGTACATTTACATAAACACTTTTTCGTACAAAACATAAATGCAGTACTGTATCTATCATATCAACGATACTGACATAGAAAACTGACTGGAAAACGACGGAACAAGGGAGTTGGACTAGAAATCCTGGCGACTTATGCATTTCACCACAAGAAGCCATCGAAAATAAAGAAATTAATAGAACTCATTAAAGACAAAGAAGATAAAGCGGATTAGATGGCAACGATAACACTCTGTTTAGCGGCATGTAATGGACAGCTGCTGACAATGTTCTTAGAGAATAAACAAAATATTATCGGTTTCATCTCTTGCCGGATTCGTCTTCTGTGGCGTGATGACATTTTATTCGTTATATCGGGGTAGTTTTTACGTTCGGTCCTCCAGATTTTGTTCGTTGTTTCGGGGATTACGTTAAATCGGGGTTCTTCTCCATACATTTTACTGTGACTCTGGCCAGGCCGAAAACATTTGTACGTCAAATCGGGGACTTCGTTAAATCGGGGTACGTTTAATCGGGGTTCCACTTTATAAGACTGTGACAATCTCATCAATGTATTCTCGAAGATGCAAAGTTGAAAAGAATACCCACACAAAAACAACCTGAACGTGTCATACCGGTTTGCAAGGAATTTCATACAAGCGAGGCTTGATGGTGAATTTTGAGCTAGTGACGTCATCATGCATAAGGCCTATTGGTTAACTATTATGTATTTATCGATAGCGGTGACCCCAAAATACACAAACTCTATTGCCTAAAGTATAACACCATATTATTACCATTTATTTTAGGTAGATAACGTTGCATAAGATGTAAAGTATAAATTAATGGAAGTGATTTGTTACAATAGACCTCTTTAGCTTGTGTGTTTTGTTTTCCCGATGTAGGTCATGTGACGTTCTCAAGGGAATTTGTCATTTGTCTTTTCATAAATTATGCATACATAAGCACGTGAAGAAAGCAAAACTTAAAGAAACAGTTCTCTAGGGTAACATCACATGATCTACATTGGGAAAACAACGGCAATGTTACAGCTCTCGTAAAGTCTCAAACCATTGGTTTGCAACCCTTCGAGAGAACAATAGGACAAACAACACAACAATGGACCCTAACCTTAAAAATAATAGCAGCTGTGTTTTACAAGGCCAAGGAAAATAGAGGTTTCTAAGAGCTGCAACCCTACCGGGGCCGAAAAGAAAACATACAAGCTAAAGAGGTCTATTCAAAGTTGTCTTGAATTTCAACAAGTTGAGTACTGTTTCAGTGGTACGCTACAAAATAACTTTTTATTTGCTAAACTGTTAGTTGCTAACTTTGTTGGAGAGTTTCCAAATGGAATGGCAAAAAATATCGTATAACATGCGGTGTACAAAAATATTGGTAAAGTCAACATTTGTTATGCTGCTGATAATCCCCATGTATAATTACTATCCATATTAGTATTCTTTGTATAAATAACACTGTAATCTTTATATAAAAATCACGGCTACGGTTTAAAATCATTTTCATTAAAAATTCAGCGATAATTACACGACAGCCCCGCCATCCTCGAGACTGATACCAAATCCCCTCTCGGGCTTTTCAGAATGACCCACAGATTTTGATGTACGTGATCGATTTTCTTCGTGTGATAGGCCGATATGCTAATGAATTATTAATGTATTTTTTTTAATACCTTTTACGTCCTTCTATTTACAGAGAGAGGAAATCAGCTCACTGAAAACGACATTGATTTAAGCCTCGTCAGAGATTTCTTAAGGGACATTGAGAGCAATATTCAAGACCAAGATCTTGATGATCCTCGTCAGCTTTATGAGAATATGCGTCTAGTAAGAAAGGTTGGAGATAAACAGCAGGAAGGAAAATTGGTAAAATGTTTGGTCCCTCGGAATGTGGCATTAATGTTCTTTAATAAAACTCCGGGTGAATACTTCCAAGGGGCAAAAACAGTAATCGACGTATATGATCAAAACAAGGATGTCATTCATAGTGATGAGCAAGTGGGACCAATAGACCAGCAAGTGAACAAAACACTGGAGTATATTTTGAGCGAAACGAAAGACACACAAGAAGAATCTCTTGCCTATGTACACTATCCCAGGAAAGCTCTTCGAGAGGCGGTTGTTAATGCCTTCTATCACCGAGGCTATGAACCTGAACACTCAGACCCCGTGAAAGTCCGTATCTTCCCCACCCACATTGACATCATAAGCTATCCTGGACCACACCGAAGTCTCAAGCCCGAGCACTTCATGCAAGACAGTGATATGCCCCCAGTGAAAACTAGAAATAAACGAGTAGGCGATTTCTTTGTAAAAAGGAAGTTGGCTGAAGAAAAAGGGACTGGCGTAAGAACTATTTTCCGCTCAATGAAACATAACGGAAATACTACACCACAGTTCCTATTTGATGATTCTTATTTTCAAGTTCGCCTTCCTGGGCATCCGACATTTATGGTGCGTGATCTTCTTAAGACAGTTAACAAACTTTGCGCCAGTGGTGAGAAGAAAGAAGCTATACAGAAACTTTTGGGGTTCCTTAAGGAAAATCCCGAGGTTCGAAACCGCAGTTTATTGACCAAGTTGATGGAGCTGCATGATAACCAAGAAAGCCATCCGGATGTCCAGCCGTACAAAGAGTTTATCTCTGAATGGCTTGAGCGACGGCGTCAACTCACATCTGAGCTTCAGCGATGGTCAGAGTCTCCAATGCCACTTGACATCTCGGTTGGTGCTGCTATTATTCAGAAGCTTATTAATGAAGAAGCTGATGCACATGACCTGCAGATAGCCACAACAATTGCTGTCAGCTTTTGCCAAGAGAGATACAAGAATTCGAAAGAGCCTGAGAGGACGGCACTTCGGTTGGAGGCTAATCAGAAGGCCAACCAGCTTTTCGTGGCAATGGGCCAAGTCACCAAAACTGACGCTTACCTGGCTTTCCAGTTCGCATGCTGCAAATTCAATCTGTTCATGTTAAACACGGCAAAAATGGGGCCCAGAAAGCGAAGGGACCTAGCATTTTACCTTACGGAAGCTGAAGTATGTGTCAACGATGCTCTACAACTTACAAACGAGGAGAACACCAAGGTTTTAGCAGGCCTACATCGACAGCTGGGTTACATTCACTCTCAACTTCATGGAATTAAGAAATCCACAATTAAGGATGTTAAATATCACTTCGACAAGGCAATAGAATACAACCCAAGAATACATTTAGATACTACGCTAGTACCAGCAGAGTACAGATCACAGCCGCGGCATTCGGGTAAATAAGAGAGGAGCCATTCTGGGTAACAAACCTCAGGACGTGTACTCTTAATTTTTGATACTGAATTTTTGAGGCAATGTGTGAGATAACTCAAACCAATGGCCATGTGGCATACGACTTTGCATGCTGCAAGTTTAACTTTACAAGATGACAGCACACGAAACACTACAACGAAAAGACTTTGCACAATAATGACTCGCATTCTGCATGTCTCTACATATCGCCAATCCTCAACTCTCGTACAGTTTAAGAAAAAGCCATCAGCTAGTCATTCCATCATTTAATTAAAACAAATATGAAGTTTTCTATATCCTATAGAGGAAAGACAATGACTTTAGCAACCTGTACTGTAAGAAATGATACTCGCAACTTATTCTACATGAATAGCATTTTAAGTGGAAATAGTTTTACTCTTTTATACATAGTTTTTAGAGTTTTGATCTTATTATCGTTGAAACATCTGTGTAATTTTTATTAAATTGTTAATTTTTAAATTTTTATTAAGGCTTATCTGATATTTTTTCATATTTACTCGTTACTTTATAATTAGTAATTATTTATAAACGACCCCTCAAGCTGTCAAGCTTTCAATTTTATCGTGTTTTTAAACACGATAAAAATAAAGGATTTTGATTTTGATTTGACGTCTCCTCGACGAAGCTAACGATTGCGTCAATAGAGCCATACAGCTTACAAACGATGAATACAAGCCCCGTTTGGCCGAGAAACACCATCAACTTAGTAGCCAGCAGTGCAGGCGTTTTGTTTTTTCTGGTTGGCGAGTGCTGATTTTAGTGTTTGGTCGCCATTTTGGTTTCGCAACAACGTCGGGGACTGGAAGGAGTGAAAGGGGTGGGGAGGGGGAGGAGAAGAGAAAGAAAACACGCCTGCTCGCAAGGCCTGTGATATCAGGAAACACCCCCTCTTGCACAAACCATTTGATCACATACCGCGCTGTACTCCCCAGGAACGCATAGTTCGCACGCAACTACTGTATTCAAAACGGCTGTGTTTGATTTCTTTCCTTTTTAGTTGCAGGCTTTTAATTTCATTTCTGTCC